>VXBI01005120.1:241784-357772 GCA_013397375.1 Toxostoma redivivum | reverse complement strand
GAACTGTGGAACTGTGGGACTGTGGGGNGTGAAAAACAAGTTGGAAAAACAAGAAGGAATTCACAACAAGGACAGACACCTGGTGTTTTTCCATGGGACACATCCTGGGAGATGTTTATCCCTGTGGACCAATGAACTACGGTTCTGTTCCATGCATCGGAACATGCTTTAAATATGGGCTCTAGGTTCAATAAAACCGGCTTCTTTTCCCAAAAGGAGTCCATGTGCTTTGCTGTTCCTTTTGTCTTTTTCTCCTTTTATTTAGGTCCGATACCACAACGAAGGGTGTCTGAGAAGGAAGTTTTATGAATCCAGTTTTGAATTTCAGTTGTCCATACACTCTTTGGGCAGTTTTAAACAGATCTAGCAAAGGTTTAACATTCTTCAGTAGAATTTAACATTTACTATAGAATTGCAGATATTAACAATTAGAGCATGAGTGTTAATATCACAGCTTTCGAGTGTCAGTCAATTTGTTTTTTGAATGTTAAATTAAATTATCAAATCACAAAAATTTTCACTATTTCACTACTTAAATACTTGGTTTAACTGTAGTTCTCATATGTTTAGGAACTTTACAAATAAATCTAATTGAAAATATAGCTCCTTAAAATGTGTTTTTAAAAAGGTTTTAGGATGTTTTTGAAAGCAGAAACTGAATTATTCTCCTTTTCAATCAAGAATAATTTTTTATGGCAGGAAGCACTTCTATCCTCAGACTGCAAAGTTGGCAGCTTCTTAGCTGTGTGTTAATTCATCTTTTTATTAATTGCAGACTACATGTATCAGTTTACAGCTCTTCAGAATTAAATATAGAGATAAGAATATGTTTTAAATCACACTGCTGAATTGTTTCAGTACTCACAAATTAGGAGTTTACTAAAAAGCAAAATGAACACTGGACTCGATTTGTCCCTGGTATTCTGAAACTTCACCTTAAATGAAACTAGAACTTATATTTCACTTCATTTGGGTCTGATGATTTAAAACGTTCCCTAGAAATAAAACACTTAAAGAAAGAGGGTGTGATAAAAAATGTGATTAAAAATAACTCAATATAAGGTCACTGAGATAATTTTTGTTTATATTTTTGATATCTGATAGCTCTGACGACTTTGTTTCTTTTGGGAAACTCCTAAATTCACTTTGTCTTCTGCAGCTTCAGCTTTCGGCAGACAGTTAAGCTATGTTTTCTACAATATTACCCTAATATTTTGCTCTCCTAATTATGGTCCTAGAGGAACACAGAAATTTCGTTGTACTTTAAGTTATTAAGTAATAGTTTTAATCTTCTTGAATTGGAAGTAGTGTCTCTCAGACACCACTTGAACTCATTAACAGACCTGCCAATGACTTGAATAAAGGTATGACTACAATGTATATACATAAAAATGTACACACAGCTAAGAAGCTTGCTAGATTTAGGCCACTGATTATATTATAAGAGAGAGTGAGAACTTTACTGACATTTTTAATAATGTTACATCACTGGTGATAGTGTTAATGTCAACATTGACTTATTGTCAATAAAATAAATACATTTTCACTGAGGGATCACATATACTTGTTGAACTTTCAATAAGGAAATCACTAAATTCTTAATTGAAATACTGATATTTATAACTCTAAGTATGACATGTATGACATGTTTACACAAGAAATATTTGAACTAGGACATAACTTAATAGTTCTTCATCACTGCTATTTCAGTGTAAAATTCCACAAGAATTAGGAATAAAAGCCTATGAAGCTGAATGTGATAATTTTAGGGGTAAAAAAATCTCATAGGCCATGAAAGTAAAAATAAAAGAAATTTCCTAAATTAGAATATGATTAAATATTTCTCCCTATAGATATAAACTTTATATACACAAGAGCAGCCAGGCAACCAAGCCCCAACTTATAGTCAAAAAACTTCTTTTATTGCCTTCTCTCAAAAGAAAATTACATTTGCCACTTAAATAGAGTTATGCTAAGTAGATAAAAATAGTTTAAGGATTTAAACTGTTCATGAGTAATTCACAAGATTCACTTGCACCTTGCCAAATATTTGGATTATATATTGTCTATTTACAGTAACAGAATGTACCCAGAATGAATGCTGTTGCAGAACACCTAATGCCTGACATTACATTATTGTAACACTCTATATTGAATTAGTCTGAAAGGAATCTATTGATGTCCTAGTGTAATGGTTTTCAGATCAGACACCATTTATCAACTGCTTAGCTAATATCCAATCTTAAATTCAAAGAGTGGACGGAAGTGAAGGGTAAACACCAAAGTCTGCCATGCTTATCACTTTCAATTGTATGGTTGGCCAGCCATCTGTATTTGATTTGGCTAGTTCAGTATGTCTTTTTTTTTCTGCTAATGAATACAAATTCACTGTGCAATTCTGGATGCAGTAAATTACACTATGATGGGTGATGCTGTCAGTGAAATGCTAGGCATTGAGTCTGATAATTAAAGAATGACATTTAATGGAATAGCATATCTGGAACTGAATACTTTTAGCTGAAAAATGAACATGAAGGCCAAATGGAGGTTTTTGTTATTTTTAAGAAGAATGTTGGCAGAAAGAATGGTCAGGGGAGATATGCTGATATCTCTGCATTAGTTGATGAGATTGCATGGAAGATTTAATAAATAATATTTAATTTGTTACATAAATTTCACAGTTACCTTGAATACAGGTTCACTTTTGGCACTACAGCTTCAAGAAATGCGAACATCATTATATTTCCATTGCATGTTTTACTATACAGTACATAACTTAGGAGCTCAAACTATGTCGTAATTTTTACTGACATTGTGATTATTAGAAGAAGCAATGTGCTTGAAGTATGCATGAGGGTCTGTTAATAGAAGCACAGAAACAAATCTTCAATTCCAAACTTACCACAATGTCTGATTTTCCTGCTGCTCCTGACTGCCATTTATAAGATCCCATTTACAGCTGTGAACAAAACTTTAAGCTACAAGCTGTTTAGAGCACTAAAAAGCTATCATGGACTAATGTTGTTTGAGTTTTGATAAAGAAAGAAAAATAACTACTACTTTTATAGTTTTTTGTTTACTTTTAATTTAACTCAGTTACTCGATGGACAAAGACAATTCAGTGAATGCAAAAATAAAATATATTCTTCCTCAAAATATTTAACTTTTTTTTGTATATAACAAAGGATACTTGGGGGGCCTAATCAGTGTATACAATGCAATAGAGCAATGTATACAATAGAACAATATGGATTTAATAATTAATATATTGTTATATAATGAAAAGGGTATAAAAACATGTCCATCTCGGGGATCCACGTGGGAGTCAGATTTGGGTCTGTACGCCTGATTCCCAGAGCTCTTCAATTACAGCACCTGCATATAATCATTCTGTGATAATGTGTTTCAACGCTAACAATTAAGGTTGAAGAAAACTCTTTAAGTCCAGCCATTAACCTAACACTGACTGGTTCACTAAACAAATTATGTGATCCTATGTTGAGTTCTTTTACATCACATTAAATGAAAGAACTTTTTTGATATGCAATACTTACATAAAGCTTAAATCTCTTAGGTTAAATGGTATCATGGTAGTAAAACATTATGTTAAGGGTTTATGATTTCCATTTACCCATCATAAAAAATAAGATATCAGAATGAAACTGATGCAAAACAGTTCTCATGTTCTGATTCTACTGAAGGTAGCTGTAAATAAGAGAAAATATTTAATTATCAGTTAAGGCTAGTACAAGGATATGTTGAAAGCCTCTTCAGAAAAATATTAGCTGAAATTCACTGTGGTTTTATATGTTCACCCTGTGAATAAGAAATCTGCAGTGATAGAGACCTGAATCTTTGGGTAAGACTTGTATCATGCTCCTCATCTGGGACAACCATGCAGACTGGATGCAGAATGGCATCACTGACACTTTGTTAGCAGATGATGTTCAAATCCACACATATTTCAAAGTAATGCTGTGTATAAGGCAGTGAGAAGTATGGAGTGAAGCCGGTGTGTAAAACTGTGGTCTCCAGGCATATCTTGGATACCTTTATAGATTATCCATTTCCAACAGGCATGATTTATTTCTGTGCATACCCTCTGAGGTGAATAACCATGTGCAGAATGTGTGAAACTAGTAAATTTTCCCTTACTCTAGCACAGAATCATAGAATCATAGAATCATAGAATCATAGAATCATAGAATCATAGAATAGTTTGGATTGGATAGGACCTTAAAATTCGCCTAGGTCCAACCTTCCTGCAATGGGCAGGGAGATCTCTAGATACAATCCTTTCTTGATGTTTTCTTAATATTTGTACATTTTTCTTACTAAATTCTATAAGCAGGATTTCTTAGAATATAAATAGAAGAAAAAACAAAACAAAAAAAGAAAAACAAAACAAAAACAAACAAACAAAGAAACAAAAAAAAAAAAAGGCAAAAAGAACCCAACAAAAAAACCCACCAAACCCCAGGATTCATAGTTTCACAACATGCTACAAAAAGTTTCATTTATTTTAGAACATAGGTGAATAAAGAGGTTATGTCATAACCATGCAATGCTTTCACATATGAGAAATGAAAATATAGTGCCCTCCTGTGCCTTAGGAGTTTCAAACAGACTAGCAGTCAAGAGACTATCTGAATTGGAAAGTGGTGAAGATTATACTACATTTCCCCAGATGGATAAAGTGATAGCATTTTCTGCAGGAAAAAAACTTGTGATGGACAGAAAAAGGATAGGAAGAATCTGTCTCTCACAGTAATTCTATAGAGTGCTCATCTGGGAAACAGGCTAATCATCTGTATTTCAAATTGCTCTAGGAACAGTACACATTATTAAATACTTTTTCTAAGCAAATCTATTTCAGGTTGGAGACAATGCCTATGATTACTTTTGAGTGTTGGGGGCTGTTTTTAAATGTGTTATAAATAATAGAGTTCCTTTTCTGATGGAAATTAGCACTCTTCATTCCTCCTAGGTAATATTTCCCCTTTGAGATGAAAATTTATAAAACATAGGAATCAGTAAAAAGGAGTGCTCGAGAAGATCTCATGTATTATTTTAGTTGAACACCTGAATGGTAAGGTTGGCTGGTTAGACCTAGATAAAAATCTCACTAACTTTTTGAATTGACTTTTGGACACCTTGGTACATATCTCTCTGATGGAAGAGTCCTGACAATGCCGCTTTTTCGACTACCACATGGTAATGAAGTAATTGATCATTTTGCTTCCTTCCAGGTTTGTGGTCAGCAGCAATGTTTTTATGCTCAAAAGTCTATCCTATTTTCATAGCAATATGATTATCCTATTGTTTTTATATATTTAATAACTCGTTCAGGGAAATGATAAATTAAATTTGCTTGTAAATAAAGGGCATTATCAAGGCATTATTTTTATTCCGTTTTTCAGGCTTTATTTTTGGCTGAGACTTTGGTTTAGAGGAGTGCAATACAGATGTTTGTTGACTGAATGGAAAAGTAGGAGATTCAAATACATATAGGTAGGCAAAATGATAAAAAATCATTATGATAAAATAAAGAAAAAAGATCTCTTGAATAAATGCATTTCAAATATAAATGCATTGAAAATATTCAGAGAATTCAAAGGCAATAATAATGTATCCTGTAGGTTTTATATGTTTCATATTTTGAAGGTAGCATTTCCTGTTCATAAATAACTTTTTAGTGAAATGAATTTTGAACGTAAGCCAGATATCATCTCAACTGGAATTATAATTAATAAGAAAACAGCTATCTGAGTTCTATATAGAAACTAGAGGTTCTTTGATTGTGTGATATCCTCTGAAAAGAACCACCAATAGCTTCTGATTGGTTTGTGAACTGAGGAAGACCCAGCTGAGATTGAACTGCTGTATTTGAGGCCTGTAAGAAAACTGTTACTGAAAGATGGTTATCTAGTCTGTGTAAATGGAAATATAGGATTTCAGTTCTGAGAGACATGCCTCTTTTCTGATAAGGAACAATACTTACGGAAGAAAAAGTGTTACTGAAGGATGCATCTTGTGAGTAATTGCAGCCAAGAAATCATCCCTCAAGTACCTTTATATCAGAATAAAGATGAGTTCACTCTGTACCTATTTTTTGCAATCCTGTTGCATTAAAAAATCATTTTGTTCCTGAAGTTGAGCTTAAAGCTACATGGTATTAAAAAAAAAAAAAGAGAAAAAGAGAAAATGAATACTTATTTACCTGTGACATGGAGGAAAAAAATAATGCTTCTATTCTATTTTAAATTTCAAGGGTGTCTTTTGTGAGATTTAGGTTGAAAGAATTATATGAGATGGAAGAATGTAGGATCCAATCAAAAGAAGATCAGAAGAAAATTGAAGTATCATGGGAACATGAGTGAACATGAATTCATAAAAGAAATATTTTTACATTGAAATGGAGCAACAGTTTAAAAAATTCCATTAATAACTCTAAAGTTAAAACTAGCTGGCGTATATTTTGGAACATCATATGGGTATCAAAAGAAATTTGCTAAAATAACTTCTCAGTTACACTGAGACAAAGAGGTAGACATTCTTTGACATGAAGTTTCTATTGTATTCTGCTTTTGAGCAGCAAACCAAATTTTGAGGAAAACAGGAGTTTCAGGATCTGGTGAACTTTAGTTCAAATTTTGAATCAAAAATTACATTTGTGAAATTTATTTGTTATTTATTTGCTATTCAATGCTGATTTTTAAATATTGACCATTCTATTTTATATGAGAGCTGTACATTAATGTACATGGATATTTTAATCCAACATATCTATGTGCTTGTCTGTCTCTCTCTCCCTCTCCATCCACAACCTCATTACTAAGTCCATCCTACTCAAGGATATCGCTGGACTAATGTTTTGTACTTTAAACTTCTAATTCCACTGAAATTCTGAGTGCAGTGTAACAATTAGTTTAGTGGACACTTTACCATCCCCTCTTTCCATTCATATGTCATTCATTTGCACCTATTAAATTTATCAGAATGTTAAAAGAAATAGTATTACTACAAAAAATAATTACCCTCTGGGCTTAAATTGTGCAGGCATGCTTCAGAGGCCTTATAAAGACTTTTTTTTTTTTTTTTTTAGATTTAGGTCTTTCTGCAAGTTAAGTGCTCAGGTGTTATTAAAATAAATATGGAGATGAGAAAAAAATTGATTACACTGTACAAAACACATGTAACTTCAACGTTCCTAACGTCCTTTAGTATAACAGCTGTATTTTCTAGTTAATAAATACATTTGATTTTCTTATGTATGTGTAAATTAGCACTTCAGTGTAGGCTGATCCATCTAGGGAAAGCTCCCATTGAGTCATGAATACTTGAAGAATAATATACTGGTACGAAAAGAGTCACATCCTTCATATATATGCTTATAAATATAAGTCTTAATCACAGGTTGAATCCTTCACTGCAAAATTTCTTAGTAAAGTCTCCAAGATATTTCATAATATTAGGAGAATTCTAATGAAGTATGAAGGTGTTTAACTTATCATAAATCACAGTTCAGTTTTGTCATATAACTTTCCCTAAAGCTCTGAATGCAATATTGCATGTTCTATGAACAGATTAAACTAGCATTTTCGTCCTATGGGCAAAATTAGAAGCAGTTTGTCTAATTTGTGGCATACAAATCCATTCCGTATTTCTGACAGTTGTAAGAGAAATAAAGGTCAAGCTGTACCCTGTGGTGTCTGTATTCATTCAATTTTGCCACTTGTAAAGTACATTTAATCAAACTTTTCAAAGTTATGGCTTTATAGGTGGCTATTTATTTCTGGCCTTTGATTTGCAATTTGCATTACTTTCTTTACCCACTTCATCATGTGCATAATTGTCTATCCAATTCAAAAGTTATGGACATTTTTTGAAGAAGTTCAAGTCTTAACCAGAGTTGAGGTCTTGGTTTTTCTTCTATGCTCTTTCCAATACTTGAGTAAAATATCAAGGTTTATTTCTACTTTACCTTGAAATTCTTCCTGGAGGATTAGTTACCATGCAACAAACACACACACACATGAAAATAAAACCCTTCAGTATTGTCTTCTGACCTCAGAATATTTAGCTATTTGAGAAAAAAAAGTATGAGTAGTGAATTTAAAGCTGACCTTTGAATACTGACACCACTTTTAGGTTTTGGTATAATCTGTTAATAATAGTTTATACACTGCAGTAAAATGCAGATGATGGGCAGAGACGTACAGAAACAAACAGAAGTAAAAAAAGTTTACTTGAAATATAATGACTGTTAAGGACAATTAATAAGGGGTGTTTCTCACAGACAAAATTAGAGTGCGGAATATTTTTTAGAAAAGAAAAAGCTTATAAAAGGATGTAGGAAATAGAAGCTAAAAGTTAGATAAATCCTCATGGCCAGCTGATCTTAAGGTTAAACTATTAAACATTTCCAGAATGGTTTGGAAAGTTCTGAAGTTGGACGAAATAGAATAAAAATAAATAATATATCGTTTGACAAAATATTATAGTAAAAGATTATAGTAAAAGACATTATCAAATTGGGACTTTTTTTTCATAAAAAATATTTCTTAATAATTATTTATATGGAGGAAATATCCATTTGGATGAATGAATAAAACACGTTGTGGGAATTGTAGACTACACATGAATTTTGAAGTCAGAACGTGAATTTTGTAATTGTTTAGCTCTTTCCCAATTAGACAAAAAAAAAATTTCTGGCCCTCTGCAGAATATGCTTTCTAAACATTTACCTTTATTTATGTTGTTATGTTGGGGATACATATCTCATATTTATGATGTATCCAGGTTATGTGCCATGCAACTACATCATTTTCTGGTATACTCTGTAATATACTCTGGAAATGCATATTTCCTACATTTTTTAGGGATCTTTCTAAGCTTTACATGGTATCTGGATGACCATCCTGAGATAATATCTCTTCACACAAGGAACAAGAAATCAAATACCCTAATAACTGAAGAAAAAGGTCAGCCTTCAAAGCTGTAGACTTGGGACTTCCGTGTGGATGAGAACAAGGATACTCTTGGACGAGTTTGTTGACACTTTAGCCTTATGATAGTGAGGATGAGTAAACAAACATAGTGAAATTTGTTTGTCCATTATCCTGAGCGAGCAACAATTCAAGTCCTACTGGTAAAATCTTCTGAACCTGCCAGTATCTCAGAAGGCCAATACTCTTGACTGCAGGTCATCAGCATGGAGGCATGATGTTGGTTCCAGCAGCCTGAACAAGCAACTGCAGCTACTGCTGTGACAAACCTGTACTTCATCACATTCAATGGAGCAAAAAAACACTGAGTGGAGACCACCATCCTAGCAGTATAACACTACTGCATACACGGTTATCCACATCAGTAAAAGTAAACCTCAGATCAAATAAACCTCAACCCTGCTTACACTACCTGGACAGCTGTGGATGTTCTCAGGACAAACAAAAAAATCTGTCATGAAGCAATCACTACCCCAAAAACAAGAAAAGAAAAAAAGTACAAGAGAGCTAGACAGTGATTCAATGGCAGCACTGAAATTAGTCTTGCAGCACTTAGAAATTATAGACCATTCAGACTGTATTTTGGAGCTGTTGCTATCAGCAAAGAGCACAGAAACTTTACCAGGAGAGACGGCACCTATGCTATCATTTGTTACACTGCCAGAATGAAGAAAATGATAAAGGAAGATGAGAAAATTGCCATGAGCTACTGTGTATATGGCTGCAAGGATCATGATTTGTTTCACTTTTATTGTTTAGCTTTAGTACATATTCAAGGTTGCATTTGTCATTGAAAACAGTTTGAAAGCAGTACTTGCAATTGGAAGAATCTTGTTCAGCCATAATTTTCTAGGTAGTCCTCTGTATTCCTTTTTATATATACAAGGTGAAGTCTTTGTTGTTTAGAAAATGGGTGTGCTAAGAACAAGAAAAAAATCCTTGGTTTATGACAACTATATGCTTCAAATGCCTGTGCCTATGTGTTTGTCTGCGGTGATGGAATATAATCCATACTTCTCTTACATTCAGATGAGATCACTGCAAACTGATCTTTCTTTCATCTCCAAATATCCATTCTATTTGAACCTTCTTTCCAAGCATGAAGAAAGAATTGATTAAGAATTGAGAGTTCTAATTTTATTATGAATAATTTTATTAGTGAATCTTCTACTGCTATTTTTAATGTTTATTGGTTCGCTGTGATCGCAGCAAAATATAGTTGGGTCCTTGGGTGCATGTAGTGTCATGCCCTGTACCCCCTGGGTGCTGCCCCCTGCATCTTTCCATTCCCCCTGTTGTCATCACCCCCACCCCATCCCCTTGCCTGCCTTTCAACCATCTCTGATCAGGGCTTTGGAGAGGTTTGTACTGTATCCTATAGATACTACCATTTGCTGTCACAAAGCACATGGATGTGACCTTTCACATCCTGAGAAAGGAAGAATTTAATCCCATTGCTGCACCTCATCAACACTGACCTTAGAGCAGGTTTCTCAGGCTTTGTCCACCCAGCTCTCAGAAGCCTCTAATGACAGAGTTTACACAAATGGATTGGTAACTTGTTCCAATACTTACTGATTTCCATAGTGAATTTTTGCTCCTGTGTTCAGTCTGAACTTCCCCTATCATGCTGTTAGGGTTTTGGACGCTGATCCACCTGTCACATATGTGGGTAAATGGCCTGGCTCTAACATCTTGATGATCTCTCTGAAAGTATTGGAAGATTGCAGTTAGCTCCTGACCACCTCAGGTGGCTGAATTCCAGTTTATGAATCTTTTTATATTTTTTTGGGTTGCAAAACTGGACATAGCATTCCAGACACAGTCAAGCACGGTCAAGCATGATTTATCTCAGTTAACTTATTCTGGCTATTTCCAATCACCTTTCATCTGTCAGTAAAAATCTGAAGGGGAGAAACGTGAGATAAGCACAATGTTTTTTGTTTTGTTTTTATTAGAACGAATCATTAAAAGAACCATTTTTAAGCTCAGCTTCCTTATCCAGTGGAAATAGGCAGTTTTAAGAAATTAGGTTTGGCAATTTCTCTTTACAGAAAAAAAATAAACTTCAGAACAGAGATACTGAGAAGTGTTTCCATACCAATAATATCAGGAAACAAGTATTCACACCCCCTGGGTGATCAAATAGTTATCCTTTTTGCAGCTAGAAGAAGGTGAATTTGACTCAGTGACAGTGCAGCAACATCCCAAATTTTTCCGTTCATCTGAAAGAGAAGTCTGGTTCACTGACACTAAAATTTTTCTGCCATATCTGTTTTTCTAGGCTCTAATTTCATATTTATATATACTTTGAGGGATGATGTTATAATGTGCACAGGTAGATGAAGGTATTATATTCTATAAAGACTTCTTAACTTGTAAATATTCCTCTTTTTCAGAAACTTATGTGCAATGATTATCTTACAGAAAAGTGGATTCTTTTCTTACAGAGGAATTTCATTTGTCAGAAAATATAATAATCATTATTTACTTAAATCTTTATCCAATTCCATACCTCAGTCACACAGCAAGTACATATCATTATAGACTGACTTTTTTTTTCATGCTTGTCACAGTAATTATTTTTCTTGAGATTAGAATGAAATATTGAAATGAAAAAGAAAAGTTTTGCTGAACACAAGAGATTTAATATCATTTTAAAACAATTTTAAAACTATGTAATATAGAAAAACCAAAAGAAGCTGGAAGTTGCTTAAAATGGTTAAAAGTAAAAACAAGAATAAATATTTATTGTGGACTCAATTTTCTAAAGGGCTTGAATAATTTTCTATTTTTAAAAAGTCATCTAGAAAATAGCCACATTTAAAAGGTTTAAAAGGTTTGAATTTTATTTTAAAATCTGCTTTTTCTCTTTTTTTAAAAGGTGAAAAATTAAACACCAGCTCACACAAATCTTACTTAAATTTGTATGTTTTTATGTACAAATTACTTTCTATAGTCTCTAATCCTGAACGGCATGAGGAAGATGGAAACTCTTCCTGATAAAATAAATATAATTACTTGCAAATATTATTTTGAGAGAAGAAAACTGAGATGAAGTGTCATATGTGTGAGATTTTGTGTGATAGCTTGAAGAGCTGTTTAAGGTAGCTATTCAGAGAAAAATTTTAAACAAGAATACTGGGGAAAAATGTATTGAAATATATGTTGCAGGGTAATGACTTGTATATCAGCAGGAACAGGTGCCTGATCTAGTGACAATGACATGCAGAATTTTTATAAAGTTTAGTGAAAAATGAACTTAGAACATATCAGCTGATACTAAAATAAAAATACTAAGGCATTTTATTCCACAAAATTTCGTGAGATGAAAAACCAATTTTTCAAACGATAGAGCATCTTTGCAAAAAAAGTTTATCCGTCTGAAAAGAAGAATAAAAGAAACATTCATAGTGTCTTCATGCCAAGATAAGACAGGAGGCAACCTTAATATCCCATCCTTATGTGTATTTTTTTAAGCTGTAGTTACTCTGTTTCCTTCTATAAATTAATGTACATAATGTTTAAATGGAAGAATAAGAAGGGAAGAAGAAATGGAAGAAAACTTCACCACAGTAATTCAAAGTCTTTCTGGGATGAAGTTAGATTAGCTGTTGGTCTCAGTCATGTTTTCTTTGGCGCATTCCTCCTGAGGTGTTTTATGTCTCTGATATTTATGTGGCACCATGGTCTGGATTTATCAACATTCTTTGAGAGAAAGACAGGGAACTTTGTTGTTTTAAATTCCTTTTATATACAATGTAGAGGGGCAGATTTATTTGTGAAAATTCAGCCTTTTCTTAACAGACTGAAGGGTAGTTTGTAAATGTTCTGTGTAGTTTTTAAGGTATTTTACACAGCCTACTGCCTTGTTAACAGGGTAGCAGTTCTTAATTTTCCCTTTTTATAGAGGTAAACGTCAATTTTTCAATAAAAAAGTCTTTCTCATGTTATAGAAGATGATTTTTTTGATTGAGATCCTATTTGTCC
The DNA here is from genome assembly GCA_013397375.1 of Toxostoma redivivum. Taxonomy (NCBI): domain Eukaryota; kingdom Metazoa; phylum Chordata; class Aves; order Passeriformes; family Mimidae; genus Toxostoma; species Toxostoma redivivum. The sequence continues at coordinate 344,774 of VXBI01005120.1, read as the reverse complement.
TAAGACATAGCCAAGAAAAAAGTGAGCATTACAAAGTTTCAAAGAAGTCAGGAAATGAAAAACTGAACAAGAACTTGGTTAGAAATTTCTCTTTCTACACAGAGGGGAAAATTTTTCCCCAGATAGGTTTTAGAAAAGGTGATAAATTCAGAGTATTTTCCCTTTATGAAGATTTACAGCTATATTTTCAGCTTACATTTCAACTTTTTTTCCAAATGAGACTAGAAATTGCCAAGATATTAATCATGCTTCAAATATTTATTGCATAACAGCCAATTCAACTTCAACTATAGCATTGCTGCTACTATCCCTAAGGTAACTCAATTATACTTATTTTGTATTACATGATGTAATGCATCAGTCTAAGAGCATAATGACATAATAAATAAAAGCTGAGAGAAAAAGGAGACCTGAAATAATTAATTGAAATAGGCTTTGCAAGAGATGAAGAGAGACTGAAGGAATCAACTAAAATAGTATTTTCAAGAGATGGAGAGACTTACAGCAAAATTTTGGGCTTCAATCCAAAAATATCTTCCATGTACCCCTCTCACATTTGAGGCAGTAATTAACATCTTGCAGTCTCAAGATCTATCAATGTAATATGAATGTTCTGCAAATGATGCACTATGCAACTGCTCACAATCCAATGACTGATGCACAGCTCATCCCCAGATAACGACTGGCTCCTCCCATCTAACTCTGTCCCCTTTATAAACTGAGCTTTATACCTTATATGGTGTTATGGGGTGTAGAATATTCCTTTGACTACTTTGGGTCAGCTGGTCCAGCTGTGCTTCCTCCCAATTACTTGTGCACCTGCTCACTGGCAGAGCATGACACAATAGAAAGTCCTTGATTTAAAATTAAAACATCAGTGTTTTATCAACATTATTCTCATACTAAATCCAAAATAGCACTGTACCAGCTACTTAGAAGACAACTAACTCTATCCCAGCTGAAACCAGGACAGTCAGAAAAAAAACCGAATTTGAAGTTGTTAGTAGAGTAATCTGTATGTGGAAAGAGAGAAGAAATAATTAGGTTGCAGTAAGATGAATACTACCAGTCTGGTAATCAAGTAGGTGAAGTACTCATTATAGCACCAGAAAACTAGGCCAAAAATAGCTGTAAAGACAGCAAATATTCCTTCACAATTTTTTTTTCAAGAAGGCATGTATGTTACCTTATCTTCCAGGAAGCCTCTTATACTACTAAATAGATTTTTGTCTTCACTCCCTTTTCACTGGAACTATTTATTAAAGTGGGTTCCTTTCTCCATAGGCGCTACATATACTGTGACTAGTAGCAGTAAAAGGTAAACAATTGTTTAACATTTGTGAACCAACAATTCTAAATACTGTCCTTGTGTTTGTATTTATTAACATTCAAGCACCAATAAATAGATCTAATATTTTCCAGTTCCTTCAGGCCAAAATCCCACCAACGCCTCTCAGCATGAATCCAATGTGTTTCCAATGTGACCAATTAATTTTGCAAATGAAAAGCATCTGTGCAGGGTGCATGTCTCAGATTTGAATTCATTTCACACTGGATATATAGCTGTAAGCCTGGAAACATTTCTGTTTAGAAAATGCCAGACAGAAGTATGAGGAGGAGGAAGTTAAAGAAAAGAACAGTTTTCTGGGGAAAAGAACCCAAAACCAACTGTAAATCTAAACTTAATTTTAGCACTTTAGGTCTAACATTTTTTTCATTTGGACTGTTTTCTAAATAGTTAAGAATCAGTGCAACTACACATAGAGCAACTATTACATTTTCTGTGAACAAGGAGGCAAATCTTTAAATTAACTGAAATAACAGAATGGACTTGGATGGAAATTAACTTTTCAAAATCCAAGATGATGACTGAGGGAAAGGAGAGGGCAAAAAAAGAAGCAAAACAAAACCGAAAAAACCCCCCCAAACCCAACCAAGCACACAGAAATCCCAAACCCAAAACCAAACAACATAACCCAAAAACCCACACAGAAATAAAAATATTCAGCTGTCAGTTACTAGTTGGTAAAGTAGAAATGGGAAGGGAGGTTTTCCAGTTCACAAGGTTAATTCTAGGTCAGAGTAGCCATGTACTTACTACTTATTTAGTAAGTAAGATTTCATCTTTGAAAGGTAGCTATGTTTTGCGGAATGGACTGATCAGAATTTTGGACCTACTTTCAAAAGAAGCCTTCTGGTTATTAATGCTATGAGGAATAAACTGGCTCTGTATAACTAAAAGGAAGTAATGAAGTAAACAGAGGCAAGTTTAGACTCTTGCAACTCTCCACACTGCTACATCATATAAACCTCACTAAGACCTTGTAAGACTGAGCCTAAGGAATTCCTGTTGATTGACATTCAGCCTGTATTTTTCTGTTAGGCATTTACAGGAAATATCTTACTCAATCACTACATTCATTGCAGTGTCTCCTAATAGTCTATTGTAGTATCTCTCCTCTTTGTACAAGAAAAATAAGCACTTCCTATCAAGGATTCATCTAGTCCAATACATTTGACCAAATAGAGAAATTCTCTACTTTGGAGTGAGGCTTTATGAGATAAACTACAAAAATTGGTGGTTTTTACACCTACAGAAAATGTTTGGTTTTTTTTTTGAGAAGATGTACAGAAGTTCTGTAGTTTTTCTTATATTTTGCTTTTAATATACTTCCTGTGGTTGCTACTGTAAATACTGTTCAAGAAAGACTAAATTTTTTTCTTGTCCTTTTTCTTTTTCATTTCAGGCATCTACCATCAACTTCACCTCATTGCAATATGTCCCCATAGGTTGATTATGCATTGTATAAATGTTTCTATTTATCATTTTTTTTAATTTGCTGTGGAGCTATGCATGTTGTTAGTCAAGTAGTGAATATGTAGGTGTTTATGACCTTTCTTCTTAAATTAATTTCTCAAGCAATCTAATCATGTTACCTGCTCTTTTCTGATCTTCATTCAGCTTGTTCACTTTTCCCTTTCCAATCAAGTACCAAGATGTTGAGAAATAGATAAAGTATTCCAGACACAGTCTTAACAGACCTGATAGACAGTGACTAATACTTTCATGATTGATTACTTAATGTTTTGGCATATGATACCAAAATCTCCATTGACCTTGGATTATTTTTTCTGCTGAAATATTGCATTCAGAGCTGGAAGAGAAATGTCAATATAGCCAGAAATTAAAAAAAAAAATAATGTTCTGTCTTTTTTTTTAAGAACTGAGGTAAATAGTTTAAAATAATCCCCTATATTAAATAATCCCAAAATAATACCCTATATTAAAATCAGTTAGAATATTTAATTTTGTCATTTTCCAAATCTTGCAATCTTATCCTTCTAAATGACGTCACCTATAATTAACTAACCTTTTTGCATTAAAAGCTAATAATTTAATAATGTTGAAGATCCAAAAAGGATATTTTTAAGAATTCTGAATTATCTATTATGCAATGAGATGAAGAAAATCACTTTTTCTGTGGATACTCATAGCATAAACAATTTTACATATCTAAAAAAAATAAACTCAGTAAAAATGTTCTGACTATTTTTAATCATAGTGACTATTTGTTTTCAATTATTGCTATTTTAAAATTATCATCCATGTGTTATCTTCCTACATAATAATTACTTCATTTTTTTTCAAATTAAACTCTTTTTAAAGTTTTTTTCTTCAAATACTTCTATGCTTTCTAGTTGCATTTGTATTCTTTGTCACGAATGCTCACTGCACTTTCAATTGCAAGTTTCATTAATATGCTCTTTACTCTTACTTTCAGGTTGTTAATGAAGATGTCTAATAGGACAAGAGATGATTCTGACCCCTGGGGCAGTATATGACACTTCATTTCATCTTGAAATGTTGTTTCTGATTATTCTCTGCATTGCCTCAGCCAATCTTCATCCATGAGACTCATACTCATTTAGATCTAAACTAAATGACTAAAATTTCTTTGGACGTTACATCAAATACTAAAATTTAAAAAAAAAAAAAAAAAAAAAGAAAAGAAAAGAAAAGATCTCCCCATCCCAAATCCCATATGTCTAGTTTGCTCTCTCTAATTCTTTCTATAGTTCTGTAAATGATAAAATGGGTTTATAATAGAATAGAGAGAGCTTCTGCCATATATGCTGCTTGTTGTTCATGATTCCACTACTATTAATGGACTGCATATGTAGGCAGTGCAATTCCATGAATTTTGCATGACCCAGGTAACTAAGAGAAAGACACTTTCTTGAAAAGTTGTTGCCGAAATTTGACATGGTCAGAAGAAAGCAACAGTGCTGCAGTGACAGACTTTTTCCTCAGCAGCTGCTCAGCCACCCTAAAATAAGTGTCTGTATCTTTGCCAGACATTGTGTGCAGACCCCCTTCTGGAATAGATACAGACCCAGAACATCTGGTCTGAATGTTCTGCATGTGTTTTTGTTAGATCTTGATAGAACTAAAGAAAGACTAAGAGCTAGACAGATAACAGGGGAGCCCAGTCCTCTGACAGGCACAGCTTGGCAGCTGCTCTTAGCACTATCCTAGTACATACAGACCAGGACAAGCCCCCCGAGAAGAAAGAGTTGCAAGCTTTTTTACAGCATTTTATTTTTAAGTTGGAGAATGCAATCAGGAGGTTGTAAAGATCTTTTGTTATAAAATAATTAATGGACAAGTTTAAGAGTTAGTAAATATGAATTAATTGGTGTCTTTGTCTAGACTTCTAAGTCCTAAAGGTAACTTTCTTATGGAATATGCAGCAAAGCATGCTTTAGCAGAAGGTTGACTTAGTCACAAGAAATTACTTCGGTCCAGAGCATTCTTGTGTCATCTAAGGACACTGACCAGTAGCTGTATTCTTTTGTTCTCCTTCCTTCATAGCAGATAAGGTTTTCCACTAGTCTAAGGATTCATAAGGAATCTTTATAAGAAGTGGCAGTTTGCCACTGTCAGGTAAAAGTTTAATTGACTCAGTCTTCAGGAATGATTGGAATTACCTTCAAAAAGGGAACAATGACTATGAATCTCAAGCAGACGAAGGTATACAAAGCAAATAAATTTGAATTGCACAATTTACCACAGATTTAACTGTAAGGGTTTATATTTTGTTTTGTTTTATTTGCAGAACTGGTGAAACACCTGACTTTAAACAGTTGTTCAGAACCTATTTGTCAGATCCTCATCTGTTGCAAGTCAGCCATGGATAATTTGGTTCCCCTTTGAATCTGTAAGCAAACTTATTTAGACCAACAAAACATCTCAAGGGCCTATACTTTTTTTTTCTTTTTCTGATTGATGGTTCTGAACCTTTGATAGTGATTCAGAAGATTGTGAGTCAGAAAGCAAGACTGACTCACATTAAAAACAGTTCAGTGCTCTTTTCAGCAAGAAGGGAACAAAGTATTTTCTACTTATAAATCTGATTCAGAATTTCCTTTAATTTCATTTTTTTCCAGCTTCTACTGGCTTGGTTTGTAGGAGGTGTTTTTGTGTTTTGTTTAAGTTTTGTGGCTTTGTTCTGTTTTTCGTGGTTATGTTTTCGTCTAGATTTAATGTATTTGGTTTATAGCAGGGTTTTGGTAGCAGAGACAGGGCTTGTGAAGAGACACCAAGAGCTGCCCCAGTGCTGGACACAGATAGTTCCAACCATCTCCAAGGATCTGTCACTGGTTGATCTTAAGCCATCAGTGATGCTGGTGGTGTCTCATTGGTAAGAAGGGGAAAAATTGCTGAAGTTGTCAGACAGAGGAATGAGAATATGTGAGAACAAAAATGATGCTGACTTCAAGGTCAGTGAAAGAGAGGAAGAGGCTGTGCCAAGTGCCAGAGCAAAGCAGTAATTAATATTTACTCGCATATTAGAACAAAAAAAATTTCTAAGATTAATATTTTCTAACTTATGATTTTTGCATGCTACCTTTATCAGTTTTAACAGCTTTTTGAAGAAAATTTTGCACAAAAAGTAGGAAAATGTGTTGATTTCCTTGGTGTAGTCAGCCTTTTAAAACATGGAAAATGCTTTATAATAAGACATATGAAAGACTATTGAACAAAAAAGGATCTTTTCTAGAAAAATAATTATGTGCTTGAGATTTACAGATTGTAGGACAAAGAAATAAATCAAGAAAAAACAGCCAAATTCTGAACAAATATCAAGGGTCATTTCTTCATGCAGAGAATTCTAACCATGTTAGTGTTACATAATGGTTTTCAACTCAATTGGGTTGGAAAAAATAGAGAGGAAAGGCAGTGAATAATAATTAGAGTGCTCCCTGTGGGGAAATAGAATTTGAAGAGAGAAGGAACCAATAATTCTGCGCCTTCTTGGTGTGAAGGTTTAAAGTAATGTCTAATTTACTACATTTGTCTGCATTCTTGCCCAATAGCTCTTTGGTCAAAGTCCCTACCTTCAGTGAGAAAACTAATAATAAAATTTAGCAATATGAAGAACTTCATATAAATGTAAAGCAGAAATGTTTAAATATACCAAGGTCATGGCAGGTATTTAGTGCATCTGTGGGACCTAAAAACAAAGTTCAGCAAGAAGGATTGGCTATAGCACAGCGATGACAAACTGCTCACTATAGGAACAGGAACACTGAGGGAGCTTGGTGTACTGCTCTAATGGAGACATGAAATAAAGGATTGAGGCACAAAGGAGCTTACATTGGTGCTCTGTTGAAATCAATGCAGATGTGAAACAAAGATGGAGCAGCACAGCAGTGTTGTGGTTATGCTCCATCAAGAACCATATAGCCAATAGGAACTAGATCAAAAGAATGATCAGATGATAACAGAAAGACAAACTTTGCTTCATTAACTTGAAAATACATATTACTTTTTATGCCCCTATATATGCTAATGACTAAATTCACTTAAACTTCATCCAGATATGAAATAACATCAACTGTAATTTCATCATTTTCCCTTCCTCAAAGAAAATAACATAAATGTAGCTTAAGTGGGCCAAAGAAGACTTCATTGTAACTTCTGGGATTTGTCAGTGGACTAAACCTTTCTTTTCTTCCATATGGATGCTTACTGGGTAAGAACCATATTTTATGTGTGCTAAATGATGACCTCAAGCTGGCTTTAATTGGTGATCAGAGTATGTCTGTATAATGCTTCAGATTCATCTCTGCAGTCAGTTACTATCAATGACAATCTCTGAACTTTGTCAGTAATGTTTTCTATTATCTGTCTGTTTGTTAAGAAAGCGTGTTTTTCCATAAACTGCTAGTATGAGTCCTTCAAGGACACCAGCGGCAGCCAGCAGTGGAAGATATCCCAAGAACGTCCATGTTGTCACTCTGTGACCGTGAATAGGTTAGTCAGATTATCCCTCTGATAGTGGGATGTTCAGTGTGATGCCTAAAGATTTTTGCTTTGTATGTATTTTTCATATATTCATAGCTCTGTATACTAATTATGAAGCTCCTGGTATTTTTCCTTCCTTATCTGTTTAGAGTAATAAGCTAACCTTCTAACATATTACTGAAATATTATTTAGTATTATTTCCAAGTAGAGGAAAGAACACATAAATAGAAGTGGACCAAAGAAGCCCTTGGACCAGCTCCAAGGGCTGACCCAGGGGTGGGATATCGGGACAACTGAATCTCCTGTTGGATGTACTTGTTAGATATCCTAATTAATTAACCTTATAAAATTACAGAAATCTGGTGACCATGTGTCCATCACCACCAGGACACCAGGAAGCTTCCAAATAAAGGTGTGCTTTTCACTTTACTATTTTAACACTGCTGCAAGGGTTTTTGCTCTTTTGATTTTAGGCAACAAGTGGGGTCCCTATAAAAGGGCACTGACATATCGGCAGAGCCCAAGGATCTTGTTTATCCTGGGGCACTGATAGTTTGATCAAATATAAAAGGTTCAAGAAAATCTGCCCCTTACATATGACAACATGTCATGCCTATACATGCCTTATGAATATAATTTTAATGGTAAGAGGTCCAGTAAATCTCTAACAAACAATAATTGTTTAAATATACTATTTTAATTGAGAGTTTTTTAAATGCACTATTTATTGTGAGCTAAATTATTGATTTTCACATCATCCAGGAGTGAACTCCTGAACAAGTGGAAAAACATGTTTTGCTTTGTTAGGTTGTTGTTATTGTTTGGTGTGGTTTTGTTTGGCTGGTTAGTTTGTTTTTCCTGTGATGCCTATTACTTTGCTGTAGCTTTCCAGCATAAAATCTTCAGGACACAGGCTCTTCATATATACAGTGTTGTGTAAACAGCTGTGTTACAAACCAGATTTACAAAGGAAGTAAATTAGCACTGAAGTAATTGAAGTTCAGCTTTGGATTGTCAATTAACCAAAGGTAATTAATAAGTCTAAATAACAGTCTGAAACTTCTTTTTTGAATGAGAAATATTAATAGGGGTTTTTTTGGTGTTTTTTTTTCCTACTGTTGAACCACACTGTTTATTTGAATTCAGTTGTTCTTTGAGTTAGGAATTAATGAACACCCTGAAGAAATGGATCCTTTGTACCTAACCCTACCCAATAGTTTGAAAGGAGCTTTTTCTTTTTTGTTGCTCACGGCCAGGATTCATAGTCTTTGTCATGTCCATGACAACCAGATTGTAGACAAAAGAAGACAAGGACTTTTAGTGGATGTTTTAAAGTATAATATCAGAGATGTATGCATAGACAAACAATACTATGAAGTCAAATGAACCACAATCAATACAAAATCTGGTGTGAATGTACTAATAAACAGGTAAAAGTACATAATATTATCTCCCCTCATGAGATGGAGCTATATAATTATTACCACAATGAGAAGGTTATGTTGTTTTTATTGTAATGTGACAGATGAAAGGGTAATTTTTTTCTGTTAAGTCAGAGTTTAACAGCAGAGTTGAAAATCTAAGTTACAAATCAACACTGTGTAAGCTACATCAAATGCTCAGTTAAGATTCATAACGAGCAAGTCCTGGACAAGTTAAGTGCTCAAATTCAGTATGCATATAGTACCAAAATTGCAACACCAAAATCTATGTTATACTCAGAAGTGTCTGTCATGAACCTTTTTAGAGCCTTGCTTTTCATGCTTACAAAAAATGAATCATTAAGTTACTGCCTTAAACTTCTGAATTGTTCAAAGGAAAGGGTTGAGATTTAAGGCACTACCACATTTTCTGCCTGTTCATTTTACCATCCTGTCTTCAAGATAGGAGTAGTAGTGAGATGACATCTATCTTGCCTTCTATACCTGGTTCTTGTCATGGGTTCCTATTTAAGTCACCTAGTATATAAACCATCCAACCATGACTACTGGAGGTATCAAAATTAATATTAAAAAATGGAAAGTATATAGCCTGAATTAGTAAGATTGATCTATTTAAAATTATTTAAGGGATTTAGCTAAACAGATCTAATGTAAATTGTTGTTAAATATTCTCACTACATTAAGGAACTTCTGCTGTTGCTGTTATCTTAAACATAATCTCTGATGATCAGCAGATGCTATTGTATGTACTATAAATTACCTTTTCCAAAGATATTTCAACATAGTCATCTGAAAGGGTATGGTTTTCTAAGGACTTAAAGAGCACAGTTGCCTGCCTCAAACACAAAGGACACAAAAGGACTTTGCCATGAGATAAGCACAGAATGAAGAGACAGGATGGCACTAACTCCAGGTCTGGTGAGAAAAGATCTAGTACGTACTGGGTAACACATCCAGACAAAAATTCCCACTGTGGCAAACTCTATATAAAAGCTGCTTATACACCTACCACCAGTCAAACAAAGATCACCTCTAGTTCTGTGACAGACCACAAGCAGCCCCTGAAGGCCACTTGAAGATCCCTCCATGGATACCGGGAACTGTGGTTAAGCCACCACATCAGGAACTTGAAGTAAGGCAAAGGTGGTACTATCATCTTATCTCAGTCCTTGTGTGAGCTTAACAAAGCTGAGGGAGAAGAATTCATCACTGATAATGGAAAAAAAGAATGCAGAATTTAACTGCCATAAAGAAAGCCAACTCAGCACTGTGTTGAAATCAGCTCTGACTAGGTGAAAGGTAATTCTGGAGGGGGGAGATCATGACCACCAACTCACGTCTCACCAACCCAAGAAGACAAAGATAAGCATATGAACTAATTAGCCTTAGAAGGGAGGGAATCATTTGAGCAATAGTATAACACAACTATGTTGCTGATGATCATTGCTTATTCAGTTTAATAAAAAGTATGAACAGTGAAAAGTTTTGAATGCCCTCAGAACCTCCAACAAGAAGCCCAGAGGGAAGAAAGACCAAAGGGTTGCTGCTAGATCCATGACTGGTGACTATCTTCTGCTTGATATGTTGATCTCTCTTTCCCCTGCCCCTTCCTATTTCTTTCTATCTCTATACCTCACATTTTATTGTTTAAAAAAATCCCTTATTGACTTCAGTACATAGTCCCTATTTCACCTTAATTCAGTCAGAGTCATCTCTCAATAATCATATCTTAATAGATTCAAATATTTTTGATGCAACAGGAAAAGATGACTTACACATGCTCAACTGCAGTTGGGAATTTGATTTTCTAATGTAGATAGAGCAGGAATTCCTTTTATGCCTCTCAATGCTTTGAGGTTAGTTTGTAAGACTTTGCCATGCAATATGTCATATTCATGTGAAAGCACTTCCAATGATTCTTTAAAATTTTCACTCTCCTCATGCTCATTACTGTTTTTCTGATTATTCACAACTGTATAGCACTATAGTCCAAAAACTGTGTGCTCTAAATTCTGATAGAACACTTAATTACTCCTTTTGTGTTTTGCCCTTCAGTAACTTATTAGACACATTGGAACATTACTTCTGATATCCACCAATGTATTAATCTGTAGCTGTTATTAATTTGACGGTTGTTAGGTTTTGTCTTTGAACAATCCAATTTTACCACAGATTAATAGAATTGAAATTTTCATTTGAGAAAATTATAGATTCCTTTCATCAAATAAAACTAGGATAATTTTTGGCTTTATTGATTTTTATAATATAAAAACATAGTAGACATAAGTTTATGTTTGAAAATTGGCATTAATATTAAGATATTTTAGTAATATCAAACTGTGTTTCAACCAACATAGGAATTCTAAATATAAACAAGTTTTCAGTTAATCACCCTCTTCCAGCTCAAGGATAAATGGACAATAAATCCACTTAGTCTCCCAAATTAATTTTATTATTCAAGTATGAATATAAGGATCTATGCCGTCAAAGCAAAACAAGCTTGACATTCTCTGAAGTCTGTGTGTTCTTCAGCTCTAGGAGGAAAAGCATTCTGTTTCATGTTGGAGACATCCTTTGAATTTCTGGTGATCTTTGAACAGCTTTTTATCAGCACCTACATATCAATTTCTGCTACAGCAAGGTGAGTTGCTTCTCTGTGGTCTTTGTGTTCTTAAATGTACACTTTTTTGGCCTTCTACTTAACTGGGGGCAGAATGGGTCAATAAAATACTGACGCATAAGGGAATTAATTCAAAGAAAATATTTCTGTAGAGGGCAGTCTTAGTTATATTTACCACCAGCTTAGAGGATAAATCTAAACACTTCAATGAGCATATGGTAATTTGTATTAAATTTCTTTAGTGTGAATTTTTTACATTTTCATATGATATTTTAGAGGGTTTTGTTGGGGTTTTGTTTGTTTTTGCTTTTGTTTTTTGCCTTTTAAAAAAGTGAATGCACCTATATTATTTATAACTTCATCAATCTATTTTCTAATGTTACTGTTTGAACTTGGAATCTCTGCCTGCTTTGAAGAATTAAATATTTATTTCAATAAAGCATTTTAAAGAATATTTGGAGTGAATTTATGTGTTATTTATCTGTATCTATAAAAGCCACAACATTTCTGAAGGTTCTATGTTTTTTTAAGTTTTCATTGTCCAGTTTATGTTAGAATAAAAAATTTGAACCCAATAACAGAGATACCTGTGTCTTGTGAAAGTTTTAAGGATAAAAAAAATCAGAACAAAGGAAAACATTTCTGTTTGCTGTATCTCTATTCACTTTCACACTATTTGCTTAACAGTAAGACCTCATATTCTTCACACTATTTGCTTAATAGTAAGACCCCATATTCTCAGTTCTCTGCATTAGTGATGATATGCTTTGCATGTTTAAACATCAAGGGACTTCTATCACTCAGCCTTCAGCAGATGTGTTCCAATTTTTGTCATATGAAAGGTGTTTTCTCACAACTGTAAAGTAAAAAAGAAAGAATGGAATGCATTGGTCTGGAATAAATCACATCTATCATTCATGGTTGCCCTAAAAAATGCTGTTCAGTATAAGAAAGGTAATTCTTGATTGTTCCATTAACTCTGTCAATTGGCAAGTCATGGTAGACAGGCACAAAACAAACTATGAGGTAAATGTAATAGTGAATTTCAAACAGTGATTAGATTTTGTAACTAGGTTCTATAACACATAAGTCTACACTTTCAGTTGAAAATGTCTGATATTTAAAAAAAGAGGCTTAGGGAACTAAAACTTCCAACCTGCTTAATCGACTATAAAACACACAAAATTAGATATCTAATTCCTAGAAATAGGCCTAACTAAAACTCTGCAATCTTAAAGAGCTATAGATTTTGTTGAAATAAAATCTAAGTTTAATTTAAAGAATTGGTTTTAAATTACTTTGAATCATTTTTTGGCAGCTTCTATACAGACTTAGCTTACACATGAGGAAACCATGCAATCAAGGAGGTGTTTCTTAAGAGAAAGCATGGGTTAGCCCAGATATAATCTTTACTTTCCAATCTTAGCAGCAAAATGCACTAAATTCTTTTGGGGAACTACATCACTCATTCCACCCACAAAAGTTTTGCTCCCTGTTATTATTGTGAACTACTTTCCTACTTCTGAGTTTTGAATATTGACAACTGCTGTATAAATCAGCAGTGCGTGGTCTGTCAGCTTTCCTTCTCTCTGTACAAGAGGAAGATTTTGTACAGGGTCATAATATACAACCATAATACAAGGTATTAGACTGTTAGTAAGAATGAGCATTAAGATGAGGAGCTAGTTTGGTTAGTCTACATGACTCTTGAACTAGCAGAGGTTACAAGAGAGAAAAATAGGCATTTGTAGCATTTGATTCACCATTTTAAAGATGAGTTAACCTTAAAAGTATCTCCACTGACTATGAAGGGAGTCAAAGGTATCTAAATCAATTATCATTTTCTCCAATATCAGCACTTGTATTTCATGAGCTGATCCCTAGCCTTAAGATCCCACTTTTGCAGAAATGCACACCACATATTACATCTGAAATAAATTAGATTTATTAGATTTTTTGAATAAATGAAATTTACAAAATTTTAATTTCTTCTAAGGAAGCAGATCTCAGAAATCTCAAAATGCTCACAAGCTTCAGTCATTCATATCTCTTTGCCTCAGCTCCCCACTTTTTAAACAGGAATAATACCTTCTCACTTCAGAGGAGTTCTGTTAAAGCAAATTAATTACTATTTGTGAAGCATTAGATGCTATAATGATCATTGCCATCAAATAAAACATGAGGAGATTAATAATTCTGTCTCCTCAGTGGCACTTGAATAGTGGCCTAAGGCTGCACAATGAATAATAACAAGAAAACATAATATTGAATAGCTACCTATTTACTGAATGCTATTAATCATGTGTGCTGAATGATGCAAGGGTCTCATGGACAGAACAGTACACGAGCATCAAATTAAAAATTATATTATAATGCCTAGTCACAAAAACACAAGATTCCACAGATTACTTCATTCTAACCATTCTAAGTTTGGAGTGCTTTGCTTTGCAAATATAGTATACAAGTATTATTAAAGTTGAAATTGAAAGGCATTTTCATAATTTATCAAAGATTTTGATGTGGTTTCCAAAGATCTGCAAATGAAGTTATATCCATCTATCCAGAAGTATATTTGAAGTACAGTAAAAGCTAATGTTAAGTAATATATATTGTTCAATTACCTTGTAATTTTAAAAGTAAATAAGCTTAGGAACAATTTGCACGAATTAACTTGCAAATTCAGGGACACAGCCCACAGAAAAAAAAAAAAAAACACTGAAAAATCATGGTATATTTTTTCACTTGATAAATAACATAAACAATAGGCAAAACATTGGTCTTATATGTCTAATTTGAGGGAAAGTATAAACAAAAGCAAACCAGAGTTTAATTTGAGGGAAAGTATAAACAAAAGCAAACCAGAGTTTAATTAACTTCTGGTTAGGTAGATCTTGAGAGACAAAATGTATCTTCCAGAAAGTAATTCTGAAAAAAAACCAACTTTCACTTTTGACCTTCTTCCAAATTAGTTGTCTTCCTCAAATTGTACAAGGTCCCTGAGCTTTAGTACCTTGTGCACCTCTTTCTGGTATATCTGAGGCATATCTTTTCTTCAAACTAACAGCTGTTGTATCTGATTAATAATTTCAGTATTATTGCTACTTATAATTATCAGAAATTATTTAATTGGAAAATTTACTCCCTTCATTTTATCTTTTGCATTTGCTTTGTCTTGCATAAATACAAACAGTGCTATAATAAAATAGGATTCTATTTCCTTTCACATTTCAAGAAGCCACTTTACCTCTGAGTAGATTGATCCATGCTCAGAATACAGCATTGTATTTTCATAAAGGAAAGCTATTTTATCACTCAGAAAAAAGTTTCCGTATTTTTTTCTGTCTTCCATGTAACTGTTGCCAAGTGTTGCTAAAGGGTACCATAGAAATTAAATTACACCAGATATTGTGTTTTATATCTATTTTTCCATTTAGTTTAAAAAACGTAAATGTGTGTCGGATGTGTGGCACATTGTGGTCTTTAACATTCGATGAATATTTGTATCAGAAAAAAAGTTACAATATTTGCAAATGTTTCAAAACATTTCCAACATCAAAATTCAAATTATTTCGTTCAAATGCTTTTTTCAGTATACCTACTAAAATTGTCTCTAATGTTTCTCTTGTTGTGATTTCAAAGCAGATTGAAATTAAAACGCAATAGCAAAACATGAATCAATATCAGTCTGTGAAAGCAATAGGGTTACTAATGTCTTTGACAATCTTCATCTTCCCCAGAACCTGAGCAAAGGAAGTTGAAGCAGAATGAGCAGAAAGCACCAATTTCTTGAAGGGCTTCTTAATTCTGCTGCTCATATAATCTAACAGCATTCATCACAATATTTCATCTGTAATTACCATGTTTTGCCCTTTGTCACCTTTATAATATATACTTTTCTTCTCAAACTATAGCTCAGATTTAATAAAGTATTGCATTAAAGACAAAATATTTTTTTCTGTTTTTAGCAATTTGAAAGACCTGACAGTTTTGAAAGAGCTGGAAAAAAAAATTTAAAAATAAATAAAAAGTGTAATAATGATGTTAACAAAATGTGAATAGTACCTTTAAGAGTGATTTTTTTATTAATAAATTATAGGCAAAAAATAAACCGCTGCATGTAATAATGAATACTACCCAGTGCAAATTCAAAACATCTATAAGAAATTCAGGTGTTTAATATTATTTCATATTTAACACAGAAAAATAAAAAAACTCAGGCAGCAAAAGTCACACTTGATTTGCAGCTGAAGGCACTGCCCAGTGTATTTGAGCTGTGGTTCTTGTTCCAGTTCCTATGAATCTTGCATTTGCACAATGGCTCAGCTGAGACAGCAAAAAGATGTGATGATTTTCCTCTAAAAGAAAAAGGGTTCATTCATCATCCCTAAATTTTAAGAATTACTGAATCTCAGGTGTCCACCTTTCATTGGGAATTCATTTGCCACCTACCTCTTCTACAGAAGTAGATTCTGCAACTTTTTTGTTAATTGCCTAATTAGAAGCTAAAGATCCTGTGCAGGGACAGGAATTGGACTAAAATGATCTTTGTGGGTCCCTTCCAACTCAGCATATTCTGTGATTCTGTGAAATTCTTGAGGAAGTCAGATTTGTGAGAGCTCTTTCCTTTCTACTTAATATTTTGACTAAAGTGAGTCCCATGCTTAGACATTTCTGTCTTTTCAGTTGAGAAAAAAGATTACAAATTTATATGGTTACAGAGAAAAGCATAACTAAGTGCTGAGCATCACAATGTTCATGTATATTTTTGGACATTTATCATAACACTTTGCATCAAAGGACTGTTAGAAATAGAAAATAATGTACTTCCTAAAGCAGTAAACATACAGATTTATTCCACGAACAACTTTCCTATTTCTAAGAAGCTAATTCCTATATCCATTTTTCCATTATTGCACAAAAGTTACCTTCACCTCCTATGGGAATCAGCTGAAGCTTTCCAATTACTTTAGTGGCAGTGAAGAAGGCTGTATGTATCAGATAGCATTAAACAAAAAAATGATCTTTTCATTTCTCATGGCTGTAAGCATATCAGTTTTTTTTTCTTTTAGTGCTAATATGTTCATCCTTTGGTTTAGGGTTTTCTCATAACTTTTAAGGTCCCATTTTCAAAACAGAACATTTTTTTACATTCTCACAACTATCTCTGGGAAGTGAAAAGCCACAATAAACTCAGTATTTGCAGACATTTTCGGACCTCAGCTGAGGTTTTTCTTCTGGGACTTAAATGTTAAAACATTGGCATTGAAGGTAAAAGTCTGCCCTTGATGCATTTGAGAATACTATTTAACTAAGTATAGGCCAGATGAGACTGGCATTTTTAAGGTGGATTTGGAGTAATTCCTCTGCCTTTTTTTTCCCCGTAGGATAAATATGGAGCCTCTCAGAGCTGTCACATGACCTGGATGAAAACTGTATAAAAGGTGCAAAATTGTATCACTGGTATAACTGTGGCAAATATATCAATTACAGAAGAGGCAAAACTGGCAGTGGAATGATCACTGTGTCACTTCACATTGTTGGCAGAGATGACTTTTAGTACTCTAGGTAAGTTGTGTCATTGCACATGTCATCAAGAGTCATAACAATGTCATATATTTAACTGACAAACCTCCAACTCCTTACTGAGCATTTAAGGAGGGAGAATTCAACTATATCAGCTGGGAAAGCAGCTGTCATCATACAAACTGACTTTCCTGCCTGAAAAAGACATATGAAATGTATCAAAACGACAGTTTCTTGAAGGTACCTTCTGGTTCTCTGAGACAGGTGTAAAATGTGACCATATCATGCTGCAGCCTTCCTTCTTTTTATGTCTCTGCACCTCAGAGCAGGGGTCACTTGCCTTTCCCAGATGGTACATCAACCTGTATTTTTCTTCACTCAATTAGAATTTAAATGCATCTGCAACAAGTCAACATGACCTTGCAGAGCCTGACTCTGAGTCAATTATACTGAAGTATTTTTTCTGTGTGACGCAAGATCTCCTGAAAAAAGTAATGATGTATTCAGGCAAATATTGTGTTTCAGAGATGTCTCTCTCATCTGTCATCCCTGTCCCAGCTGCCTGTTGCTTGCTCAACTTCAGGGAATGACTGTAATGGCTTTGAGACTCTGCTATCTGTGTATTTTAAATGTAAAAGAAGAAAATAAGATTTTCAAAGCAAGAGCATTAAGATATAGAGAGGGAGACTGATAACTTTTTATAAAGAGTCTTAAGACAGAGTCTCTAGACAAAAAGGCTTTTTTTCTGCATACCACAGTACTCTAGAAATCAGTTTTCTAAAAAACAACCAAAATTATATATATATTTCTACATATATCTTGTAGATGTATTTCTATGTATATCATAGTATTCAATTTTCTAACAGTGAATCCAAAGGATAGAATCTGAAATAAAATGTGCTTTACCTCATTCATGCCTATATTTCAGTCAACTTGAAACATAATTCTAATGTTTTGCTTACAAAATGAGTAATACTATTCTATAAAGCACTATATTAAACATGTATTGTAGTTATGTATTAATTCTTATTACTGAATGTTTCAAAGAATAATATTTCTAATTCACATGTAAGCAAAATGAAATTTAAGCCCACAGCGATGAAACTATAAACTATTCTGCATACTAACTTGCTTTAGTTACTTGTGGTATGTGCACAGGACAGCAGGAGAAATTATAAAAGAAGCGTGCTGCAAGACCACACTTGTAAAAACTGTTAAGATTCATTGTAACCTTCAGATTACTTAGGAAGCTTTACACCGAGCAAAGCATCATGATCTAATAACTGCCCACTACCTGAGCCACCCATAATAAAAACACTGTACGGAAACCTGACAGTTAGGTAAACATGGAAAATTACATTTGTATAATAAACCACTGGCAAAGCATATTGTTTGACATTGTTTGTCATTGTTTCTAAAAGAACATATATTAATAGTATATAAAGAATTAGATTTTCACCTGCTGGTAAAAAAGAAAGGCAAAACCCATCTGACTGAAGATATTTTGGAAGATAAATTCAGATACCCAAAATGAGGAAGTAAGCTACTATATATCTATCGATCCAAGAAAGTTCAGACTTCAATTCAAAAACAAACAAACAAACAAAATAAACAAAAGCATTGCAAGGATTTTATAATATCAACTGAAACAAGTAGGTTATATATAGGAAATTTTAGGACATAATTTTAGGTTCAATCTAAACTTAGACTGTAAACAAATGACAGCAGGAGCCCATAGTTGCAATTTATATAGCGGAAGCATTCAAGGCCCTAGAAGGCACTCCCCAGAGTGCCTTAAAGGGGCTTACAGTTTTACAGTTGTTTTTCTTATGTATCTTGAGTTAGATGCAAGAGAGAAATACTGACAAGATATTCTCAAAAGGTCAAAGCAACAAAAACTTTACTGGCAAACTTCAGAAAATCAGGGAGCTTTGGCAAAAGTTTACGACAACAATATTCAGTCAATATAAAGCATTTCACAAAGCAATACCTTAGCAAACTCTAAGCCCATTCAATTTAGGAAACACCAACCCATATGATTTAAGTTAAACTTCAAGAAAAAGGAATTATAAGAATTATATATATATTATAAGAATTATAAGTAAAAAAACAAAAAGATAAGAGATATAGAAAAGAACAAATATAGTTACCATTCCTGGTTCCAATGGTGTTTTAGCTGATATAAAATCCAAGGCAAGGTAGGGTAAAGATATGCTCATGTGATGCTTTGGGTTAAGTACACTGTGGCTTTCCTGGGCCCTTCCCCCAGATGGGATTTGGGGTCATTTGGCCACTCAGGATCTGGGTTAGAGGCTCCAGGGTCAGGGTGTGGAGCACTGCCTCCCACATGCCAGGGTTTGGCCCCACGATGTGCCTGAAATGTTTCAAGCCAGCAATGTCCTCCGAAGCCTGAGACTATTACATGTTGTAAAGCACAGGTGTTTGCAAATAAATCTCTACACACCATAGTTCATACTGCTTGGCATTATGACTGATAACTTTCATGAACAAATCATTGATTAGCTCTAGGTGCCCACATCAGATTTTAGAATGAAAAGTGAATTGAAGAATATTTCGTAGATCTGTCTCATGCTCCATAGGAAAAAAAAAACCACCCAAAAAAACCAGTTTACAGAGCTTATGACCTTAGATTTTTTCCATTGAACCATTTGTAATTGAAATTTGAAAATATATTTTTCTGTAGTTTCTCTACCTGATTACATATTTTTTGTTTTAACTTCTCATTTTTGCCACTTAGAAAAACAAGAAGACCACTTTCACGTCAATTTAAGTACTGCTTATGAGAGAAAATATTTCTAGTTCTGGAAACAAAATATATTCTTTTAATGGAAGAAGTGTATATCTTTAGTCACAAACTGTCACTCACAGACTGAAGAAATACTGGTTTCACAAATTCAAAATCACTCATATAGATGTGAAAAGTGAGCCTTCTAGCAGACTGACAGATTGTCTTTATACAGAAGAAAATTAAGGAGAGATGTATTCTTTGCATGTTTTGCTTAGCTTGTTTCTTCTAAAACTTCATAAGTGACTATAAAAGGTCTGCAATATGCATTTGAACTCATAAATTTTCATTTCAAATTGACCTTTTATGATTTTTTTTGCACAATAAGGAATTTGTGTTTACCCTGTTTATACTAGTTCCCTGCATTTCTGCAATCTTTTTGTACATAGTACAGTAAAAATAGAAATTGACTGGATACTTTCATACCTGAATACACTGAATGTGCACCATTTCAAGACAAACATGTAGTTTTACCACTCTAATATATTCTAGTGCAAATATTGTAGGGTATGAAACTGTATTTGAGAGCATATAAGGAAACTAAAGTAAAATAGTGCAGATTTTCTTCCTATCTTCAAATGTATCAAACACTAATTTGGCTGATAGATTCTTGTCAAAAATGTTACCTGGACTTAAAGACTCTCAATTAATCTCTTATATGATTGGAGCCAGATTAAAGAACATGATAATCATCACCTGAAATATACATTTTGTTATTGTTATATACTCACTCCTCTCCCATACAATGCATAATGAACAACGATTGATGTTAAACTTTATATATCATCTCATACTTGACAATTTTCTTCCAGGAGGTTTTGTTACTGAACTTTCTAGGTGAAAAAAGAAGCATAATAAATTTCATACTTGAAAACTGTACATATTGAAATGCAGTTGGCATTTTGTTATTTTTATTATTCTTCACTGCTTAAAGATTAGAGAAGAAAAATCTATGTTATTTTTTAGTCTGATGCACAAGAATTTGTCACTGATTCTGAAATTGATCCACCTCTGTTTAAACTGGGTGTATGACAACCACTGATTTTAAAAGAAGTTGAACTGAAGAAGTATTTGCAATGTAAAACTGTAGATGTAATTCCCAGCTTCCAAATAGGAATATTTACTGCATAAATCTGATTTAAATTAGATAAATATTTTTCCCACAAAAATGTGGAGCATAATAACTGCCAAAGTTTTGTATTAATTTAATGGGAAGTGCATTAGATGATATAGTTACTAAACATATATGGGGAGGGGGAAAGTAAAATAAAATAGTTAAGTGAAATTAGCTAGGAGTAGGGATGATAATTTTAAGCAGACTCATTTTACAGTTTCACTCAGCATCAAATCAATATCTGTCAGAAAATGGTAGGCAAGCTCCACAAAAATAGCTCATCTAAAGAATGTGAACATTAGAAATATCAGAGATACTTCTAATATTAAAATTTTGGAATAAGCCCTACATATATGATGCAGTAGAATTTTTTGCTATTTTTTTCCCTTCTCATAAATTCTGTTCTTTATTTTTGTATGGACTGTCTTCCAACCTTGTGTAGTTAATGGAGCTTTATTCATTAGAAATAATTTAGTCCCCAACTCCTCTGCCTGATTTATAAAGAAACACTTCAGAAAATACTAATCTAACATGGTTTCCTATTTTTTTCTCTCAAATTTCTTTCTCCTAATTTTGTACAGCTCACTAATAAAATATTTACTCTAGCCATAGAAATTAAGCTGAAGAAAAAAAATGCTGCAAATACAGCCCATTTGTATTTTGCTATTAAACTTTGTGAATTGTAAAAGAGTTGCTAGATAATTTATTGTGGAGTGACGGAAACTAGAAGAGGCAATAAGCAGAAAGAATTATTCATTTGTAAGTTGATGATAAAGGAGCTGCAATTCAACTGTTCTTCTGTTCCAAGTTGATACTGACTTACTGACAATGTATTATTAGTACAGAATGCTGATATATGGAGATCAGTCATCTGAAAAATAATGTATCTATTGTGATCAGTGGGAATGTCATTAATTATAGCAAACAGAGGATACATTATGCTTAGTAGTGGTCCATTCAAAACAGTTTTGGTACTCAGCTATATCTTACCATTAAAAGTCAGGTGAGTTTAGAAGAAAATAAGTTAGTCATTCCACTTTAACTCTCCCATCACTAAATTAGTTTAAAGTGACAAAAATCTGTATCATACTTCCTAGGTAAATTGTAATAGATATTAGAACCTTTAATTTTTTTATGGAATGTATGCCTATATTCAAGCATATGTAAACAAATTTTAAAAATATATACATGCATATGAACATTGGCAGTAGTACATATTAATACCTATTTTTGAGTTGACAGTTTATTTCTGAGTCTGCTATTTCTTAAAATAATTTAACACAGTATGACTGAGCAGCTAACAAAAAGCAACACTCTTCAAAGAGCTTAATAGCCATGAGTCTATAATGGCTAAGTAACACAAAGGATGGCTGACCACATGCTCTTCCCTCCTGTGCCCTTGCACATCCTACAAATAACATGAAGTTGTTCACTCACACAGTCTATCCAAACTAAAACATAATCAAAGTTAGGTAAATCTATGATTGCCTGTCTTGGGAATTTATAGAAGTGTGTTCTCTGCCAGTATTAAACAGTGTAGTCCTCAGTTCCTCAAACCCAAATCCACAGAGCTTCTGAAATTAATCAGCCTGAAAGCCAAATGAATCCCTTGGTTTGGTTTTTTCCATGTTGAAGATCCTTGATTTGATTCATGTTAGATTTACATTTAATGGTTTGAAGGAATAAAAGAGGGAGATGTGCCAGACAATAGCTATCATTCACTGCTCTCACAAATTTAATTCCTGGAATAAATGAAGAGCTTTGACATTGAACCTTGAAGAACCTGGCTGTATTTTGACTTTGTATTGCCCTCCTGATGTTTAACAATGAAATCTTTCTGTCTTTCTTAGAAGGCTCATATTTTAAAATAAAAATACAATAACAAATATGACACTTTACTCCTTGTTTATTTTTTCTTTTCTTCTTTTGGTCTCTTCTCTTAGCTCCATAAGGGCTGCTCTGGAAGTGTTTTATTTTGCATGTGTTAATCAAGCACTGGAATGCAGCACAAGTATCATAAACAAAAATTAATTACTGAGTACATTTTATCCCTTTCAGAAGTGTTTTTGTTATGTAAAACACTCAATTACATTTGCATTTTTTACAGAATGCTCAGCTGTTGTGTAGCAAAGTCTTTGGTTGTTTAGTGATATAATTTCCTAACAGCTAATAAAGCAACATTCAACAACTGAACCACACACTCAATTTAGATAGGAGCATCCCAATTATTTGCACTTTTTTGGCAGGTAGGCAGCTGTGTAGGCTGGTTGTTGCCTTCTGGCTTTCATATTTATTTAAAACCTTTTGTTAGTCCCTCCCTTTCCTGGTAGTTCATTGTCTTTTTCTCGCCACTCATGCATGATGAGCACCAGTGATAAACACTAAGCCTGTTAAAATCCAGGCTTAAAAGAAAAAAAAATCCTCTTGTTAGTTTGCCTTACATGCCTGTTTGTTATCCTTTAGTGATTTCCATTCAAAACTATAGCTTTTCTAAATGTCATATCCAAATTGGTGAAACAGGCTACTCTTGCAGCTTTTGTTTTTGCAATTTCTCTCTTTTCTTGCTAATAAGGGGCCCAACATTCCTAATTCTATGTGTGTGATAAATGTTATTGATTTTCTTATCCAAGTTCATATTTTTCATTTGGTATTTAAATAATGCACATCAAAATTTTATTATCTTTTCACCATTTTCAGCAGCAAGATACATTCCTTTGCAGTTTGATGATGGAGAAATACGGAAAACTTGGATTTCTGTTCACTGTAGCTTTCCATTTTTCCACACATATCATTGCTTAATATTAGTTTTCTTATTATTCTAGATGCATTATAAACACTAAATGAGATGGGCAAGACTTGTATTACTTTAAAGAGCTGTCTGCTAAACAGAGTATTTACAAGGAAAAAGATATAGATTTGTCACAGAACAAAGAAATCCGGAAAAAGTCCTGTTTCCACAAAGAACCTACCTTAATATATTGTAAAATACACCACAGTACTTAAAATCACTTATCATTCAAAAATTCAAGAAATATCTATATCCACTTTGCCTGTAGTTAGACACCTTACTAAGATTCTGAAATTCATGTGTAGCTTTCCTTGTGTAGTGGAGAGAAATACACATTTCTAGAAAGCTTTCTACAGCTAGATTTTTTTGGTTTTGTTTTTCAAAACACTTCTTCACATTTAGGAATTAAGTATTGACTATGGTGGTGTACTACAAGATACAGATTCAAGAGTTTTATATGTATTTTATTCTCTTCTTCAAGTGTTTGGTATTTTAACATGATGTCTAAACCACTAAAGATAATGGGAGCATTTGATATAATATATATATATTTTTTTTTTATTTAGAGTAATTATCCTGAGATGAGAAACTAATTGACACTATAAATAAGAATTAATCTCTCGCACGTGGCAAAGCAATCATAACATGGTTATTAAGCAATGCATTCAAAAGAAACCCGGAAGGAAACACTTCTTTCTGTTTTCTCAATATTGTCAACTCTTTTGTTATGAAAGAATCATAAATAAAGGAAAGAGAATCCAATCCAGTTGTAGTTTAAGATACATTGGATAGATACTTATCTTAACTCTTACTTGGATTTGACTCAGCTGCAATAAATGCCATACAATAGGCAAATACCTGCTATAAACTCAGGTTGAGTGAATTTACTTTGGATTTGTTCTTGTTTAGCTGAGAAAATTCAACAATACAGTATAACAGGATTTGTCTTCTACACAGAATAAATGCCACAAGTAATATGAAATTTTATCTTAAATATTTTCATATAATAATAAATTTTCAAGGTATAAACTTCATAAATACATATTATTTTGATATTTCATATTGATGAATATACTGGAATTAATCTTCAGGTGAGAAAGAAAATAGAGGTCTTAACAGACCTCTGACTGACTTTTGTGGAATTATTACCTTGTGCAAAGGGCACAGTACTATTTTTAGTAACAGCAGTGCAGTATTATGTTACCTGAATAGAGTCTTTCATCAGTATGTACAATTACTCAAAACACTATAGTGTGTTGGGCTTAGGCTGGGTAGAGTTAATTTTCTTGCCAATGGCTGGCATGGGGCTGTTTTGGATTTGTGCTGAACATGGGGTTGATAACAAAGAGGTGTTTTTTGCTATTGCTGGGCAGGGCTTACACAGAGCCAAGGCCTTTTCTGCTTTTTCTTGTGGCCATGCTGATGACCAGGTTGGGGGTGCATGGGAGTCTGGGAGGAGACACAGCCTGGACAGGTGACCCAAACTAACCTAAGGGATATTACAGATGATATGTCACCATGCTCAGTATGTACAGTGAGGGTTAGAAGGAGGAAGGGAAATTTTTGGAGTGATGGAGATTGTCTTCCCAAGTCACTGTTACCTGTGANGCATGGGGCTGTTTTGGATTTGTGCTGAACATGGGGTTGATAACAAAGAGGTGTTTTTTGCTATTGCTGGGCAGGGCTTACACAGAGCCAAGGCCTTTTCTGCTTTTTCTTGTGGCCATGCTGATGACCAGGTTGGGGGTGCATGGGAGTCTGGGAGGAGACACAGCCTGGACAGGTGACCCAAACTAACCTAAGGGATATTACAGATGATATGTCACCATGCTCAGTATGTACAGTGAGGGTTAGAAGGAGGAAGGGAAATTTTTGGAGTGATGGAGATTGTCTTCCCAAGTCACTGTTACCTGTGATGGGCTCTGCTCTCCTGGGGATGGGTAAATACCTAGCTGCCCTTGGGAATTAATGAATGAATTCATTAATTCCTGGTTTTGCTTTGCTTGTGTGCACAGGTTTTGCTTTCTCTAGTAAACTGTCTTTTCCTCAATCCACGAGTTTTTTACCCTTTCAATTCTCTCCCCAGTCCTGCTGGTGTGGGAGTGAGCAGCTGTGTGGGGTTTCAGCTGGGGTTAAACCATGACATGTGCAATCAGTAACAAGAAAACATAAAAAACTGTGTCAAGTATTGTCACTTTCAAATATTGCTGTATATATTTTAGTGATGTGGATAATGTTCTCTGAATCCAGATTATGGACATACTTCAGCAACCTGTGTAAAGATGTGTGCAATATGAGCTTTCTTAGAAATTATTTTAACCGTGTTCTTTATATTATTAAAAATGGGAGTTTCACATTACTCTTGATCAAAAAGGATGCACTTTTGTTATTCCCAAGGCAAAACCTCTGTATTTAAAATAATGTATTTTGTTGCTTAAATTAATTTAAAATGTTATTTCTTATGCCTTGTAAAGCTTCCATTTCCTAACATTTTTCTGGGATTTAACTGATAGGCATTATTCTTAGAGACTGTGGAAGAAGTACGTGTATGATTTGGTGTAACTTCTCTTAGTAAAAGAAACATAAGAAATTGTTTTAAATAGATCTAGCTCCTCAGAAAAATAATGGAAAAATTATGTAAGAGTTCAAATTCAAGCAGTCTTTAAAAATTAGCTTTCCTTGTATATTTTTTCTGACTTTTCTCAGGGTTTTTTTTTTGTGGCTCCTTTTCAGATTAGAGAAAAAATAAACAAACAAAACCTAAACCCCCTATAGTATAGTAAATTATAAAGCTTGTGGAAGCAGTGATTGAAAAGTGGTGTCTGTATTCTCTCTGTGCTTTGGACAGTGAGTTTTCATTTCATACATCATTTATAAGTAGCTTCAGTGACTTCACCAAGTCAGTAAAAACCTTTTAGACAAAGAAAGTCAGATTTATATATTTGTTCTGAATGTTAAAACTGCCTTTTATTTTTAATTGAAGAATTTTCATTAAAATCCCTGGTTTTCAGATGAAAACCTTAAATAGGTTAAGACTGCCTTGCTTCCCTCAGGATTAGTCATTGCCTTAAAATGGGTGTGTATATTTAGTTTTTCAGGAAGATAGGAAAAATCCACTTTCCCTTTTTTTTTTAGTTTAGTGCCAGAAAGTGACAGGCTGTTCTCTGTTTGCAAAAAAAAATGGTATGGAGGAATTATTTAAAGCACTTTTTTAATGTAGACCCACATAAAAACAAGCTACTCTGCAATTTTAAGAAGCACTAGCCTAGACTGCCACCTTCACAGCAATATAAGAAATATTTTTCTCTCAAAAATACTTGAAAATTTGCCCAAATTAATCTTTGACTTACATTCACTTTAAGATTCTGTTCTGGGTTTTCAAGTTCTCTCCTGACTTGAACCTTACATACCACACTGGATTACCATGTCTCTCCCTGTTCCAGTTTCAGCAACATTAATTACAGGTTTGTCAGTCCTCCATACCTACTCTCTTAGCTCTAAACATTTGTTAAATATTTTCCTAGCTATTATCTCACAAATCCCTTTGTTTTTTGTTTTTTAAATTCTACTGTAAGCCTGATTTATCACACAGACATAACCTGATCATCCCATGCAGGCTTAAATCTACTCTAGGGATAGTGTCAGATCCAGAGCACGAGCTGGAGTACTAAAACAGCATAGCACTGAATGGTTAGCATGATCCCCAGCACCATTTTAGCCCCAAACAATCAGTTATCTCTCATGCAATGCACAGGCTCAGCTCAGAGGTTGGTCTCTGTAGAGAAACAGGTATAAGCATAATTTGTATCAAACACAGAAGAGATGGTCCCACAAAGTTGGAGCAGGAATTTTGAGCCAACTTACTGTTTCACCTGGAGACTTATGCTCAGACGTGCCCCACCTCAGACTCACTTCCTGGAGGAGAGCTTAAAAGGGCTGGCTGCACATGCATCACTGAAATGGCACAAAAAGTCTTCTTTACATAAGAGGCAAGGTCCAGATTGACTTTAATAAATGAAGCAGATCAGTCCCCCTCTGTCTCTTTTGCCTCTCTTTCACTTTCTTTGTTTTACTAATCCAGATCTGGACCATCCTACATGGCAGGACAAATGTGGGATCTAAAGTCTTGGGGTCTTTGTCCTCTTTCTCTTTTTTTCACCTTTATTTCTCTCCTGCTTTGCTTTGTCTGGGCAAATCATGTCTATCATATTCTATTCCATACTCTGTGGGAGTGGGGAGCTTGAGGAGGTATGTTGTGACTTTTAAACCAGCACCATTTTACCCAGTACCTTTGAGAAGTTTATTGTGGGAGCTAAGAGTTTATTGAAGCGTACTCTAAGAATTTAAGAGTTGTAAAAAAATAAGTGCTTGTCAGCCACCACTTTTGAGAAGCAAGATTTGAGGGCGTTAGCCAATACTTTTTTAGTCTAAATAGTGGGCTGGTTGCCAAAGTTAAGGCAACTATACAATGAAAGCACAAACATTCCCTGATGTGGTGTCTGGTGTCATTTTCAGCCTGAGGAGAATTTATAATGAGTATCACATCCCTTATCAGTGGGTCAACAGCATCATCCTTGGCATCACTCACAGGTGGCAATAGTACCATAGAAACCAGGGCTGGAGGAGGCAATAAAGGGGGACCTTCTCTATCTGCTATGTCAAATAAGGTTCAGTTAAGCTCAAAATGATACAATGGTGTGCCTTGGCTGCTAAAAGTACTGCCAGTATCCTTTTAAGCACTGCATAGATAACCGTCAAAGGAAGTGATTGCAGCACTAGGCTTGGTATTGGTGCAGTCTCACCTCAAGTAATGTGAAGAGTTTTGAGCTTCACAATATAAGAAGAACATAAAAATATTAGGATGTATCCAAAGGAGGACAACAGAGATGGCAAAAGTACTAGAGGCATGACTTACAAGAAGTATCTAAGAATACTCTTTGTTCAGTTTCTGAGGAGTGACCTCATTGCTGTCTACAACTTTGTTGTAAGACAGGACAGAGAAGGGGGTGTCAAATAATGCCAAATTTGTGAGTTTGAGCCCTCTATGGGCCATTCACTTAAAAGCTGGACTCAATGATCCTTGTGAGTTCCTTCCAACTCAGAATATTCTGTGATTTTGTCTCTCTCTTCTCTCTAGTTTCTTATCACAGAACACATAGAAATGGTGCAAAGCTGCCCTTGGGAAAGTTCACATTGAATATTAGGGAAAAGTGCTTTATTCAGAGGATGATCAAGCACTGGAAAAAGTTCCCTAGGGAAGTGGTTATGACCTCTTCATGTTCAACAAGTGTTAAGACAATGTTCTTATACATATAGTTGAGCTTTAATGTTGTCTTATGTGCAGTCAGCAATTGGACTTGATGATCTTTAATGAGTCTCCTCCAACCCAGGATATTCTATTTTAATTCTACTTAAATTGAACTTTTTTTTTTTTCTAATGTATATCTAAAAATCTTTAGCTATCCTATTTCCATAGACTGCGTAAGTGACTCACTTGCGTGCTTAGCTGTCTCCCCATCCAGAAGCCTTTATTTATGCTCAGGCTTAATCTTTCCTGCAAAATAGGCCTGTTATTTCTTGTCTTGTTCATTGTGTAGAGTGTAATTATTTATGTGCTTCTTTGCCACAATCTTTCATAGAATACTATTGTTGTATACTTCTGAAATCTTTTCTACTTACTGTCATATAATACCAGCTGTTTCAAGATTTTGTTTAGGACACATTTTCTAGAACACAATTTTCTGCTCTAACTAATCCAACACAGGTTTTGAAGCGTGATGCCCAGATGTGGGCAGGGTAGAAAGGCAGAACTGCATTAAAAAGAATCAAATAAGAGCCAGAGCTTATTTCACAGCCCTGAAGTAAACAGTCTAAATATCCACACTATTTAATTCCCAAAGTTTCATACCAAGGATGTTATATCCAGATTGCCTATTGGGAACAGTACCTGACCAACACTCGCCATAAAATTTTGGCTGGAAATTTCCTAGATGCAGACAAGTTGAACTATCTCAAAGAAAGCTAGAGACAGTGGAATTGATTTAACATTAGAGGTTACTGAGTTACAGTGATCATATCTGTGATCTGATCACTTGACTGAGTAATTTTGGCTATGTCCAGAATTATACAACACTTTATTGTAACACCAGTTTACCTCCAGTCAGGTACATATCATGCCTTTCTACATTAAAGGTATGTACCATTTATCTTGCAAAGCCATGGACAAGATTCTAACATAAGAGCTTGCAGATGAGTGTTGGAAAACTCACTACAGGAGTACATTGTAAAAACCAGCCTTGGATGTTCCAATAATTAAGTTGTAGCATAACCTGAATAATGCTAATTTTATTAGCCCCTAGCTTCCTCACAGAAAACTAATGATCTCAAGACCAATACAGCTTTGGTAATGATTATCTGAAGCAGCTCAAACTGTTAAACAGCATCATAGAGCAAGCTTAGTAGCCCAGAAAGACCAAAAAAACTTATTTGCTATCTTGCAAAAAAGACTTGCAAGTACAGAGTAGAGAAGTTTGGTGAGTTATAAACACCTTTGCTTTCTAGCTGGACTTCAGAGATTAGAGGGGCTGGGTGTGTTGTGCCTAAAAATGGGATTTGTCACTCAGTGTGCAATAAACGAATCTCTCACACAGAGCAGAGGTCTTTGTTTATATCATATTGTGTGAAGATGGGTGCTAGGTAGTAAATCCACTAAGCCAGCATACTGATTCTCATAAATTTACACTATCTATGCATTTTAATATACAAAATAATTACTGTTCTTTTGCTACAAGTTACACAGTTCTCATCTTAGTTGGTATTCTACCTTCTATTAGTTAAACTATTCTCTAGCTTCTCATGATAACCAGTCCATATACTCAGTCTTTTTCTTCTTTTGAGGTGGATGATTTCTCAAGTTGGTTGGTTATGCGTTGCAATCTCCTCCTGCTGGAATTACCTTTTACCTTGGACTGATTTCAGCACAATTGCTGGGCTGGCTTTGTTAATTTCTCGTCTTTGCCAAATGTCTTTGAGGTCTGTCCACTACCAGTAGCACATCCTACCCAAGCTCTGCTATAAAACTTTAGGCCTAAAAAAAACTAAGCAAAACAATACACTATTCCCCATCTTTGAGACTGTGAGACTTGTTTTTCACTCTTCTGATAAGGCAAGACCCTGTTTCAGAATCCACTTAACTTTCCTTGTAACTCCCTGGGCTTATTATTAACTGTCTCTGACTCTTGAGATATCAGGTGTAGCTGGGCTTAACTTATTGACTGTCACCATTTTGGCACTGTAAGACTGCACAAGTCCAACAAGAACTTTTATAACCACAGATTCATGGTTTGTTGAAACTACAGATACAAATTCAGAATTGCCATTCATAAATGTAGTAATTCAGTCAGGCTATTTTTACCATCAATCAAGCTTAATTTCACCTGGGTATCACTCGATGCAACCAGAGGTGCAAACATTACTGAAGAGTAATTACCCTGTATTCTTCCATGGAGTATTACAAATAACAAAATTATATTTTGGGAGAAGTGGAGGCAAAACTGTATCCAAATAACCTGTTGCTGGCCTCATAAAGAGGGGGAGGGCATGAGGCAAAGGCACTTTACATGCAAATGAGGACTTTTGAGTTAATATCTCTCTTTGTAGCTAAAAGGCGAGATCACAAAGACTGTGGGTCACACATCTGGCACCTCAGTATCACATCCCCTACCACAGGGCTGATTGTAGCAGTAAGGGTCATCCTCTGCTTGATGACCTATTATCCCTATCAGCAGCCTATAACACGCCTTAGCAGTCCTTCACAGTAATCCCTTCACAATATATCTCATGGCTATTGGCCTCATACCTAGGAATGAAAGATATGTTTTGTCTATATGTTCTTAACAGGTTGCAAAATATAAAAGAAAACCATGTTCTGTATGCACACAATAGAAAAGGGAAAAAAATAGATTATATCGCAGTTAAAAAAAAAGGTTCAAACATTAAATAAGCTGCCATAAAAACTAGGAAAATAAATCATTAGTAGATTCTTCAGAGACCTTAGGCAGTCTTTACTACTCAAAGTCTTTGAGGACAAACTAGACAACTCTTGGGGGTTGAATAATTTATTTTATTTTCTGTGGAATTTTTCCCTATTTTTTTTATGCTAATCACTTGGGGCTACAAGTTAATTGCCTCTCACCGGAAGGGTGTGTGTGGGGGGTGATAAAAAAAAGGGAGCCGGAAAAAGGAAGGGGACCACGGAGGGGAGGGCTCTCTCGGGGCTGGCACGTGGAGTTGGAGACAGTGGGGAGATCCGGTCTTGGACCCTTTTCTTTTCCCCGCGAGTTTTTCAACGCCGGAGACCACACTTCCCTGCTGTTTGGACCTCACCCTGCCGCCTTCCCATCCTATCCTACTGTTCACTGCTGAGCAGCAGCAGCACGGCCGGCGCCGTGAACAGGAGCGGCCCCCCCGCCTCCCGCTCAGCCCTGAGCCGCCGCCATCAGCCCGGACTCTGCAGCTGCGCGGGACCGGCTCTGCCCACAGCACCGGGCACTGAACCCAGAAAGTTTGCATCCAAAGACTGGGACTGAGCTATACTGTTCTGTTTTGTTGTCAGTTTTTATAGCTGTTGTTGTTTCTGCTGTTTACCTTGTTAGATATATTAGTAAAGAACTGTTATTCCTACCCCCATATCTTATGCCTGAAAGCGTCTGATTTCAAATTATAGTGATTAAAAGGGAGCGGATTACAGGGAAAGGGGCTCATCCCTCTCCTTGGCAAATACCTGTCTCTTAAACTAAGACAACAACCACTGGTCAAGGATGACACAGGATATTCTTTGAAATTAATCAGAGAACAAACAGACACTTGAGGCTCTTCACACCTTATTTTTTGGGATAAAATCTTTTGTCATCCACTGCAATTCTTTAGTCACAATCTGCAGTGAAATTTGATTTAGCCCACTATTTATAATTTTTAATATATATGCTGATTAGTATTCCTACCCAGATGAAATATTTTATACTTCCCTCTTTGGTACTTTATTTCACACTATTTATTTAACTTGTGAGCAGCACTGTGTATTTGTAGTCTTGTATTCCCAACTTCTTACTAATTTGCCTAGCTCACTGATATATTAAATCTGTTCTTTCATCTTTCAGGTTATATTTTTGCATGGTATTAAAGCCAAGCATGTGATTCTTATGGTATCCAACACATATCAAATTCATACATCCTCTCAGCAAGCACAGAAGTTGAAAATTGCCCAGACTGAGCTGGGTGTCATTGTTGTAAGCCCTGCGCCAGAGCCAGTTACTTCTGTTCTAGCTTCAGCTCTGAGGTTACCAGAGGTGACACCCCTCTCCACTGCAGTCACTGTCTGAAAAACCATAGCTCTTGGTGTGCCTGGGGTCCCTTTGGGATGATAGGGGCCACTGCCAGGCTGCAGCCAGCAGCGCAGGAAAAATAAGTGGAAAGTGACAGGGAAACCTATAAAAATAGCACCATCCAGAGCTCAAGCCTGAGGAGAAGGAAAACATCAATGTCACACTTTTTTTGGCAGACACCTGCACATGCTGACAAGTAACTGTGACCCCTTGTCTCCCATACTTCTTGAGAAGGGCTGAAGCATCAACCTTAGAACCCAGAGGGACATTGCAAAGATAATCATAACATCAGAGAAATGCACAGATACTAGGAAGACTTTAAAAAAACAATCCCCACAATTTAACTGCATTATTAATGAGACTATGGCCTGTAACATGACTTTGAGTGTAAGAACATGCCTTCAAGTAATTTCATCTACTACATATGTTCCCTAGATCATAAATATTTAAATCAAGCAAGAATAACATTTCAAAACTGAAGATCTTTTTCTGGATCACTTTCAGTAGTATAATTTTAAAAATAGTGTTATTTTTTTGCATGCAGTTCTTCATATTATTAAGTACATGACAAATAAAAAATCCAAAACATTCCTGGTTACTTTAGGAGTATCTACTGCCTTATGCACTGGGGAACCCTGAACTCCAGAAATCTGTGATCACCGCTGATGCTTTAACAGGTAAAACCTCTACTGTAAATTGATTATTTTCCTTTCTTCTGTAAGTGTTTAAAGACAGATGGAGGCCAGATGCTTGAATAGAGTCTGGATTGAATAGAACACTGAGCACAGATCAAAAGGTAAAATAAACATATTTTCCAACTTATGATTACAATATTTATTCCAGTTTTAGTTTCACGTTATTTCAGTGTACATATTGTCCATAAAATACATCACTTAATTGTATTCACATCTTCATATAGATGTACAAAGACCTACAAATCAATTTTAAAGATGCGAGAAGAGCCTATGTAAGATACTGGTGAATACATTGTTTTGGCAAGGACCATTTTGTTAGCCAAACCTTGACAGCCCTGTCTAGATATTGCAGACTCATAGAAGGATGCAAGTTGGAATTCACCTAGTGCAATGTCTTGTATAAAGCAAGATTCGATTTGAAGCAATACCATTTTGTTCAAGGCCAGTTTCATACATCTCTAGAGACAGAAATCTGCTTCTCTCTGAAAACTGCTTCCATGCTTGTTCACATCCATGATGAAAATGTTTTTCTTCAACTCTAATTAGATTTTTTTCTTACTTAAATTCCTCTCCTGTCTCCCGTCTCTATTCCTCACATTGTTCACCTTAAAAAAAGCCTGAGTCTGCTTTCTCCACACCCAGCCATCCTCTGGTGAGTCCCCACCTTGAATACTGCATCCAGCTCTGGGGATCCCAATACAAGAAGGAAACAGACCTGTTGGAGTGAGTCCAGAGGAGGGCCACAAAGCTGATTAGAGGGATGGAGCACCTCTGCTATGAGGAAAGGCTGGAATAATTGGGATTTTCCAGCTTGAAGAAGAGAAGCCTTTGGGGTCACTCAGTTGTAGCTTTCCAGTACCTAAAGGGGGCCTAAAAGGAAGATGGAGACTTTTTTAAAAGAGCATGTAGTGACAGGACTAGGGAGAATGGATTCAACCTCAGAAAGAGCAGGTAGGTTAGAGACTTTAAAAAAAAAAAAAATGAAAAAAAAGTCTTTACTGGGGAAGCATTGAGACAATGGAATAGGTTGCCCAGAGAAGTTGTGGATGCTCCAACCCTGGAAGTCTTCAGAGTCAGGCTGGATGGAGTTCTGAGCAACCTGGCAGGGAGATTGGAACTAAATGGTCTTTAAGGTCTCTTCCAGTTTAGACTATTCAATGGTTCTATGATTAGGTAATTGAACATGGATATTTCTTCCTTCCTGATCACCTTCTTCAGGCTGAACAAACTGTTCCATAGCCTCACTGCATCC
The DNA here is from genome assembly GCA_013397375.1 of Toxostoma redivivum. Taxonomy (NCBI): domain Eukaryota; kingdom Metazoa; phylum Chordata; class Aves; order Passeriformes; family Mimidae; genus Toxostoma; species Toxostoma redivivum. The sequence continues at coordinate 309,841 of VXBI01005120.1, read as the reverse complement.
CTCTTAGCTCCGACCTGTCACTCATCTTGGCAGCAATTCTTGGAACTTTCTCCAGTCTTTCAATATATTTCTGGCACTTCAAAGCCCCAAACTAGACACAGAACTGTAGATTAGGTCACAAACATACTGGACAGATTTGAGTAACCCCATCATTCTGTCAGCTTAGTTTTCATTTATGCAGGCCACAAATGTTTTATCTTCATCCCTGCATGGCTGCACTGGTGATTCATGATCAACAGAATACCCACCAGGAAACTGAGTCCCTTGCTGCAAAGCTTCTTTCTGCTCTTTTCAATTACCACCTTCTCCTTTTGCTGCCTTATTCTATCCCAAGTGCAAGACTGACCATTTCCTGCTCCTGAACTTCATGGTTTTTCTTTCTATCCACTTCTCTAATTTGTTGAGTACTCTTTGAATAGCTTTCATTCAGAATACTGTTTGCTTTTTTGACTAAATAAAGTACTTTTCTGCCTTCATGGGAAACAAATTATATTTACAATTAAAAGTCACACACATAGTGAGTACAAACCTATACTTAATTTTACATACTTATTCTAAGTTACATTAAAATTGTTAGTATATCACAGAGAAAAAGAGAAAGAAATATTAATGTAGGTATAAAGCAAAATTTTATTCAAACTATGCTGCAATTTTTGAGTCATGGAATCATCTCTAATGAGTAATCTCAAATGTTTTAAATTATGTGAGGGTTTTTTTCAGTTGAGGTCTTTATAGGGAAGAAGAATTTTCATTGTTCTGAACGCTTTTTGCAGATGTATTGTATATATTCTGCACTTTGTTGGAGATTGTAAATTATCTCTGGGATAATTTACCAACATAGACAAGTTCATTTCAAGTTTCTATGAACTTGTTGCATATTTTATACTTCACTGAAGTTTTACTCTCCCAAGAATGTGGCTGGCCATCAACAGCAATCATCTGTCTCACAATGTCAAACATAATGAAAAAAACAAAGTAACACATAAAGAAACATGCTAGAAATTCCTATGTGTTCTACTTGTATAAAAACCATGAGTTCTTAGTGTAAAAAGTAAATCTAAATTTGACAGGGTTGCAGTTTTTTACCGTATTGTGTAATATTATCTGTCAAAACACAGCCCATGAAAAAGAATACTACCAATGCAGGCTGCTAGCCTGACAAAGTCATTTCAGCTGTGACACTGAGTGCCATGGAAAACCTACTGTTCATCACTTTTTTAATCTTCTGCTACCAAATAAAATGCCGTTGAAAATCTAAGGTTTTTTGCTGGGGAAAAAAAATTGAAACCACTTTAATAAGTTTTCATTCCATTGCAGCATGACCTCGTTAGAAAAAAAAAAAAAATCACAAAATACAAGCAGTGCAGTGATGGTGAATATATACTGATCTCAATAAAGTCCTTAAACAACACAAGAATTATAAATAGCTCCAGAAAAAAGATGGCATGCTGTGGACAGAACATTATTTGTGGCAACTTTGAATTTTAATAGAGAAGTTGGACTATCTTTTTCTGCACTGGAGTCACAAAAACTAAACACTATGTTGAATTGAATTCATAAATATAGTTTTAAATCTCCAAATATCAAGCATTGTAGTAAGAGTGTTTTAATTTTCTCAGTTTTGCTGAGAACCAGTTTCTATGGAAGGCATTGGATTCTTATTCTCATGTTCACTACCTGTTACAAAAAGTCATAAACTAAGAGGAAAATGAGATAAGCATCTGTTGAGCTTTCAGTGCATTAGGTAAGAGGTGATTGTAGCCATGAACCATGTCTGACTTTCTCTCTTTGGTAGCTTCTCTTCCAACAGTTATCTAGTAGTCACTACAGATTACTGAATAATCAAAATACATTTAATACTTATAAAGCTTCTTTGTTATATAAATAATGAGATACCTGTTAAAAATCTGTCATTGAATGACTGTATGTTCTTAGTTTTTGTTTGTAGAAAGAAATATTTACAGATGGAAACTATTGATTTAGTTTATAAACTTTCCAGTGTCATAAACTAACAAACTCTGATATATAACTTGAAATAAGAAAAAAAATAAGCTCTTACCAGTATTAAACATAGACAAAGAAAACCACCAAAATTTTCAAATTATTGTATGTGGAACTCTTTGTCCTGTTCTCTTTTTTTTCTTATCTCTCCTATAAGCATAGACAAAATCCTCGATTAGTGAATTTTCAAAAACTTAAAACATGAATATGTATCTTGAATGGATTATAGAGCTGAATTCAAAATACTTTCACTCTTTGCTTCGTCTTCCTTTAACCCAGTCACTCATTTTCCTAAATCTTGTAATCTGCTTCATTACTGAGTGATTAAAACTACAATATGGAATTCCCAGATTCAAAACTGGACACATTTCAACACATTAAAAATGTGTTTGAACAGGAAATCAAAATATTTTTCACTAATTAATGAACAGATTGTAGCTTTTAACACTTCTTCTCACCTCCTTTTTGTTCTCCCACAAGAATTATTAAACATTGTAGAGATGATACAGAGATGTGGTTTGAAGGAAGTGTTTTGGGTATTTTTGGTATATTATTTACCATTATGAAGTCTGATTAAGAAGCGCACTACTCTTCCCATATACATTGCAGCTTTTGTGATTTGCACACAAACAGAAAAATCTAGACACCCAACTCTGATTTAATTTACTACTGTGCAATCTATTTACTAATAATGTGCAACCAGAGATCATGCTGTTTTTACAATTACAGAATCTGACCCAGACTTAAAAACTTTGTTGCTTAAATGGGCACATAAGTATGATTTTCAGTAACTCATAGCCTTTCTTTCAAGAGCAGTAAGGCTGATGAAAGGCCAATGGCATAATAAAAACGTCACTGGCTGCTCGTCTGCATACTTAAATAGCTAGCTATCTTCTTAAATCAAATTCATTCTTCTTTGTATTTCCCATCAGTGTTTCATGACACTGTATTTTTCTTTCAATGCTTATCAGGCTGACAGTTCAAAAATTTCACCTTCACACACAAAATTCAGGACAAAGATGAAGTCATTGCAATCACAGCCACCTATATGCCCAGCAACACTGTGTGAGTACTTGCTTAACATGTGAAAGTATCACAATCAATTCTCCTCACTGCTTGATTCACACAAGTAGCAGCACTTCAGCCAAAATATGCTAAGACATTGTCATTTCTCTCATGATACTATAGTTAGGATTTTTTCAGTCTTTTGTATGAAGTTATAACAGATAAAGGGGAGAAGATACTGGACCCTTATCTGTAATGCCTTTGTCTTGCTAAACTACAAAGTCAGTTCATATGGCATTATCCCATTGGTCTGATTAAAATTTCATAAGACAATTAAAGGTAGAATACTCTGAAAGATGAGACTAAAAAAAAGGAGTGACTCTTGCCAGCATTCACATTATGAAAGAAACCTTTGCACATTATGAAAGAAGCCTTTGTTGAAGTCTCTGCCAAAATTTACATTCAATATTACATAAAAGAGGAGAGTGCAAGAATAATTACTACCTAGGATAATATATCAGAAATAAATATTTTATTTAAATGAAATAAACAGAGGGTTTTAAAAATTACCTTTTTTCCTAGAGAAAAAATAAATATATTGCCAAAAGTTGTTGGCTATTTTGAGTGGAATAGCATAGTTATGTAAGAAAGACTTCTGACATAATACCAAGAACATTTTTGTAAACTCAGATTTGCTAAGCCATTTCTCAAGGTGACTTGAGATGGCAACCTGATTGTCACATAGCCACTCTCTCACTCCCCCTTCACAGCTGAACGGAGGGGAAAAATGATGGAAAATCTTTATGGGTCAAAATAACAACAGGAAAAATCACTCGCCAATTGCCATCAGGAGCAAAACAGACTTGACTATGGAAGATTATTTTAATTTGTTACCAATTAAAAGTGCAGTGGGATGGTGAGAAACATCCCAGCCTCAACTTCACTCCACACTCGACTCCTCTGCTTCCCCTGCCCTAAGATGTGCAGGGAGATGGAAGGGGGTGTTGTGATCCGTCCATAACAGCTGCTCTCTTCCACTTCTCCTCTCACACCTTTCCCCTGCTCCAAGGTGTGCTCCTCTTCATGGTCGTCAGCTTCCTTCAGGGCACATCCACCTGCTTCAACAAGAGGTCCTCCATAGCTGAAGGTGGGTATCTGTTCCAGAGAGACCTCCATGAGCTACTGGGAATAGACTGCTCCACCATGGTCTTTTCCAGAGGTAGCAGGGCAAGCACCAAGACCCCCTCCTTCTTTAATGAACTTGCTGCCTGTAGAGCTGTTGCTGTCACAGATTCTCACCCCTCTCTCTCACAACTCCAGTTTTTTGGTGTTTATTTCTTTTTCCTCCTTAAATGCATTTTCCCTGAGATGTTCCCTGCCTGCCCCCCGCCCCCCCAGCTGTGCCTTGTGATGGGTGGATTGGAGCCGTCTGGAACCATCTGTGTCCTGCAAGGGGCAGCCCCATCCTCTCCTCACAGACACTCCCCGCAGCCCCCGCTGAGGTCAGCACCAGGGCATCCTCACTCTGTACACTGTCTACCTTCATTTTCCCTAAATAAACAGTAATGGGAATCAGGAAAACCTTGGATCAGGAAATCGTGCCTGTTCCTGTCCTCCTCTGCTCTCTAATTTTAGCTCCGTTCTGAACGATATTGTTGAGTATAAAAAGTGGAAATATCTCAAAGTCAGGTATAACTTAAAGATACACTGATCTTCAGATTTCAGTAAGAGAATTTATCGGTGCTCCATTAATGCTGGCAAGTGAGAACAGATCTAATAACATTTTATTCTTTTCTATTTAGTGAAATACTGAAATACTACTGAAAACCTACTAAAATACTTTCAAATATAGGGATCTTCATCAAGACATTTACAAGGATAGACAGCTGTGTCCAAAACTTCAATTTAATTTTACCGAGCTTCAGAATTATTATTTCTGGTTTGGTTTCTTTTGTGTTTTTTTCCCCAACTTACATCTGTAAATCATTAGTCCTAAAATCACACTCATGTCATGCTTCTATAATAATGAGAGTAAATAATTAAAAAAAAAAAAAATCACTGTGATACCTTACTGAGCAGCAGCTAGTGGCTGTGCATGATTAAAAATGTTAAGCACTGATCTTTGACCTTAAAAGATGAAGTGTTGAGACTCAACTGAGTCTCAAATATTGGTTTCTCAGTTTTAAAGTACACCAGTATTTCTCTTAGAAATTAAAGGGTTAAATTCTCAGCCATCCTCAGCATTAAGCAGGATGAGAACTTTTCTTTCACATACAGATCAAAGAAGTGATTTTCATGAATATATTTTTTCCTATCCTACTGAAATTCTAAAGCGTGAAAGCAGAGGCTCATGAAGAACAGGTGGAAGATAGGCTATTTCTAATCTCAAAGGTTATTTTCACCTTCTTTTCTCCTTTTTTTGTCCTTTTTTTTTTTTTTTCCCCTTGGTTATGTTTTAATGGAAAGCCCAGGAATATAGGCTTCTTATCATGCTTTAGTATTTCTTCATCTGGCCTGAAAAATCCAAGAAAGCCATTGTCTAAGCAAAAGTGGCTCACTGATTAAAAGGCTGTTTTTTGTCAATGTTCTTTGAGCTGCATAACTTTTCTTTCCCAAGCTCAGGTGTCAGTAAACCAATAGGTTCTGTAACATTTTGGATGTAAAATGAAGGATGTTTTTATACAACGTAATCCATGTCAGAATTAACTTCAGCATATAAAACTGAATACAGTACTGCCATTTTCTCTAGGACCAGAAATAACTTGCATACATCTGCAGAGAAGTATCTTGGGTCATAAGCATGAGTGAGTATTGCCTGATCTGGAGGAGAGTGCCTGCTCAGAGGTACTACACTGGTTATGTTAATGAAGAAACTCCAGCCACGCTCTCTTCCTTCCCATGTAGCTATCAACGAGATGATATTTTCTTTGGGGCATTTCACAGGAGACAGAGACAAGGGAAGACATTCAGTAGAGAAGATAAAGGGCTATCAGATCTTAGATCCTTCACAAGGACATTTATTCATGAAGGGAGTTACCCCTGTCAGAAATTTCCTGCACTTCCTTACTTATTCAAGTTTATCAAGCCTGAAGAAGAGAAGTCTTTTGGGGTCAACCAATTCCAGCCTTCTAGTACCTGAAGGGAGTTTACAAGGAAGATGGAGAGGGACTTTTTACAAGATCATGTAGTGACAGAACAAGGAGGAATGGATTCTAACGGAAAGAGAATAGATTTAGATTAGATATTAAGAAAAAAATCTTTACTGTGGAGGTAGTGAAGCACTGGAGCAGGTTGTCCAGAGAAGTTGTGGATGCTCCATCCCTGGAAGTGCTTAAGACCAGGTTGGATGGAGCAACCCAGTCTAGTGAAAAGTTTCCTTGTCTACAGCAGGGGTGGTTAGAACTAGATGATCTAAGTCCCTTCCAAATCAGACCATTCTCTGATTCCTTGATTAAATAAATGGTATAAGGAAAATTCTAAATATTAGTAACCTATAAAATAAAACCATTCTAAATTAAACTCTGATGAAAATAAATTTGATGACATTTAAAATTTTCATAAAACCACCTGAGTAGAGCTAAACAAATGCAAATTCTCTTGCTCTCTGCTGCAAAAAAAAACAAAAACCCTGCAAATATAATATTAGGGCCAGTTAAGGACCAATATAGAATAGAAAACAAGCAGATGAGAAAGTATCTGAATGAAATCAGTGCTCAATTCAGAGCAAACATACTGGACTCTTTTGATCAGTCTCCTCATGTCAGGGTAAAGAATAGCACAATAGTTGTGTAGAAAGATGAGTGTAGGAACTACAGTGGATTGAATATACTAACTAAAGATATTAATATATTAATTTACTTTGTAGTATCATAGGCTATGTGTAAGCATAATTAATTGAAATATTATTTCCTGAAGGCATTTAAACTTTATTCAACCTATAGGAGCAAATTTAGTTACGTGGGTATTCATCTTGTAGCAAAGTCCTTGTGCATTGTATGGCTGATGAAAGGATGAAAGTTTTTCATTAAGTCAGTTTGAAAGCTATAATTTATAATAATGAAAAAATACACGAGGTTGAGCTTTTCTATGTGTGTAACTTGATTTTTTTTTCTCTTTATTAATTTAGGCTTAGCTCTATAACAAATGTTCTGAGGACGTTCAGATGCAGATATGCTCCTCTCTGTCTTGCTGCATGCTGCAGAATTTTTTTATTAAACCACATCCATGGCAAAGTGCTCTTTATTCTCCTTCATACTGTCTATCAAGATAGCATGTTCAATATTTTTTTGAGCATGCAATTCTTCTATTTAGATACATTCCCACAATGAATAGGCCCAGTTCTTCATTCCACTCTTTTACCTAGAGTTGGCAAATGCTTTATTAAAATTTATGGAAAATTAGGAAAACTGCAAATCCAAGCTGTAGTTCATACTCAAGAAAAATGAAACCATTTTTAAGTTTATTCATAACAAAAATCAGCCTGAAAATCTTTTAGAAACAGTGAAGTTACTGTAAATATTTTCTTGAAGTGGACTTTTCAGGAACTTTATCTCAATAGAATAGAAAAGATCCACTTGGAAGCTAATGGCAGCAATTATCTTGTCCAAATGTGTTTCTGCATTGGAAAAATTATATTTGATTCTGTATTTCTCTAGGAAATCCTAGCAAATTAAACCTTCTCTCTCTTTCTCTCTCTCTCTCCCCTCATTAAAAACAAAACAAAACAAAAAACAAACAAACAAACAAAAAATCCAAAAAACCAAAGTAAAACTGTATTTCTCTCACATGAATTCAAGTCAGATGATCTGTATTCATATAACCAAATCAAGGATTTCCTCACTTCTTTGGAACAGCTTAAATCACAATTGTAGAAATAAAAATTGTCCCTCCAGTTATAATTGATTCAATGATTTCCCTTTTACTGGAAGTTTAAGTGAAGTGTTTCCCCCAGTTGAACTGTGTATTTTTTGTTGATTTATGGACTAACAGATTAATAAGTCAACCTGTACAAGTACTTTATTTTAAATGCTTACAATTCATTATTATAAATGATCTAGCAGTCTTGTATAATTTTGGAATGACTTTAGGATTCAGATGATCAATTTCCAAAGCTTTCCATCTAAACAATATAATAGCACGGGGTTGTTTGTTTGGATTTTTGAAAGACATGCTGCAAACTGCAGGGTTAAAAATAATGCTTCACATTTTCTCCAGAGTTTCACTGCAGTATCGTTAAGTAACATAAAAAGAAAGCAAAAACTGAGTGATATCAGAAGCTCACAACTTTATGGCAATATATCCTTCCTCATGTTGTTTCAACATGTAGGTTGATGAGTGGACTGGGAAATGCAGTCAATGTACAAGGTGTCTGCCATCCTCCCTTTAAATGATAGACAGAACCATAGTGATCTATTTTGCTACAGCAAGTTCAGATTGGAAATTTTAGAAACATTAGAAACCATAGCAGAGGTAAAATTAATTTTGGTTTTATCTCTTTTAATTTTACCTGCATTGTGTTTGGAGATTAACTTTGTTCCATTATTCATCAAATATGAACAATTTGGTTGTGGTTGTAAGGGTCATAGTATTGCCCTACCAGGATGTTTCCCTATTTATCTCAAAAGATAATTCTCAGAATGATTGGATGCTCAATGCCTGTGGTAGCTGCAATTTCCTGAATGAGATGTGGCTGCATTGTTAGAAACAGTCAGGATCAAAACTAATCTTGTAAAAGCTTCTTAGCCTTTTTTGAATGCTCATTTATTTATATGGAAAACATATTACTACACAAATGTTGATAAAGCATCAACCTCAAAAGATAGCAAATAAACAAAATGCAAGATTTTTTTTTTTTGCTGCCTCAGCTTACCAGTTCTTTCTTCACTGTGTATATTACTATTAGAAGATAATATTATAGAGAATACAATTAAGTCCTATTTATTTAAACATTCAAGGAAGCCTTCTGAATTTTCTTCTGAATTGATAATTTGATGATATAATCTTGCATGTTTGGTTGCCAAATAGAAATCTAAAACTATTCAGCATTTTAAAAAAAATCCTGCTTTTCAAACTGTATTTCTTTTATATCTTCCATCTCTTCAGTGGGGAGAAAAAATAATAAGAGTTTGACAATCAGTGACAAACACACCATTTATTCAGGTGAATTATGAAGTATGTGAAGAGACCTTTGATTCTAACTCTTCCTTTTGAATGGGAATTCATAAAAATGCTTTATTGTACTTAAATTCTAAAGATACAGGTAACTTGACTGATCTATCCCCCTGTATAAAATGAGCACTTCTCAAGCACTTTGCTGAATTGAGTCCTAACAGCCCAGCAAATCAGTAATGTCAGCATTGAGGCTGATGCAACAATCGAAAATAAAGATGATTAAAAACAAGAATCACAGAATATTTATGATCAAAAGTATGTTGCTCATCACAGCTGAGTTCTCTTGGTAGATTCATAAGCTGAAATAAAATGATGCTGTATTTTTCTTTTATAGGTCCTTCAAACATTAAGGAAAACTCAGTGAGGAAAGATTGTACTTGCTGGATTTAATACTGTTAATTCTGCGGCAAAATGCTTTTTGTATTGACAGTTAAATAAAAAAGTGAATTCACAGTTCCTCATATAATTATTTTTAGATTGCAATTGCCTCATAAAACTGTGTAAATAGTAAAAAGCCAACATAACAGACTTAAATAAACCATTAATTCTTCTCTTTTGCTTCAGAAAAAAAGGTAGCAGAAGAGAAAAAAAATCAGGGTTAATTTTTTGTTACAGCCTAACTGAATCTCCTTATATATATGGCATTGCCAATTCATGAGCTATTTGAGATATAAAAAAATAAAGAAAACAAAAACCTCAAAGAAAGCAAAAGAAGACTCATAAAGGTATGACACAGGTAGGTTGAAAACAGGAAATCAAAATAATTATGTCTTATAAACACAAAAATGCTATATTCATGGCTAACACACTGATATGTAAAATAAATCAAACTAATATCATATGTTTTATCAGGTAATAACTGAAAACATTCTGCCCTGAGATCCAGCAGTAATACTTGTTTCTTTACCAAGAGCATTAATTCCAAAACTAAATATCCCATTATTGTGTGACAAATGTACATTTGAGATTCATACTAGACACTAAAATTTGGATAAATTTCATAATTAACCAAGAGAGTGTTGTTTTCCCTCCATATGTTCGAGGACAGAATGACACACAGCATAAGAATATTTGAAGGAGTCCTTAGAGGAATATAAAAGTTTTCCATGGCAACAATATCTAAAAGATGATGAAACCCACACTGCAGAGATGGTGCCTGAGGACATCCATTTTAAGATTATAACATACTTAACCCTCATCAGTAGAGGGAAACATGGTTCTTTGTGCAGTATAATGTCAGCCAAATTTAGGATCTAGCCCAGAGCTCATTAGCTGGGATGAATGGATAAATCTCATTTAATAATTTGAGAAATTTACTTCTTCACACTTTCCCCAGAAAGTAGTTTTAAAAGATGCATTTCCCAATGGTGAAAGACTGTTCTCCTTACAGCTGTCTGAGCATAAAAAGTAAGTGTTTTCTCATCTTTCAAAAAGATTGAAATCATATAATAATATATGAGAAAAAGGAGCTCTAGAATTTTGCAATAGTATGTTGAGAACTGACAAAACTATTGTCTTGAAAAATTAATAGTAAAAATTACATTTTTTGGGTAAAATATTTGCTTCTTGAATTTAAATACCACAGAATAAACTTCACAGCTAGTTCCTGTTGGAAGCTGTTAGTTCTCTGTAGCAGAGAAAGAATTTTATGCAGGAGCTCTGGTGGGCATATTCACTCTGTTCATCCCAGCTACTTCAGACTAAGAGAGGAGATGAAGTCAATGAAAAGAAATAGCTCCTTCAGGGAAATGCAGAACATGTAAATACAGTGTATTTTTGGAAGAGCTGCTCTCTCTTTCTGTGAACTATGTAGATTATAAAGAATATATCTGACATATTTTCAACAGTTATACACAACAGATGTGTTCTCTTCCCTTATCTTTTATTATTAATAAGTTATTAACCGTGCATACCAGCTCTGTCTTGAAAAGATAAAAATGAAGGGGCATATTAAGAAGAATTTAATGCCTCCTTCTACCCTTTGGAGTCTTCTAGTGTTACTTGTATGTATCAGCAGCAGTATGTCTGTCCACCAGCCCAGTTCCTCTTTTGTGTGATGACCTGAGTTTGACTGTAAAGTATTATTTCCAAAAAAAAGGAGAATTTGGAATATGTACCAGAAAGTTAATCTCATGCACTCCACTAGAATGCCAGATATAAACCACTTCTTATACAAGAAACCAGTTTATTTTAGTAAAATCATTTCCATATCATTACCTTACCTGCAGTACATGAAAATGTGGAATAGTAACAAACTCTGGAAGTGAGAGGCTGATCACCACATCTGCTGCTCAAGAACCAGATAACATTAGAAAGAATCAATATGATGCCCTCTGCTAAGAGCAGATGTCCATTTATGTTTTAGACCTCTTAAAAACCTTAACATTATTACTGTATTTGGCCATATCAGCCATCTTAGAAGGAGGATGAAGGAAGAAACTAGAAGGAATACTTATTAATGAAATTATTATCCAGTAATGATCCATTTTTACACTTTTCTCTTATGTCAGCTAGTTGTATGCCATGAAATTGGTTATTCTAAATGATAGATTTAGATGAAGAAAATACACTCGAGATTTTCCAGTTATTTTTAAAGTTAAAAATTTAAAATATTAAAAAAATAGTTTTCTTATGTGCATCCAAGTTTCTTGTCAGTATTGTAAAAATATATACATGGCGTTTCATAATTTCAAAATGCACCTGACTAATTGAGAACCCTTTTTTTTTTTGACAACGTAAGTGTCCCCATCTGGCATTCAGTCAAGGAGGCTTTTTTCATTGGTGTTTTCAGCATGAATAAATAAACTAACAAATAACTTCCTGTTTTCCTAAAGATGCTTAGAGAAAAAATGTACTAGCAACTTTTGCAGAACTTAATTTCTAAAGCTGTTTTGCTAAAGTTTTTGACATTTTAAGTACTGCATGTGGATTATTTTCATAAAAAATTCACTATTGCTTTTATTACTTTATGAAAAGGTGGCAGGGAAAAGATTCAATGAATGTTGCAAATACCCACAAATATTTCCAGTGCTGAAAGTCTTATGGGGTGAATATGTCAGTTTCTCTTAGACAGCTGGGTGACGGGACAGTTCTGCTGTTGCAATGGCACGTAGTCACACTCAGAGTAGTTGTGTCATTGAGTTTCTCTATGGAAGACAAGGCACAGATACAGGAGGGCCCAGATACAGGAGACTGCACTACTGCAGGAGCACCTACTGCACCAACTCAGCAGAGGTAGCTGAATCTCTCTAACCTGTCCACAGGACAGTGCTATACATCACTGGTGGAGCTGAGATACAATTACAGATACCGAGATCTGGGTGTAAGGTTTAAAGAGGGGTATGTCGCTAAAAAAGTCTGTTTTAAAAATTAGTCAATTTAAACCAAAACAAAACCTGATAAGTGGACAATATCTCTTTAAATGGAAACAGCAGCAGTATTCAAGCACAACTATTTCATTCTAAAAGTAATAAACGTGAGGAATAAGTTGTCAGGTAAGCCCACTGAAGCACATACTATAAATGAATTTAAGAGACAGCTAGAAGTTTTTATAGAGCTAGAGGGGAAATTAAAGACAGTGACAAAGCAGGAAAACTACGCTGAACTAACATATAAAAGACAAGTTTTCTGGTTCTTCCCTCCAACATTTCTTTATGTTCATTACAAAGTGTATCTGATACTTGTTATTTATGTTAGAGAAAGGCAGAAAAAAATGAAGCTGTTTCAAGTGCATTATCCCAAAGGTCCCAGAAACTTCACCTTCACTCCACTTATGGACAGGAAACGTGGAAAAAAATAAAGGTGGTAAAGCTGAGACCTTGACTTTACCTAATTTGACATGCTGTGAAGCTAACAGTGCACCAAGAACAACTGGTAGGTCATAGGGCAGAAAACACAAAGGATATGGCTGAACTTACATCTTTCTTGTGTTGAGTCATATTCCTGCATTAGTTTTTGTTCTGCTGGATTGTAGGAGTCCTAGGAATGCATAAATAACTCTTCCCATTAGGTCTCATCCATCTCCCATTGAAGGTGGGAAGACTGTTATTGATTCACTTCTGAGCTGGACAACTTTGAGAATACGGTTCATCCTGTTCAGCGTAAAAAAATACTTACTGCAGCTTGTTGAAATGCATTCAGCAGAAATATGTTAGGATTTTTTTTTCTATACTTTTTTTTAATATACTGAAATTGTCAATGTTTTTCATTTGTCTTAGCAGTTGAGCTTTGTTTTCCCTAATTATTAGTGAAAATATATAGCAGGAATTATGAAATTATTTCATTTACCAGAACCAATTATGCAAAAGGTTTAGGAGTTTCAATTTAAATACTGCTTAGTTTTTTAAAAATATATATTTTTAGACTAAAAACAGTCTAAAAATATTCCTGATCAGCATTTGTGTTTTCATTGTATGCGGAAATAAAAAGGGAACTTTGAAAGTTAAGCTTTCTCAGTTGTTAATGTCTAACAAAACCAGCTTTTCTAAACTGACAGTCTCAGGATTAGAATATTATAATAATAATTCCATTCTCCTCAGGTTTTCCTGCTGGAACCTGAAACTTGCAATAATTTTGAGTGTTTGGGATTTTATATATCCACGTAAGTGACTTCTAGTTAAATGACTCATGTGTATATAGATCTACTGAACCCAACATTCTTAATACTTTTACCATGTCTGTCTCAAGCTTGACACCAATAAAGATCAGAATTTACTCCTATAGGTACTTGCTTATATTTATTGTAGCTCATATATTACATACAGTAGTAACTAGTCCCTGCAAAATACTGTTTCTCCATATGGAATTTAAATTACATCTGTTGGGCTGTTTTTGTTGAACACTTAAGTGAAGCATTCCACTAAATATATACAATAAATTAATTGGTATAATGAATGTTTATCTGTTAATAAGCAGCAAAATTATAGCTTGGTTTATGAACAGAGAGAAAACTAAAAAGAAGGAAAAATGTGAGCTCTGAATTTGAGTTTTTATCACCCAGATTCAGTAGATCTGCTTTCAGGTCTATGGTCCAAAGCACAAGATGTAGGAGTTGTAATAGTCATTTATAGCTGGGTATTGCACATCTCTAATCCTCATGATGCTACTTGATAGCTGTCTAACAGTATTTTGATGATGCAGTGTGATGCTGAAACTTAGGATGGCTTGAGATAGTGGCAGAAGGGTCTAAAATGTCAAGTGGGGATTGGCATAATTATGGGCCCTGCAAGCACTTCTGCAGATAATAAATCCACAGTGACAAGAAATGTGGAAATTGGCCTTTGGAGACTGCAATCCAGCTGCTGTAGTACAAGTCTTCATCTTACTAAAGGATCTAACACTAACCAAAAATTACTTGCTGCTGCTTTAATAGAAAAATAATGCTGCAAAGAATTAGATTCTAATTATTTCAAAGTTATAATAAAATTATACAAAAATAATGGCAAATTGGTGTGTATTTCTTCTTCAAAGTGCAGCTTCAGGGTATATTAACGTTATTTTTATACTTGAGTGTTCTGAGTCTAGCTGGTGACGCCCATTTAATTTTGTGAGATTATATATATTCCACAATTCAACTGTAAAAGGGCCTATAGAATTATATATACTCAATATCCTATTACTTTTAATTTCTTTTTCTTATGCATAAATAAACACACATTTTTGTAATGATAACTTTCCTATTTAATAATACAAATATTTTAATCTGATTTTCAGAATATGTGCAAGACAAATACATATATGAGGTTCTGAATTGCTTAAATCACAACTTAAAGGCACTGAGATGCAAAAAAAAAAAAACCAAACATGGAAAGGATTAGAGGACAGGTACTATAGATATATTTATCAGATTAATTGGAATGTATGAGACAGATTAATGATACTTTCATCATACTTTGTTCTTGCTTAAGTGTTTTGTCTCATCAGAAATCATCTCAAATCTCTGAAATAAAAGGAGCAATTCACTCTCCAGTGCTATAGTGATAACTATGAGAAGTTGGAAAAGGACAAGCTGAAAGGAGGTAAGAGCAGGTGGCTCTATGTTATCTCCAGAGAGTTATTAAAATTAAAATCTTCCTCAGAAGTTATTCTTCTCTTCCGTTGGTTGTGAAGGAAGTTAAGGACCTTAAGTTACCACAGTGACTATAGGCTTCAACATTCATTCTGTAAAAGTATATTAGAACATTTTCTAAATATTATCTACAATCTTATTGAAATATGTGAAGATCCTTTTCTTAGGTTGTTTGGGGGTTTTTGTTTTGATTTGGCTTGGTTTCCTGTTTCATTTTAATTTGGGGTTTTTTGTTATTGTTTTGGTTTGGGGTTTTCTGTTTGTTCGTTTGGCTTTGTTTTTTTTTCTTGTGGAGAGGGTCTACATATTTGATTTAAACAGAATTTGAGGATACAGTAAATTAGATGGTCTGAGGGCTATGTTAATCTCTCTGAAAACCTGCAAAAAGTTAGGTTAAAGCATTAAAAAATATTAGGAAAACAAAGACAATTATTTAACAAAAATCTTCTGGATATAAATAATTATTGCAAACACATGCTGCAGATACCAGATAAGTGAAAAATAGCCAATATATATATTTTTCCAGTTGCAACCTTGAAATGAGCTGGTACTTCCTTTGTTGAATATTTTTTCATCTTTAGGGGCTCACTATTGTCCTTGCATACAGGTTTCTCAAATATAAATACAAATTATTTTGAAATAATATTTCTTTTTCAGCATGTAAGATGTAATGTCCTTATCTTGATGGGTATAAATTCCAGTAGGAATTTCATTTTTTTTTCTCTAATGAATAATTCAGACCTAAGCATTTTATCTATGCAGTTTATTTGAACTTCTGTTTGTATTTGATTTCTTATATCTTTCCTTCTTTCTTAAACCCTGAAAGCAGTTCAGGTTCACCTCCTTTTGTTTTAAACTGGAACTATAAAATAAGAACAAAACTAAAATTATAGTCACATGATTAATATTTTTTTAATTGACCCGTGGATTCTTTTCTGGACATTTTCATTTCAAATAATATTATAATTTCAATGTTTGTGATTGTTTGCTATCCACTTTCAGTTCATTTAGAATGTAGACTGAAACAAAAGTACTAGAAATTCTGAATAGATGAAAATACACTGCTGACATTGAGTTAATTTGACATAAACGTCCTAAAACTTTATATACCCACTGTGGACATAAATTATTGTCTCATTCAGTTAGGAACAATGTATTATTAACATCTTCTAAGTATTTTACTTAGAATTTGATTTTATAGTAAGTGAAATAAATGCATTAAGTCTAGCAAACAATAACATGTCATTAAAGGAAGAAAATATATTTACTTATATTTTGATTCATATATTTAATGACCATTTACATTCAAAAAATGTAATATCAAGTTAATAATAAATTAGAGAAGGAAAATTGTATGAAGAAATCATATGAAGCCTCTCCTGGAAGTGGTCATGTTTCATGGTGTTGTCAAATATAATTTTTGTAATGGGCATAAGGTCTGTAACACACATATAATTCTTCGCTAGCAAATAAAATTGTCACTTTGAATAGCTATTATTTAAAGCAATGTGACAAAAAATTGCTCCTACAGTACCTATGTAGAGAGGTGTTTCCTATTTCATTCCTGGAAAATATCACCTCAACAAAGTAGTAATGAAGCGGTAAAAGACAAGAGAATTTCCTAAAATATCCTGTATTTTACATTGGCTTTAATGTAGATTTTTATGTAGGAGGAAAGAATAGCTTTCCAGAACACTGTTATTCTTTGTCTTTAGCACAGCTGCATCTGAATTTTCGTTTCATATGCAGAATAAAAAAAATAAAAAAAAGCTTTCAATCAACCAGGATGCACAGTGATGTGGAGGAAAACAACTCAGTAGTGACATCATCAAAGGGATCCCCAAGCAGGGTGGTACTCACTTCATGTTTCTCTGGCCATCTAATAGATAAATATCATGCCACAGTTATGTCTCATTTTCTCTCCAGTCTGAAGGGAACAGATGCCTGCAGTGATGATTCACTCTATCTGCACCAGGGTCTGGGACACTGAGAATAAATCTCTCTGCAGGTGCTTTTTTGCAACCATTTCATAGGGAGAGACTCTGAAGGCTTATCAGAACACTAACCAGTTCTGCAATCCCAGAGATCTAAATCACATTAGATGTCTAATTTAACCAAAGAAAATAGGATTATTTTCACCCTAAATTATCACTACCTACCGAGGAGGAAAAAAAATATATTTGAAAAAGAAGCATCAGATTCCCTAATCCTACTATAATTTTTTGAAATATAAATCCAAAATATTAATATCATAGAGAGAAAGTTCTGGGGTCAAGTCCACCAAAACTTTTGAAGGAAGATTCAATAAATTGATCTACATATATAAATATCTACATTCTCTTTAACACAACTGCATGTGAATCTGAAATTGAATACTTGTGATTTTCAGAGCAAGATTTTCAACACTTGCTTAAAATTACTCAAAACAGAGCAAGAGCCATTATTTTGAAAAGTTACAAAGCAGCTTAGTGTTATCATGCAGAGGTATAGCAATTCTCTCCATGAAATACGATTACAAGTAAGTCTTGCTCCTTACATGTGCCTTCCTTTCTGCTTTGTGTCTGTTCAGTTTTAAAGCACATGTCAAGCCAGCAATGTAATGAAGTAATAATAGCTTCACACATACTGACAGTCACCAGGAAGTTATATAAGGGATTGAAAACAGGACTCACCAAAACTACTTCAAAAGAATGTTAATTATTATTATTACACTATTTCTATTTTGCCTAAGGGATAAAAGCGATGAGATGTAACAATCTACTTCTATGAGTCAGTTAGAAAAATCTTTTTTAAATTGACTACTTTGTATAACTATATATCTTTTTTTTTGTTGTTCATAATACGTTAGAATTCTGGGTGGATTAAAAGGTGCATTGCAGTTATGTTCAATCTCCAAAGGCAATATTTAGAGCACCAAATACCTAGAGATATGTGGATATCTTTATTTTTTTATTATTTAATCTTCCCTCAAAGACCCTGTACACAAATTCTTCATAATAGCGACTCTGGTGTCAAATTGAAGTTAGGTAAATTTGATTTGCAATGGATTACCATTTTTATACTCCACTTCCTTAAATACTTCTATATATTTAAAAAAACTTCTTTGAGTAATTTGGACTGTCTTTTGTGCTTACAGTTGAGTAATTACTAAGTTGCATTCAGAAGCATGTACACAAATAAAGCCAGCCTCATCTCAGGAATCTCAGATCATGTGAGAGCCCACAGCTTGCTGAGAGAGAAGCCTGCAAGAAAGATTATGAGACATTTGAAACTACATTATTATTCTTAGCTGATTGAAGCATTCATCACAAGCCTTGTATTTGCTGACTGTAGCCCTTTATTCTGTCTCTCTGAACAGATGGAAATTTGTATACTTTTGTTTCTCAGGACTGCTCCACTAGTTACTGCAAATATATTTGAGCTTTGGGATTTTTTATGAACTTTAGCAGAATATTCAGTTACTGGTATATTATTTGCAATTCACTATTTAAGATTTGATTGGTCTCTAAATCAATGTAATTCCTGCACTCCTAAATTTTCAAACTAAAGAGACTCTAATGTTTAAGCTTACCTCCTGCTCACAACAGGGACATTCTTTACCCAGGGCAGCATTAGAGCTGAGCTCAGAATGAGGAGAATGCATATGAGCTTTTGGCAAATTGCAACTTTTTTCTCTTGTGTCTTTAATTTGCCTCTCTCAAAACAATCTGTTCGTTTTTAATGAATGATGGTATATGATGGTGAGGCTGTAATACCTTCTCTTTGTGCTTTTGCTAAGACTGGCATTCAAAACCAAACAGAACTGTCCATCCCTCACTGTATATGTGTAAGAGACTCAAACATCACAATTACCTTAAACACTGTCAAGACCACAGAAGGAACTTGTAAGATGAACCACCACAGTGGGAACTTGAGATAAGAACAGAAGGGAGGAATTTGCAACAATAAGACATTAGTTCTAGGTCTGGCGAGGCAGATCTGGGTAGCATCCTGGTTAATGCATCCAGACAAAAATTCCCACTGTGGCAGGCTGTGGAAAAGAAAGCAACAACTTATGCACATGCCATCCCAAGTTGTGAGAAAAGCATCTGTGCCCTGTATATTCCTTGAACTTGGACTGTATAAAGCTGACACCCAAGAAGAAAAACTTGGGGATCCCCACCACTGACAAGACCAGAAGAAGGATCATTAGGACACCCTTTGGGTCCATGAGGTGGTGATAGAATTCTACTTAATCAATCCTTCCTCATTCTCTTTCTCTCCCTACCACTCTCTTTCCTATTTCTTTCTGTCTGTCTTTACCTGACAATTACTGTTAAATAAAATCTGTACCGTTGACTTTGGTATATGGTCAGGCAGAGGTATCTCCTAATAACTGGATCATAACAGCATATCACTGTAGGATATCCATTTATGTGTATGGTAAGTGAATGAAGCAACATAGGCTATCTATAGTCCACTGTGCAGTTTAACCCAGACACCTGAGGATGTCTGAATCAAACTTAGGCAAACACAAATGAAACTGTCTTTGGCAGGTTACTTTGAGACATTGACTCTTCTCTACATCTATGAAGATAAATTTGCCATCATGTAGTCCAGTGTGCACCATTTGTTTTTTCTTTTGTTAATTTTTTTTATTGTCACATTTAGAAGCATTGTCTGTGGGGAAAACTATAAGACTTTTGCAGCAACTACTGTATTTTTAAGACCTTATACTACTGATAACCATAGGTATATTTTCATTGCCCCTAACTGTTGTATTCCTTTTGAATGAATTCTCTGGCAGCTTTATCTACACTGAATATTCTCATGCACTTCAGCAGTTTTGTTTCTCCAACAAATTAATTATTGGATTTAATATCAGGACTATGCACTTTTGATATGTCAATTAAAATACTACAAAACAATCATTAAAGAAAAAAGATAAAAATAAAGAAATTCTAGATTTAGACTTAATTTATAAGTCTACAGGCTGATTTTCATTATAGTAACTGATATCTAAGAGATCCAAGAGAACCAAGTAATGCCATGGCTATATTTTGCTAAGTGCTACAGGAATATAAGGAGAGACTCTAGAAAAACTGGCAGTCTAAGAGACATCTGAATGATTAAAAGTTTTTCATAAAGCATAAGATGATGTTAGCTACCTGTAGATAAAGACTATCTAATGAAAACTTGTGACAAATGGTGCTAATTTTTTGGGACAACCTTGTTGCCTCTTCATTATTTCCATGGGTTGTGGGTAGATCTCTGCATCCCCCATGGATCCCCATGGCTGCAGGGCACAGCTGCCTCACCACAGCCTGGAGAGGAATCTTGTCTCTGGCACCTGGAGCATCTCCTCCTCCTTCTGCACTGACTGTGGTGCCTGCAGAGCTGCTCCTCTCATGGGTTCTCACTCTGCTCTTGTCTGACTGGAATTAAAACTGCCCCACAACCTTTGTTTTGATTTCTTCCTAATTATGGTATCACAGAGGCCTTATCACTATTTCTGATTGGTGCAGCCTTGGCCAGCAGCATGTCCATTTTTGGAGTCATTAAGGATTAGTTCTGCTGGATATCGTAGAAGCTTCCAGCAGCTTCTCACAGAAGCCACCTCTGTGGCCCCGTGCTACCAAAAACCAGTTTATGCAATACAATACAAATACAAACTCATTAATATTTTTTAAATTTAGATGACTGAGGCCAGGTCATTTTCTTAGTTTTAAATAAAAAAAGCTTTCATTTAATTAGTTACCAAGAGCCTATATTCCTTATTGTTGGTAAAAGTTTTTAATAGTAGAATTATTCCCAAATTCTTTATGTGTAGTAAAGGATTTGGAACAATACAGGATGGGAAAATCGTCGTATCTTCATATTTACTAATCTTGAAAGTACATTGACTACTTCTTTTCATTCCTCTTTTTCTGCAAAAGACTCAGTTCATATATGTTAGTATATTTAATGGCCCATTTAGTATCCGATCTGCCTGATAAGACTGCCACAGACATGAACATTTTAATGTGGACAATTTCCCAGCAGGAACTGGAATTCCAAATAACTTCATGTCTGCTAATGAACAGGTCAATGGATAGTGCTAATGTTCTGCAAAAAAAGCTCTATAGACCATTAGCAGTTCCTGGAAGCAGTTTTATGAAGAGATAGAGCTTTTGAAATCAGATGAAGATTTTTAATCTGTTAAAGGAAAAGGAGAAATAGGTATCATCTTTCATGTAGATAAGTAATTTTCATTCTTCACTTAGTCTCCTAATCAAAAAGATTTATTAGTATGCAAATTATTTTCATCATATTAGTGATCTCATTTATATAATTCTAAGCTTATGAATGTTATTTGCTAAACAAAAGCATTCACAGAAATTGGAAATGCACTGCAGAGACTGGTACTCAGAATAAAATGCAAATTCTCTAAATAAAGCTAGGCATAATAGACACTTAGGTGTGTTATGTTTATTGAGATCATTCTATAATTATAACACTGCTTTTATAAGTTAGGATTTGCTTTCTTACTGCAGATGTCCATTTACTTCTTATTCCTATTTAATCTGTCTCCTTCCAGCCCTGCTAATACAGGTGCTTGTAATTGTAAAAGGGACAAGGATACAGAAGCGGCTAAGAGACAGCAGGAACTGAGTGTAAAGTGCATGCACTTTAAGACAAAACTAAGGTAAGCTTATGTGAAATGTGTCCTGCAAATTAGCATAAAGCAGACTGATGTTCTAACGTTGCTATACTTCAGGAAGTTCCTAATGTCACTTTGCTATAACTTCTTCAGCAGATGGTCTCCTTTTCCTTCAGCAAATAAAAATAAAATGAGAAATATAATTTTTTGTCTTATTTGATATAAGTAGTCAGACTTGGTATTTGAATACCAACAGTATTCAGACTGGTTGAATATTATTACTAGTATTTTGTTTATGCACATTCAGTGACAAATAATATGCTTTGTCACTCACAAAAACAAGCAGTTTTCACCACAGAGACTTAAAGACTGAATTAAATATAATTCATATTCTCCATGTCATTAAAATATATTAATTCAAATATTTCTTGATCAAATTAAAGATTTTGTACTAACAAAAATGGGCACATTATCTCATTACTTGTGTGGCATTCCTGTGGCACAGAGCAGAGAATGGTTTCCAGTAAGCATAGGGAGTATCTTGGAACAGACAGTATGACTCCAAAGTAGCCTTCGAGTGAATTCTTTGGTTCACAGAAGAAAATAATGATAGGCTGCATTAGAGCAGTTTCAATTTTATTCATGTTATTTAATAAATTTTGATCAAAGTACAAAGGCAAAAAGACATTCTGTAATCATTTGCCCTGAAGCCACAGTAGCATCTTCCTCTGTTATGAAGGATCAGTCTTAACTTGACAGCAGCAGAGAGAAAAGGACAAACTGGGATAAAGCTCAGAGTTAAATGAACATGAGCTGATAGATGGGCCTTTTCATTTACTGGCTGTGAATGAAGGAATCTGTTGCTATCATCTGTGCAGCAACACACAAAGCATGAACTCTCAAGGAATCAATGTTCAGCATTTTTACAATTATTAAATTACTGTACCATTTCCAAACAGCTTTCCTCTGGGCCATATATTTTGCCCGTAGTAACTAAGCTTGTTTGTTCTATATATTGGAAATGAGACTGTCATTACATTTTTATGACACTTTTATCTAGACATGTTGTTAATACTAACAGCATTTTTAAAGGCATAAGGAGTATCTTTGCATCTTTCTCTAATAAAGCCTGGGAGAAAATGCATTTTTAAATTTATAATGTTTCTGTCTTTAATTTAAATACATTTGATTCTAATTCACCCTTGGGAGTGCAGATAGTGGATATGTGGTGGCTAAGTAGCATTAACACAGTGTATGTTGCCATAATAATTTCTGGGGAGGGAAGAGCTTTAAAAGGAAATGGTCTCCTCATATTTAGTTACATGCTTGAGAGACTGCATGCTTTCCAGCAGCCACTCTCCAAGGCTTATAAATTGCATCTTGAACACTGCATCACAGGCATAGTCTGCAGGCTATCACTGGAAACGTTATCCCATGCATTAAAGTTATCCTCCAAAGCAGGCAGGCTGAAACATTACCACAAAGAATTAGCATTATAACCACTCAAGGCAGTTAAACTTTTAGCAGACTTGTAAAAGCACTGCAACATGAAGGCCTACACATGGGATCAGGAGCTTTATTTTTCCAGAAAAAAAAAAAAAAAAAAAAAGGTGATAAAAATAACGAAAGTAGAGTTACAGCAAAAGTGTTTATGTAGAAAGTTATAGGTCTGTTCACAAAAAAGATTGTTATCACCTCACTGGAATTAGTCAGGTTTAGAAAATCCTTACTAATACACCTTCCATGATGTATGAGAACAACATAATCTCTTTTGTTCAAAATAGTTTATTTATTAAATTAGATATCTAGCATAACTGGAAAAACTTTCTTGCTGTTGTTAAAAAATAAAAGTATCATTCATCTAAAAATGAATACTAACTTTTTATATACTCTCTTTGTTCTTCTATGTGCTATGTGACATAACTGCTTCCAAGGAACCCACTTTATCTTTCTGTTTTCATATTCATGGCTCATTCTTCTCTTCCCTGATGGCTACAATAAGCATTTTTCTGTTGTTTCAGCTGTCAAGGACGCTTGATATCAACGAGAAATTTTTAATACAAATTTCTAACTTATTTGCATTTTATGCTAGGGATTTTTTGTAGCTCCAGTCCTATCTCTAGCACATGGAGAAAGAATATCATTCTTTATATTAAATTTATTTTATTGCACTGAGTGGGAACCCTTTCAGTAACAAATCCTAAATTGCTGTTGCATGTTGCTAACGAAATCTGTACGCTTACATGAGACAATCTGAAGTTTCATAATATGTGAAAGTACATGAGGAGACAACTGTTCATTAAAATCAGCTAGAATTTATGCAGTTTCACCAGTTCACTTTTAATTTCCTATGATGTCAGTCATACTTCACCCTCACAATCTGTCTCCCAAAGTCCAGATAATGTGCTTTTCTCCTCATGTACTGGACATGTACTCTGTTAAAATAGTGATCAATTTGAAGCAGCCAAGTCACGATCCTTTAACTGACTTAGCCATTTGCCTGTCTTTCTCCTTTTGAGTCCTAGACTCTGTTAATGGCAGTGGAGCTCTGTGTGTGCACCTGTAACTCCCTGTGGAAATGAGCTTGCCATCTCCATTTTTTAAGTGCGTCAGTATATGTCCATTGTACTGTGCTAGGTGGGTTACTGGTGCTGAAACACCAAAGCTGCTGCTTAAAGTAAAATGCACTCTAATTTAATTAAGTATCAACGATGTCATGTTATTGCTTTGCTTTTTGATCTTTTAGCTACAAATTGCATTTCCATCCCAGCAACTCATTTGCTTTCAGAAATACAGTTAGTTCACCAACTGTATTTTACAAATAATATGAACACTCTTTACAAAGAATTCCACAATTTATCAGTGTTTTACACTTCGTTAAATAGAAAAATGAAACAAATTATATTGGAGACAGAATATGGTTTTAATGTTGAAAATTTTATATAGTCATTTAAAATGTACTCATACACATCTGCCAAAGATGTTAAGTAGCTAGTTATAATTTTCCCCATACAATAATGTGGTGATAAAATGTCTCTTCAGAAGCATCTGTAGGATGCAGTCCATTTTAAACAAAAAAGTTGAAAGGACTGAAATTCTCAGATTATATTTCTTCATTTCTTTCTTATTGGAAAAGGAAAAGCATAAGGTTGTGATGTTGATTTTAGTTTTTCTTGGTTTTTCTTTTGTAGCTGGTTTTGCCTAAAAAAAAATGTATAGTAGACAAGAAACATAAAGTTATTAAACTTTAATTCTTTTACATAATAGAGCTGAGTATTAAAATATATGACACTAGCAAAAATAGAATAAATTGGAGAAAAAGAAAATAAAAGAAAAAACAAAACAAGAAAGAAAATCATTCAGGAAGCTAAATAGTAACTAATCCTTGGGCAAAAATGATATCTCTTTGATCAGCATGAACAGACATAAAAATAGTAAAGTTCTTTTGGAACATGAATCATGTAATCATATTTATATATATATATATAGGTATTACCATGTGTTTCAGTAGTAACTGCAGCTTGGACTTGGCTAAGAAATTTAATAACAGGTTTTCAAATAGGCATTTCAGAAGCTATTATTATTTTCCTGATATTATTAAAAACCCCTCTACAAATATTGACTTTGCTGTGTATGCCAGCCTGACATGCTGTATTGTACTAAATATACCACTCAGGTTCATGGCATGTCAGAAATTTGCATGCACTGCCATGAACACCTTGGTCCATCTCTTCAACACCCTGCCTATCAGCATCAGGAGCTCCTGTTAGGTCCTCCCAGGGGTGTCTCTTCCACAGGCTCTCCCCACAAGGCAAGTGCTCCTGATCCTGTACATTCTGGTTGCCCTTCAACAGACTTCCTTCAGTTCACTGGTATTTTTTCTGTCGTTGAGCAGCCCAAAAGAGGTATTCAACAGAGGAGGTCAAGAACAAGTCTCCCCAGTCAGGTGAAGGCAAAGTCATGCAGTAACTCTGCTAAGTTTTTGAGCAAGAATTTTTTTGGAAGGTGTTGAAAACCTTAAGACCTTTTTGCTTATTTTCTACCATTGAACTACAATAAATTCAGCAAAGTTTGAACTCTCCTTTGGTATTCTAAAATGCAAAATAATAATGAAATTCACCCCACCTCCCTCTAAAGGGGAGAAAAACCCCAAAATAATAAAATATATTATCTGAGAAAATAAATTTAGATAAATTTTAAGTTGCTTAATAGATGTTATTTTTATTTCACCTCATATAGATTTATGGTTAAAGAGGACATAGTGCAATTCTTAAAATTTGATATCACTCACTTCCTGGATGACTTTAAAGATCTCCCACATCCATTTTTAATCTGACCACAAAGGAAATTTAGGTACTAAAGATATCTGGCATATCCAATTCTCTTAGAAATTCAAAACTGGGATTCACTGATCAATTGAAGATAAAGAAAGAGAAATCTAATAGGTGTTTTTCTTGTGTCATTACTCATTGCCGTCTTATACATCCTGGTGTACCGTTACAACATTTTGAATGGTATTTTCAATTCCAGCAGATGTTTCACTATGTTTCACACACTCTCATTGACTGGAAAAGCAACATCAGAATAATATAGTTAGTGGTCCATCACCACCATGACATATGCTTGCACAAATGGGCTGAAAAATATAAGATAATTACTCTGAGACTGGCTATGCAGACTGTTGTATTACATTAATGCTCTGCCAAACTTGGCATAGAGACAATGACAGTGACTAAGCAGCAAAAGAAATATGTCAAAGACGCATATAGAATGCTGTAGTTAGTTTGGCTTTTACACTCAAGAACACATAGAATATACAGAAATATTAGAAAATGTAACTGAGAGCCATTTCCCAGGTTGCCTAAGTTAAATCAGTGTTGGAGATTGAGAGAGAGAACTGTATTAAAGATCACCTTTGGGCTCAGTATTTGCTGCCTCTGTCCTCTGTTCAACTTGTCCTGGAAAAATATGTCAGTATAGAATTTTACTCTTTACATATTGTCCACAAATTCCCTGTAACTATAATACTCAGTATTTTCTTTATCCAGCATAACTGAAGTAGTTAGACTGGAAGCATATTGTACCATTCAGAGTCAGGTGACCTACAAAGTAAAGAAGAGCTTAATTTATGCTAGAGAAGCTTAAAGCTTATCAGCATGATGAATAAAAGCTAAAAATAGCAGAGGGTATTTTAGAGACCTGGGTTATCTTTTGAAGATAGCTTCATTGAATATAAAATATCACTAAACAAACCGTGTCACTTGCTTTTCTGTAAGTGCCGAATGACCCCACTAGATATCCTTACCAGGTTTTCTGCCTTTTTTATGATTTCTTTTTCTTTTCATTAGTCAGAAAGGTATGTGGTCACTGTAGTGGCTTTTTTAAAATATCCTTTATTTATTATTTATGGATGGACTAGACTATGCATTTAAATTATGGTTTGTGTCAGCGACAGGTATGAGTGTAAAATATAAAATGTGCAAGCTCTGCAATTCCTGTACTGAATCTTATCTTAAAGAAACTCAACCTCCAAGATCACAAACCCTGCACACATAAAAAAGAAAATTATGATGTAGCTTCCTGAAATATTTTCATAGTAACAGATCAGTACAGGTGAAAAAAAAAATGGGTAAAGGAGTCCAAGAATGCAAGTAAATAATTTTACTCAATTTTTTATGTCAAATAATACTGAGCTCATGCAGAGTTTTGGCCTAACAAATTATTACTCATTACATAAGCTTAGAGTTACTAAAGATGCCCACTGAAATAAAATTACAAAGACCTGCCAATATTTTACTGGCTCAGAGTCCAGGAGTACTCATCATGTTTGGACTTCATGATCTTAAAAATCTTTTTCAAGCTAAATAATTATATTATTCAATGATTCAGGGGGCAAACTTCTAATTTGGAAAAATGCCTTTTTGAGCCAGGAGAGTAGGAAGTTTTGAGGAGGATGAGGATTTGGGACAGGATGAACACTTCCTTAGGACATGCACAGAAGGCATTCTAGGAAAAGAAGAGTGAGCAACACCATGAAAGAGCTGCTCCTGTCTTACAAAGCCCCTGCTTGAAGGCTTACTAAGACAGAAAAATGTCAGAAGCAAAGTGGTGAAAAACTCTTATGATGGCAAGGAAGCTAGTACTTTACATTTACCTTTCAAAGCTTTCTTTGGAAATCACACACAAAAAAAACTAATAGAGTAAGAAGGTATTCTATTTCATGTAAAATAAAAGGATTTCTTTCAGTGGATGCAATCCACAGACATATAATGTAACCATTTTATATAGTAAAAGGGAATGCAAAATGTTTAAGGTCCTATTCAGAAATACTGCACAGGAAATTTTGGCATATGTAATAGGATTGCTTTTTCAGAATTGACTTTCTCTCAATGTGATTCTTTTTCAGCCCATAATAATCTACGATCAAAACAAACTCCCCTGATCTGCATATCATTATAATTATTTAACTTATTAATTTAATAGGTATGGATTAAACTTCCTATTTTGAAATATGAAAGAAGATATATAGACCTTTCTGATTAATATGATTTTAATGTGGGCTAGATGAAGTACAGAATATCGTATGAGAGCATCATTAATCTTAATAGATTGCTGATTATGCAGATGGCAATCATTAGACAGACCTATTTGACCTATTTCACTGTCTGTCATTGGCTGCTAGAAAATGAGCCACATTCCACAAATGTCCATGGTTAAAACTTCTCCATCTGTAGTGCTGTGATATCAGATCGTCTTAACTCACATAAAGAATAAGGACTGCATTGTTCAGGACTTTAAGCCAAAATTTTCAAAACAGTTGACTGTAGTAAGCTTATAACTTGATTCTAGCCAAATCTCTCAGTGTTCCCAGGTTTGTAAAAGATAAGTTACCTATTTTTCAGTGGCATTTTAGGGGAAACCTAAGAAATTATTTTCTGAAAATCTGACTTTTCAGTAACAACTGTAGTCATCCATCAACTTGAAAAAAAAGACTAACTCAAAGCCTGTCATAAGACAGACAAACACAAATTTGTTGAAATAATTTCTATTATCTTCATCCTTTGGTGGCTAAATGCTGCTCTCCTCATGTGCTGCCCTCCCTTAACGGCTCAATAAACAGAGACCAGGTGAACTCCCCAGCCCTGCAAATGAGCTGTGGGAGCTTGCTGGCATCTTTCTTCAACTTGATGAAGTAAATGCAACACAGAGCTACATGGCATGCAAAACTACAGGGAGATGTCAAGAACATGGCTTGCTTCCCGTTCTTTCACTTCCTTCCCAGCTGCCCAGGGGAGATCACTGTGCACTCTGAATTACAGAGTTCAATGAAATTAAGCAGTGAGGCGTGCATACACATTCCAAAGCTGAACAGATAATTTTGTCCTGGGTCTCTCTGCAAAGACTGTGCTTGGAGAAACTTTTGCTGTTGTGCAAGGATGAGAGTACATTGATGAATAGAACATTTCTGTCACTTACATCTGAAGTTTTGTTGCCCCTTCACTAGCTGCCTCTACAAAGAATGGCCGATTTGTTTCATTTTTGTGTAGTCACTACCCTGCACTCTGCAACTTTTGTTGAAAACCTGAGGTATAGTATTTACATCAGAATAGTTTAGCTAGGCAATTATTTGTGTGTTTTGATATTCTGGAAAAAGAAGTTGTTTTAAACTTCCAATTAATGTGAGCTGACTACTGTCTTCTGCCTTTTAGATCAAGGTGCTTTTTTATGTCCAGTTTCAGATATTGCACAGTTTCACTGCTCTGCTCTGCAGTGTAGGAAAATATGTGGCTCTGGGCAATGTTTTGAGAGGAAGCAGCACCACAATAAGGTCACATTTTTATGAAATATTTCCCAACAGCAACTGCCATGCACAGAAGGCCATAGCTGATAGCTGAGTGTGAGCAGTAGTACTCCAAAGAGCTTTTCTGATTAAACCTGTGATATGCATAAACTAAGCGATATCTGAAGAACAGAAACAGGAAAATTTGGTGATATAGGTTATTAGCATCATAGGTCTAACAACCATAGACACATTACATTGTATACTATATTGTCAGAACACAAGAGAAATGAGAAAGGAAATCAAAGAATCCTGCCCTAATCGTATGCTAGCATGAAACAATTAGTTTGAAAGCGTTTCTGAAAGCAATCCAGTAACTGCTTCTACATTCATTGCTGATTCCAGAGCAAAGACCATGAATCAGGGCTACAGGGAGTGGTGCATATTGGCAAATTGTGTAGCTCTTTGCCATACAATACCAAAAGTTACCTATTTCCCCTTTTTAGAGTATATTAACTAAAGTCCATCATGTTATTGGACACAGATGCATTAATTTGCTTTTTAAAGGAAATAAAAAGTTTTTTAATACAATGACATTCCCAAAACAGTTTTTTAAAATTAATTCCCAGTCTTAGATTTAACATTTAAAGTGTTCTGCCAATTTAATCATTATAAGAAAGTTGTATAAAAGTTTACCCTTTGATAATAAACTCAGAAGTTTTAGGAATAACTACTGTGCATTTTTTCCTGTTGATACTTATTTCACTGATTTTAACTTGTTTTTTTTTTCCCCCAAAATAAGAATTTCATGACAGTATGGTGGGTAAAATTTAAAAAGAAAATTGCAGGCTTGCTGATGAAGGGAAAGGAATCTTTATATACCAAACCAGTAGCAGAGAGGTGATGACTCACATACTCTTAAATGATCTTACATTTTTTAACCAAAAATTGCTGACAATTTCATTAAATATGAAACATTAGATTAATGGATTCAGAATCTTAAAGATTTTCTATAGTAATTATCCTTAATCTATAGCCTAATTGGAAAATCATAAATTATGCTCAGGGAGAGGTCTCTTTTCTAATATAGATGATTTTTTATTTAACTCATAAAGTGTTAATACTTGTTAAAACCATATATTAGTTTGCATTAATTTGTACTAATTGTTTGTACTGTGACTAAAATTATTCTATCATTTTTACTACCTACAGAAACACATGTACCATTGAGGCATTTGCGGTCTAAAATTAGACACAAAATTCACATATTACAGCAGATGGAGGAATGGGAGGTGAAAGGATAACAACCTTTGGAGCTGAGATCATACGATCATCTAGTTCCAACCACCCTGCCACAGACAGGGACAATTTCCCCTAGATCATGTTGCTCAGAGTCTCCTCCAGCCTGGCCTTGAACACTTCCAGGGATGTGGCATCTATTTCCCTGGGTAACCTGTTCCAGTGCCTCACCATCCTCACAGTAAAGAATTTTTTCCTAACATCCAACATACAGCTCTCCTCTTTTAGTTTAAAACCATTCCTTCTTGTCCTATCACTATCTGCCCATGTGAAATGTCTCTTTTTTATAAGTCCCCTTTAAATACTGGAAAGATGCAATAAGGTTTCCAAAGAGTTGAATCCTCTCCATGCTGAATAATTTAAACTCTCTCAGCCTGTCTTCACAAGAGAGGTGCTTCAGCCCTCGGATCACCTTTGTGGACTCCTCTGGAAACATTCTAACATGTCTACATTGCGCTTCAAGTACTTCTGTTGTTCATGTTGAGCTTTCCATCCACCAGAACCAGCAAGTCGTTCTCAATGAGCTCATATCCCACTCATGTATGGGATTGACTGGGCCCAGGTGCAGGACCTTGCCCTTAGAAAATCTTCATGACATGCTCTTGTGATCACTTCTAAATCTTGTCCATGTCTCTCTGAATCGTATCCCTTCCTTCCATTGCATCAACTGCACTGATCAGCTTTGTGTTATTTGCAGTCTTGTTGAGTGATATAGCCATAACGTAAGGAAAAAAGTCATGAACAAGATGTATGATACTGAAGTATACATGCAGAAGAAATAGAGGGATGAAAGTGGACTTTTCATAGTATCTCACATTAAATCTTCTTTTAAGGTGTGTCCTTCTTTTAAGATGTGTAAGACTACAGAATGTTTATATAAGATTTTTATGATCACAAAAAAAAAATTATTGCTAAATATACCAATAAGTAGTAGGATTAAAACTTAAAATAGTGCCCAGAAACTGTAGGATGGTGAGAAAAATAATCAATATCATTAAAAAATTAAAAATTCTTTATAATATTTATAAGAAAAGGGAAACAACTAGACAAAATTTCTGTGCAGAAGATTCTGAGGGTTATTACTTCAGATTGTAAGATGAACAATATTGTCACATTCTGAAAAAAGACAGTCACAACATCAGTATGAATGAACAAGAATATATCTTCCATGTTAGGTGAATTCATGTTTCCACTCTTGCTAGTACTAGCAATGTCTTAACTGAATCCTCTTGTGGAAAAAATATTATGGAAGATCCAATTAGCCAGATAATAGCCTAAGAGCATCATAAGAGATCCGCAAGAAAAGATTAACCTAGCTTATGAAAGAGAAGACTGGGTGGAGACACACTAAAGCATTCAAATATGCAAAATGTACTATAAAAAGTTATGTTTGTAATAAGGAAGATGAATAATAATTGATTTCATTTTTATTAGATTTTACCTCAGTAAGAAATTAGAAAAAAAAAGCTTTATAAAAACACTCTATGGATTCTATAACTGTGAAACATTGAAATATTACACTCATAACTGTGAAACATTGAAATGGTTGAAAGAAGTTGGGATGTGTGTGTCACTGACTACTTTGCAAAATCCTAGAAAATATCTCTCAGGAATGAGATTTATTAGATTAAGACACTGATTAGAATGGGAACAAATGATCTTTCAACCTCCTTTCTTCTGATTTTAAGATTTGTCTCTGTTTTTCCACCTAAAAATAATACTCCATTATACTCATTAAGTTAAATTCAAATAGTCATCGCAAAAATTGTTTTTTAAATAATCAGAGTAGGTTTCAGGAATGGATTTAATTAGGAAAAAATGTAATAAAAATTGTTGAGACTTGTGATTCTAAGATAGTAGAAAACTCCTTAAGAAATCAAAACATTTGGACCACTTTTTTATTTTAATTTATCAGGGGATTCTGGGTTGATCCAAGGAGTAACTTAACTGATTCTTTCCAGAGTTCATTTTGTATATAATAAAGTACATGATGAAAAAGTATAAGAGTGTTAACACTAGGCATTAGTCACAATTCAGTGTCCAGAAATCTCATGTTAAATTTAAAAATCATCTCAAGTCCATTTTAGAGTGTTTGAAACTATTTCCCTATGCATCATTAACTGTTAATTGAATATTGGGTTGCTCACTTAATAGGAATACTATTTATAACTCATTTAATAGTTAGAAGAGGTAGAGGTGAAATTTTTATCCTGCGGTCATCAGTAGTAATTGGATACTGGTTTCATCATTGTTGGAAGGTCACTTAGAAGCTTCTACAGCAGCATTAATAGCACTGGATATATATGTTAAATGCTATTTTTTTTTAATTATGGACATTTTTACAGTGAGTTAATTACCTAATGCATTCAAAAACTCTGGGCATATCTTATGTTGGACATACTGACTTGAGTTTACTTACCTATATTTTCATTTTTTCCAACAATTTCTTTCTTACTGACCTACATTGGTAAAGTTGTGTTGTAATATCTATTAAAATTATCTTCCTTCAGCTTAATATATATTTAAAATCATTAATTATTGCATCATTGAATTCTTACTTGGAAGAAATAGTTTTATACTCAAAGCAACCATTTATATTTGTTCTGTTTAATCTATAGTAGTAATTTTGAAAACATAATTATTTTTCCCCTCAGCTTCTTAAGTAAACACATTCCTTAGGAAGAATAATCATAGAATCATAGAACCATTTGGAATAGAAAAGACCTTTAGGATGATCAGGTCCAGCAAGCAATAAAAAAGCCCCAAACTGGTCTATGTAATCTGTACATCTCTACTGTATTTTCTGTCTTGCTATTCTATAAAGTTAATACTATAACTTTCTCCAGTAACTTGGAGGAAATAAAATTTTAAAACAGTACATAGGCACCAAACAATTTTGTTTGTTAATATTATAAAAATGTGTGCCTTAGTGTGTATATATGTGTGTGTGTGTGTGATTTAAATCAATACATACAAATACCTGACATAAAGTAAGAAGTATACAATGTGAAGCCAGATTCTTCATAGAAGTGTTCAGTGAAAGGGCAAGAAGCAATGGGCAAAGTCTGAAAAACAGAATCACTGATTCATTAAAGTTAGAAAAGACCTCCAAGATCATCAAATCCAACCTTTGACCAAACACCACCTTGTCAACTAGACAATGGCACTAAATGCCCCATCCAGTCATTTCCTGAACATTTTCAGGGATGGCAATTCTACCACTTCCCTAGGCAGCCCATTGCAATGTTTAACCACTCTTTCAATGAAGAAAGTTTTCCTAATGTGCAAACTGAACTTTTCCTGGCACAGCTTTTGGCATTTTCCTCTTATCTTGTCACTGGTTGCCTGGGAGAAGAGATTGACTCCCACCTTGCTGCAGCCTCCTTTCATTTGTACAGAGCAATAAAGTGTCCCTTGGGCCTCCTTTTCTCCAGGCTATAAGTAGGATTTCCCATGGGAAATTAATTTCATAGAATCATCAAAGTTGGAAAAGACCCTTCAGATCAAGATCATCTTGTCCAACTGTCAATCTCACACTGCCCTTATAACCACATAAGGACTAAACCATTTCACCCAGTGCCAGATCCAGATGTCTCTTGAACATATTTCCTGTATGGGAAATAGTTTTTTGTTGTTTTTGTTTTGCTGTTTATTTTTGAACATTGAGGGTGCTGAAACAGTGATGTAGTTTGTGTTGTCTGGAGTGGTCATGGAATTTGCATCCCTGAAGAAATTTTGAACTTGACTGTACTTAGCCCTGGGCAACTTGCTCCAGCTGACCTTGCTTCAGCAGGTAGGTGGACATCTCCCTAGGTTCCTAGAACATTATTTATTCTGTGACTCTGTGTAACCCGTGTAAATAACTCCAAAGTTTTATTAACTTTCAAAAATATTTGGATTGAGAGAATTCATACGCAACTTAAAAAAACAATATGTTATTCTCTTTTGTGCTCTGGGTATGCTAGGTTTATTCTATTACTCTTCAAAATTGCTTTTATTAACATAAGCCCACAAACTTTGTTTTCTAAATTTAAAGGGTTTGAAAACTTGTGATAGTAAAATATTAACTTGATGAATAATTCAGAGTGGAAAGAAGTGGTAGAAGTCATAAAGTCTCATTTTGAACTGTAGCTTTGTGGTTGAATAACATGACCTTTCACATTCAAAACCACGACTTATGTTTAATCTGTAGTCCTCTAGGAAATTAATTTGGCCCATAGTCTATACCAGGGACCCGTTTCATAATCTTAAAAGATATTAACTGTAGAACATCCTATGCTATTGAGACAGATTTTTTTATACAAAAATCCAGTATGCTGCAACTTTCTTTATGGGATAGAAATAGCAATTATAGTACTATTGGCAAAACATTTGGAGGGCAATAGAAATTAGAGACATTGGACACAACTGATAGCTGCCTAAGTTTATGTAATTAAATTAGTCCTTGACAAGTCACTAAGCAGGTCATAAGGCAGTAGAGGATGAAGGACAACCTATGAAGCTAATTCAGGGCCTCTGACCTACTAACACAGGAATTTCTGCTCCGTATTGCTCTCTCTGGACCTTGACAAATAATAACAGAGAAACTGGTGCCTTTCTCTCTTCACATGAGAAATAATTGTATGCAGCTATAATTCTTGAGACCTATGGAACAGTTCTAACCTCTACTGGAAACAGGATGAGCATGCAGGAAGTTAGTTCAGGCCTTCCGCCTCAGTTCCTATAGCTAGCTTTGGCTACACTGGTTATTAGCTATTCAGTATTCAGTAATTAATTTACTAGGATGGTGATGGAATTCAGATGTGGAAGCACTGAGACACAAAGTTACTAAGTTTATCTAGCAAATAAAGCATGGTGAGCAATGACTTAAATTATGAAGTAACTAGAAATTTCATTAATTACCTTTAAAAAAAAAATCCAAACCAGTTACAAGATAAGAGATGAGGTCATCTTCTAAAATGGTCAAACTTCTGAGATAACTGTCTGTATTAACTGTACAGTTAATTTAAACTAATTCACCTTAAATGATAAGATTTCAAACATGCAAATTCAAGGGAGGTAAATCTTATAACTAATATTAAACACATTCAGGAAGAATCTGGATGGCCATAACATCTTAAACTTTAATTTTTAGGTAAATTATAAGTTTGGAGGGGAGAATGTTTGTTTTTGCTTGTTTAAGATAAAGAGGGGAATAAATAGTTCTGTAAGAGTCCCAGATGTCCTCTTTGTAATGAGGGCCCAGAAGGTCTAAAATTAAAGCTGTTTAACAGAGTCAAAGAATCATTTACATTGGAAAAGACCTCTGGGACCACCAAGTCCAATCTTTGTCTGCTCACTCTCATGACCTTGTCAACTAGACCATGGCACCAAGTGCCACATCAGTAATTTCTGGAACATTTCCAGGGAAGTGTTCCATGCCACCACCTCCATGGGCCACAACCTCCATGGGCAGTCCATTCCAACATCTAACAACCCTTTCTGTGAAGAAATTCCTCCTGATGTCTGGCCTGAACCTTCCCTAGCACAGCTTGAGGCTATGTCCTCTCACCTCTCACTGGTTGCCTGGTAGAAGAGGCTGATCCCCACCTTGCTGCACCCTCCTTTCAGGGAGTTTTAGAGAATGATAATGCTACTTCTGAGCCTCCTTCTCTCCAGGCTAAACATGCCCAGCTCCCTCAGCTGCTCCTTACAGGTTTATGCTCCAGACCCTTCCCCATTCCATTGCCCTTCTCTGGACTTGCTCCAGTCCCTCAATGTCCTTCTTGGTGAGGGGCCAGAACTGCACACAGGATTTGAGCTGTGGCCTCACCAGTGCTGAGTACAGAGCCCCAGTTCCTGTCCTGGTCCTGATGGCCACACTATTGGTGACACAGGCCAGGATGCCATTGGCCTTCTTGGCCACCTGGGCACACTCTGGCTCATGTTCAGCTGCTATTGCCAGCACGCCCAGGTCCTTTTCTGCCGGCCCTTTTCCAGCCACTGCCCCCAGCCTGTAGCTCTGCCTGGCGTTGTTGTGACCCACCTGCCTGACCCAGCACTTGGTGGTGTTAAACCTCAAACCTCATGGGCCTTGGCCCATCAATCCAGCCTGTCCAGATGCTCCCAGAGCCTTCCTGCTTTCCAGCAGATCTACATTCCTGCCCAACTTAGTGCTGTCAGCAAACTGACTCAATCCCATTATCAATATAAATATTAAACATGTCTGTTTTAAATACTGAGCCCCAGAGAACACCACTTTGGCTGACCTCCCCTAGATTTAACTCCATTCACCACCACCGTCTGGGCCTGGCCATCCAGCCATTTTTTAACTGACTTAGTCAAGATTAAAGAACAAAACCATACAACTCGAGAATAAACTCTTTTCAACATATGCACCAATCCTAATTTAATTCAACTAAAAACTACTTTGCCTCTACTAAAATGAATAACATTTTGCAAAATATAGGAATAATAAATTTTATTATTTTAACGAGTGTTCTTATTTTGTAATATCATTTAAATTGTTAACCTCGATGCATGAGTGATAACATAATACATGGACTAATAAACTTATTTGGAGTGAGTGATTTCCTGCTTTGATATGCCAGCTATTAGCTAAACATTTAGATTCAGAATAAAAGCCCAAATGTATTAGTTTCAGCTTAGAATTTTAAAAATCATATCTTTCTCAGAATTAATATCTGGGGTTATTTTTGGATGTCACTTCTTTCCTATTCATCCAAAGAACATTGTACCTACTCTTTGCTTTACTAATGGGTATTTAGAATCTGAAAGAAAAGTATAAAAAGTAAATACTTCTATGAACCATAAAATCTAGAAAGACCATATTGAGCCCTTTGACAGAGTCCCAGAGTAGATGCCTAAATTGAGTGAATCACTTTTTCCTCCTTTACCCCAATCATAATATTACAGGAGAAAGCAGGACTGTAAGGAGATGAGGAAGGATATAAAAAGAAAAAAAAAGTTTTAAAATGGAAAGAAAATAAATCAAAGAAATATTATGCCTTGCTTCTAGAATTTTAAGTGTTAATAAGCACTACTGTTTTCTACTCATTCTCTGATCCTGACTTTTCCATTTATTGAAGTGATTAGGTTCTCAGTAAAATAGTTAGTCCAGTCCTTCCCTGTGCATTTGATCAATTAGCAGGTACCATGTATGGCAGAGTAATATTTGATCCGCATGTAATGCTACAATAAATTAAAATAATGGAAAAAAGACAGCTATTACATGCTCATGATCAGATATATTCTAGATGTGTGTATCAATCCAACTTCTGTCACTGATGCAATATGGTATATGTCTCCTCTGATTTTGCTCCAAATTACTTCAGCTTCTGTGCTGATAAGAGCCCTCTATGGCTTTTCTCTGATCTGTATTATTTCATACTTTGAGTATAGAAAACTCAAAGGAACTTTCTGCTTTGGAAGTTTGTGATTGCATTACTTTGTTAACAGCTATTGGTTTTTCGTATCATTCACAAACAGTATTTTAGTTACTTCTGAGTACAGCTAACCTGAGACTGCACAGAAAAAAGTGATCTATAATACAAAACAGCCTTAACCACATAAAAATAAAAAAAGCACGCAGCTGGTTTCACTCCTAGACTTTCATTCCCTGTTCATATGCACCTGCAGATTCATACAAGCATTCTAAAAGTTGTGAATACTCTAGAAAGTTTTGAGAAGAAGAAGAAAAAAATTCCAAATATATCACTGCTTTCAGAGAAACAATATTAATTTCAGAATTAATGGACAACTTTTATAAAGTAGTCATAAATCTTCACAGTAGTTATTGATTCCATGGACAAATCTGTTGCAAATGAAACACTGATTCCCAGGAAGTCATAAGACACGATGTAGAGAGCTGAATTCTGTGTCTCCTAGACTAAATAGTTATGCTAAAGTAAATGCAGAATAGGTGCATACAAAACCTCCCATTTGAATTTCACCACTTGTTTGACTTGATCTTGTGAAAACTATGCAATCTATTTGCATGTACAGGTGTAATTTATTGTGCTTGATGTTTCTACTCTTTTTAAAATCCAAAAGCCTCAGTGTTCTTGTATAAAGCATTCCAACAGAAGACTGATTTCACTTATATGTTCCCATCTGTGGTATTATTTTATATGGTAGTTGTAGACAGACAAAAGATTTACAAGGAGTTTAATTAGGTAGAAATTTTAGATTAAGGAAAACAGTTTTTCTACAGATAAATGTCTATTTGCCTAAAAAGCACCCTTGCAAGAAGAAAAACCACAAGGAATTGCTTGTAAGCATATTCCAAGTTGAATGTGTTTTCTGTGTTAACTGTTCAGAGACAGAGTAAAACATAATCTGAATGGAACACAAGAAAACTTTTTTTTTTGGTGATAATGATAATACAACCACAATGCTGTTATTAAAAGGGTGGCATTGCACTACTGTGGAAGCAGGGCTCTATTTTCTTGGTAGGCACTCTAAAAACAGACATTACTCTCTTCCAAAGAGAAACATTTCAGGAACTTGTTAGAGCTAGATCACATCATTTTTTCAGTAAAAACTGAGCCCTGTATACAATTACTGAGGGCAATAAAATGTACTATTGTAAGATCAACGAGGTTTGAGATGACTATATTCTCATAAGCTAAAGAAGACAATCAGTATGATAATTAGAGCATGTTAATTACTCTCCACTAGCAACAAAAAATGCAAATTATATACAGCAGGAAATTAACAGCAGTTACTGCTCAATATTGCATGACTTTTCCATTAAGTATAATAAGAAAAGTTGTTAAATTGTAGAAAATAAGAATAATGAAACTGTAATATTAAAGAAGCTTAGGTTTCCAGTCTGGCTGTGGAGGGAATCATTAGGGAGTTTTCTGAGGATGTCATACTGTCCATACAGGTTAGGCACACTTCATCATTACACTGGGGAAACCTTTAGGCAGTTTTATTTTCACTAGGTAGAACAAGACTGGTATTCTGGCTCAGCTGGAAGCAGTACAATAAGCTGTTCTGAATAATAGCTGTGCTGTAAAACAGATCAAAAATTTCATCCCCCACCTCCTCCTTTTTTTTTTTTCTTTAAAAAAAACAGATTGAAATTGTGATGGAGCTTTTTTTGACAACAGACAAGCAAACAAACTAAAAACGGCTAATAAAATTCTGACCCTTTAAATTGTTTAAAACCAAAGATTGGAGTCTCTTTTAGACTGAGAACTTACACCAGCACAAGAAAAAAGATCATGTTAGAAGTACATGATTGATTTTTAAAGCATGTTCTGAGGACTATAGACAGTCTTATTGAAACAGTGACACAGCTTTTATTGTTAACTACCAATGAGCAACAGATAAAGAAATACTTTTTAATCAGTTAGGTGGCTTGGTTTTTTTCAAACATGAGGGACTGTTCTCCATGCCTATTACAGGCATGTTTTATGAAGCATTAAATCAATTCACAATTTCCCAAAGAATTCAACAAGTCTTTGATTATGATCACTGACATATTAATTTAGGTTCATGAGACCAATCCGAAACATATCTATCATTGATACAATGTAAGACAAATGGGCATTTTACAAGAGCTTAAAATATGGATACAAAAACAAAGACTTTGATAAATATTTAAAAATTATTTCTTCGGTTTGGAAAAAAAAAACCACCCCTGCACACAATTTGAGTTTTCATTGCATGTTTTTTTTTAAATAATTGGATTTTCTAGTGCCTTAATATTTTCAGGTAGCTATTGGCATTTAGTAAATTGTAAGATTTAAGACATCTACAGTGCTGTCAGTGAGAGTTGTTTTTAGAGTTTATGTATGCAATAAGTGTCTTAAAGTCCCATAATCACAGAAGTAATGTAACTGAAATTTTTAGAAAGTATTTTGTTTCTAGAATACAACAGAGTCTGTGCCTGCTTTGTTGTTGTTTTCTTTTTTCATGTTATCATGGATAATGGTTTGAGTTGAATAAGAGAGATTAAAAAGGGTGGTAGTGTATGTGTTTTGCTTCCATATGTATTTATTTGGCTGGATTGATTTTCGCCCTTCCCCCAGAGCACTACAACTTTTCCAGAAAAATGGCCCACTTCAGGTGGACTCCTGATAAAAGCAGAACAAATCATCATGGTAGATGGGCTGACTTGACCAAAGAGAAGTGAGAACAACAGTAAAGGAACTTAACACAAAATCAAGATATCAAAATTAATTAGGACACGTTATAGAATAAATTACTTAACTATTTGTTGACCTAAGGTGTTAAGCAAGAGCAATTAAACAAAGACTTTTTATAAACATCAGTTCAGCTGAAATAAGATTTGAAATTAAAATTAATATACCTGGAATGATTAAGCATTGATATATTATAATTGTATCTACACTGACATGAAAAAAATATGCTTATAATAGACTGATGTAATATACCAAAAAGGGAAATTGATAACAAGTAGTAAAAGTAAACAAGAAAGGCGAGGTCTATAACACTCAAGGGAAACCAACATAACTAAAATACTTCTGCAATATAGTTGAAGACCTTAAGCAATGAGTGGAAGCTGGCAAGCAGTTAAGCTCCACACAACTGCTGGCTTACTCCCTCACCCCACCAGGATGGGGGAGACAATAGGAAGAACAAAGGAGAGAAAACTCATGGGTCATAAGGATAGTCTCATAAACTAAGAGAGAGAAAAACAAACAAAAAAAGAGGCTCAAGTGATGCAAGGGCAATCACTAAAGGCCCTCCACAAGAAGACTGACACCTAGCCAGTCTGCAAGAAATGGCTGAAGTTCCCCAAAAAACTCCACTGAGTTTTTATTGCTGGACATGATATATGTCATGGAATATCCCTTTGGTCAACTCAGATCACCTCTCCTGTCTGTGTCCCCTCCTAGCTTCTTAATGACTCCAGCCTACTCGCTGGGAAGGCTATGTGAGAAACAGGGAAACCTTCACACTGAGCAAGTGCTGCTCAGAAACAGCCAAAACAGTGTGTGTTATCAACACTGTTTAAGTCAATTCAAACCCAGCAGTATATGGACTGTTAGGAAAAAAATAACTCCATCCCAGCCAGAGTCAGTGAATCAACTAAAGCAGAATTTAATAAATATCAAAAAGAATAGCAATCTTAAAATATTTGTTGTTTTTTTTTTACCAGAGGGAAATGGTAGAGCCTTAAATGTCAATGACAACAGACTAGCAAAAATTCTATTAAAGGAAAATTTTGGGTCACTTTGGTCAATTTTAATATGTCTGGAACCATCATCAAATATTCAGAGGAAAAGGACTACTGATTAGGAAATAGGAAAAATAAACAAAGACCTGGATATTAGGACAAACTGTGCACTCAGCAAGTATTCAGACAACATGAAATGTGTTCATGGAGGATGTTGGTGCATTGGAGGGCAGGACAGTGACTGAGAGGGACCAGACTTGCTGAAATTGACTGACAGAAACTTCAGGAAGTCTAACAAAAGTAAAGGAAAATAAAAAAAAGCACCTGAAAAGGATTAAACCCATGTATAGGTGACCATCTGGAAGGCAGCTTTGCAGAACAGAACCTAGAGGTCCAGACAGACACCGGGTGACCACAAACCACCAGTGTGTACTGGTGTATTGCGTGCTGCACTAGGAAGAGTTCTGCAAACAGACCAAAGAAAGCAAACCTTGTCCTCGATTCAACACCAGTGAGACACGACTGCAGTGCTGTGTTTCCACCAAACCTGGGCTGCCCCTTACAAAAAGGCACAGACATCCTGGAGGTCATCTAGCACAAGACACTGTGTCTGTCATGGGGTGGTGCACATGACAGACAAGGGGGAGCTAAAAGAACTGGACAGAGTGGAGTGAGTGTCAAACCCTGGAGGTAATTTAGGACTGGACACAGCCCTATACAACCAGACTAAAATAGTCCTGCTTTGAATAACCTGAATTTTTTTTCTTCTAACCAGAATAATTCTCTGATCATTTGATTTTTGTATCATCTTTCTACACAATTTTTAATTTTGCAAATAATTTGTAAGTAATTTGAAGAATATAGTAAAATCAGATCTTTGTATTTTCCCCGATAAATACTGAAGATTATCCTTATGTAACCAAGTATAGCTTAATAAAAAAAAAAGAACAAAAAAACTATATTACATGAATGTTAACTATATAACAGTTATCAGGAAAATATTTTAGTGGAGTAATCTGAAAGCAAACATGCAAAGATGTATAAAAACATTTCTATAATCTT
Source organism: Toxostoma redivivum (assembly GCA_013397375.1). Lineage (NCBI taxonomy): Eukaryota > Metazoa > Chordata > Aves > Passeriformes > Mimidae > Toxostoma > Toxostoma redivivum. Next base: position 266,685 of record VXBI01005120.1, on the reverse strand, counting down.
GGAAGAGTGATAAATTGGAAATTGGATGTTTGATACACAATTCCTGAATTACCTAAGGCACAGTTTGTGCTTTTAGATGGCATATCTACTCCATACAAAGACAGAAGAAAACAGAAAAAGAAGCCAAAAAATAGTCTAGACTTTAGAACATCTTTCCTCATGTGAAGGACTCTATGAACAGTGTGTAGGGTGGATTTCTTGTTTTGAAATCTAAAGAAAATCCTATAGCAGTCTGACGAAAAAGTAGTAGACAAAAAATCCTCTAATGGCATCCCTGGTAGAGACAGAGGGAAGTTAAGTTGTATCAACGCTTGATGCAAGATCCTTAATTGCTAGTCTACATTGAAACATATTCATGTCCAGAATCTACAGAATTCTATTTTGATAACAAAAGTATTGTTCTGAAACATTTCACCTCTTTGAAATCATTAGCCAACAATTAATTTTCTCCTCTTTCTTGTCTCATTTGGGTGTTATTCAACAAACGACGTTGCAGCAACATTAGAATCTTGTTCGACATTCCATAACTGAAATTATTCAACCACAAAATTATTGATACAATTTAGAACATTTGCAGATCTTCTACAACACACGCTGTTGCTGACTACACAATAGAATTCATGGTTTCTGTTTTGTAACATCATTACATTTCAGGTAGGCAATTCCTCTTAAGAAAACATTATTGCCACAAACTAAAACATTATTTTCCACTATATATACATTTCAAGTACTAGCACCACGAGTTCTTTGGCATTGTATCCACTTATAATTTACTTGTACATTTTGAAACCACATTAATTGAACTGTAGAGTTAGGTTATTGTGAGAGACTGGAAGAGGATCTTGGCTCAAAACCTTTCAGGCTCATGTGTGGCAGAAGGGTCGAGTGAAGTCAAGTCTTGCTCTGGTGAGGCAATGCCCTGCTCCACACACCCTGCACCCCCAGGGGCTGTATCCCAGCCCTGCAGTGGGGCCAAACCCTGGCTTGTGGAAGGCAATGCTCCACTCCCTGACCCTGGAGCTGCTAACCCAGATCCTGAGTGGCAAAATGACCACGAGTCCCACAAGGGGGAAGGACCCAGGAAAGCCAAAGAGTACTTAAGCCAGAGCACGAGGCACATACAGGTCTTGATCCTACCTCCTCTTGGATTTTAAATCAGCTGAAACACTACTGCACCCATGGGTGGTAGCTATATTCTTTTCTGTATCTCTCTGTCTTCTTCTTCTCAAAGTTTGAGTAACTTAAAATTGGATGAATTGGAGTTTGCTAAGTGAATGTTTTGTGAAATGCTTTATTTTGATTGAATGTTGCTTTAAACTTTTGCTAAAGTTCCCTTATTTTCTGAATTTTGACTATAAAGTTTTTGTTGTTTTGACCTCTTAAGGAATATCTTGTTCGATACATAAAAGAATCTCAAGCCTTTTTAAGACCCTTGTTGAGCAAGCTCTGGGGCCTTTTATTAGTGGATGGCCTAGTTATCCATCCATATTAATCAGTTTTCTGCTAGTTGTTTTACAGGCTACAGATGCAGGCTACATAGATTTTGACAAATCTAACATGCCCCATAACAAAGAACTTTCCTTTAAGTAAGTGTATCTACTTTGAGTGCACTTGAAAAATACGAATATGAATGATGTTCAGATGCCTTAAGCATAAATTTACTTTGTAATTTAAAATTCTGTTTAGGAAGATAAAAATAAATTCCAATGAGGTCTTATATCACAAAAACATCCTTACCGAATGACTGCTGTTGATTTACCAATTAAAGACTAGGAACACTGTAGAATGAAAAGAAAATAGTTGAAAAAAAATGCATATGGTAACATTTTGTTACTTTGTAGGGGAGAAAAAAGTATGATAATAAGAGAAATGGTAGAGAAATACAGACATTTTGCCAAATAAGGCTGAAATAATACTCTTTTGTTATAATTATACAATTTCCTTATACCTATCAAACACATGCAGCTGGAAAAGAAGCAAAAAAGAGGATAAGAATGTAGTTAAGAGGAGGTCTAAGAATGAATACAAATAAAACATTTTAAGAATACTCCCTTTTTTTCAGTCAGTGAGAAATGAGATATATCTGTGAATCCTGACTCTGTCTGCAATCACAGAATTGTCCAGGTCTGGGTAAACATTCTGACCATGGAGGCACAGAATAGTTCAAATGAGAAGGGAATTCAGGAGGTCTCTAGCCCAACCTCCTGCTCCGAACAGGGTCAGCTATGGGGTCAAAACAGGCAGCTCAGGGCTTTATTCAATTGACTGTGGAAAAAAATCCAGAGATGGATGCTGTGCAATATCTCTGGACAACCTCCTCCACTGTTGGACCATGCTCATGGGAAAAAAGGAGGTTTTCTTTTTGCCCTATTTGAATAGCTCCTGTTTCATATTAAAACTCCTCCTGTCTTTCTGCTATGCAATGCTATTAAGAGCCCATCTACCTTGTCCCATATACATCGGATGCTTCTCTAACATACCCCCAAATCCTCTTATTTCTCAGACAGAACAAGCTCATCTTCCTCAGTATTCCCTTACAGGTCAAGTGCTCCAATGCACAAGCACCCTGGTGGCCTCTGCTAAAGTCACTCAAGTATATCAATATCGTGCTTGTATTGGGGAAATAGAATATTTCCAACTGTATTGGAAAGAGTAGCCTAGATGTGGTCCATTGATTGCCTAATAATAAATTTAATAAAACCCACATCTCAATCCTTTGTGTGAGCTGCGTAACATTTGTCTTACAGCTAAATATTCCCCAATGACTCTATGTAGAATCCCTGAAAACCAAAAGACTACTTCTAAAAGAAATAAGAAAGCATCACGAGTTTTTGAGATTCTTTAATTTCACTTTTAATTATGTCAATAAATTCTTCCCAAAGTCTTATTGTAAGCAGGCCAAAAGTAGGGGAAAAGAGACATGGTTTGAGCATACCTGATAACCTGTTTTCATTTCACTTCATGTGTGGAAATCTTCATTTCTGGTGCAGAAAAAGAACCCCAGAACTAACTCAGGATGCATTCATGTAGATATTCATATAAACCTCTCTCAGGATCTTACCTCTCTTCTGCAGGCAGACTGCTCCCACTTAGTCTCAAAAAAGAACAAGGAATGAATTGTGAAATAGGAATTTAAAGACTGCTCATGGGATGATGAACTACGTCACATAGAAACTACATACAGCTGTATGAAATACAGCTTCAAATGACACTGCTGAAAAGCACTTCCTTCTGTGTGACTAGGTTTGAAATTTTATGCCCCAAACCTTTTTATATGCAAAAATAGAACACAGTGTATATATGTTGAACAAATAATTTATTAACCTAATTATAATCTTAACAACTCTGTGAAAATACAGACTTTGTGCAGTTCAGTTACAGCAATACTATGAGACTGGGATCCTTTTGGGTTTAAGGTTTTTGGACTCGATGATCTCAAAGGTCTTTTCCAACGTAGTTAATTCTGTGATTCTACGTGCTTCTGTTAACAATGTCAGAAAAAGAGGCGAGGGTGGCACATGGAGCTGCCAGCATCCCGTCTTCTTCAGTGGGAGGGGCATGATGGTGGGTGGAACCTTTGCCTCTGGCCCTGGATTCTTAGGTTTATCTTTATAAATGTTCTCATCCATTTGGCATCCTTCTCCTGGTCTGCCAGCTGAAGTTCTTCCACCCCATGCACACAAAGGGCTATGCATTGTCAGGCGGTGACAGGCAAGGGGGTGTCACCCCTTCCCCAGTGGGGCCAGCACAGGGCTGGAGCTGGAGCAGGGGAGGCAGCAGCCACTGGCCCCAGCACAGGGTTACAGAAGAAACATATGGGGATTTAATCATGTTAAATACATATATGTACAGCCTCCATACTGTTAATCGTTGTTCTGTCAACTAGGTAATGATTCACAGCTATGTTCGCATAGAAAACAATCGATGAAGTCAACTGTAAATAAACTGTTTTTTCTCTCCTCCTTCACACTTAATTCCAAATTTTTACTTGATAACTGAAAGCCAAAATTTATGTCCTTTCCTAATAGCTGATTAGGCAGCAGAATATGCTTTACTCTTCCTTTCATTGCATGCAGTCTAATAGCTCTTTACTTTCCACTGATTATGCCACGTTAATGAAAGTGGTTTGTGCAAAATAAATCGGCAATACAGCTTTATTTTCCCCTGACTGAATAAACCAAATTTGGTCATAAAACTGGAATAATAGAATTAAATCACTTGCTTGGAATGTTTTTGATGACAATGACATGAAAAGACATCTCTCTAATTTTTCATGGCTGTTGATGCAATATAAATATTATGCCAATACATCTTGTTACTGCTTAATATAGGAATTTATTGTAGATTTTATTTTTTTTTTAGTTCACATATAAAAGTATATAAAATATATTTGATAAATCTAAAAGCTAGTGAAAGTATGTGATAATTTATATGAATGACTGAAAGAAAAATATTTGAAAACAGTTTTCAAATCAATACATTACAAAGCCTGAAAAACGTGCTGAGAAGTTGATGTACTTGGGAATATCATAAGAAAAAAATGTAGAGAAAGAAATGGAATAGTAGCATGACATAAAAGCTGAGCTCTTTAAACGCTTGGGAATGATTTAAAGATGAAGTGAAAAATATATTTTCTGTGATTGTCAAAATTTTGACAGATAAGAAATTCCCATTTATATAGAACTTCCCTCTTTACTTGGGAGGTCTAAAAGATGGTTGTGGGAAGATCAGCAACATAGACTTCTTGTTTCTGCTTCTTAAATATTAGACAATTCCACATAGACAAGCCTGTATGCAATGCAACGTATCCATGGCTACCAGAGGAACTGGCTGATGTTGCTGAGGGGCCAACCTTATAATTTGCAAAATCAAATGGAAATTGTGAAAGGTTTCTGAGGACTGGAAAAAGGCAAACATCACATCCGTTTTCCAGGAGAAGGATCCAAGTAAAGGTCTCACCTCATCTGTTATGGGGCAAATCCTATCAGAAGCTATTTCTCAAGACACAATAGACAATTTAAGTAACTGGAAGAAGCTAACCTGTGTGTACCAAGAGTAACTCATACCTGGGCAATCTAACAGCTTTCTGCAATAAAGTAATTATTGCTGATGCTTCACACTGACATTAGGAAGGTATTTGACACAGTCTCCCATAGTCTCCTTACTACTGAAATTTTGAGATATGGTGTGGACAGGTAGACAGTAAGGTGCACAGAAAATTGACTGAATTGTTGAACTCAAAGACCAGTGGCTAATGCTGGAAAGAGCAGATGCTGGACAGGTGTGTGCTGATGTTGTGGCATCTTTCAGGAATCAGTCCTGGAACAAATGCATCTCACTGTCTTTATAACAACCTAGATGGTGGGACAGAGCATTCTCAGCAAATTTGAGAATAACCCCAGAGTGTGAAGAGAATATTGGAGGGCAGGGCTGAGAGGGAGAGGTGAGAGAAATGGGCTAACAGGAACATCAGGTAAGTTCACTGAAAGCAAATGCAAAAGTCTGCACCTGGAGAGCAGTAAACCCAAATACTAGTACATACTGGGGGTTGGCCAGCTGGAAAGCAGCTTTGCAGAAGCTGGTAGACTCCAAGCAGATGATGAGCCAGCAGTGCATCCTTGCAGCAGAGGCCAATTGTGCTGGCTTCACAAGCAGGACTGAAGCCAGCAGACTAAGGAACAGGACAACAGTGTTTTGTTTTTTCACAGAATCTGGGCTACCCCTTAAAAAATGATGGACATCCTGGGGGTTGTCCAGCACAGGCCACTATGTCTGCCATGGGGCTGGAGCACATGATAGACTAGAGAAAGCTGAGAGAACTGGATTGACTCAGTCAGGAAAGAAAGCTCAGAGAGACCATATTGCTGTCTGCAACTACCTGATCTGAGATACAGAAGATGTGGAGCAACCTCATGAAAGTGCTCGGTGATTGGCAGAGAACAGTAATCAGAACATGGGAAATTCTGATTGAATATTGGGATTTTTTAATTTTTTTTTAACAGTACAGATGGCCAGGCCTTGGAGCAAGTTACCCAGAGAGGAGTGCAGTGAGTTGAACCCTGAGGTACTCAAGCCTTGTGGACAAAGTCCTGCACAGCCTGACTGAATTTGTCCTGCTTTGAGCATGATGTTGGACTAGAAGAAGCTAGAAGAAGTCCCTCCTGGCCTTAATATTTTTTGATTCTGTGATTCCATTATATTACTTTATTGCTTGTTGAAAATAGTTGTTGTTTGATTATTTTGACTGAAATATTCTCAATGGCAAGGAAATCCCAGTCCATTTCCCCAGCTAGCCTACTTGGACTTGATTTATTTTAAGAGCTCTTGAGTGTGACAGCAGATTAGCTTTAGATACTAAATAAGTCTCACTTTAGACAAAACTTCAGTTCCACAAAGTATGGGTTCAAATACACATACTTAGTAATGGGTTCTGAATTTTCATTTGAGGTTAACAAAATGCAGTGAGTTAGCAGCACTGAAATAAAATCCAGAACTTTACCATTTTAGGAAAAAAGATATCTTACTAGGCTGAAAAATCACACTTTTGTAATTTGTTTCTTTTTTTCTTGCCTTACATATCTTTTCTTCATTTTCTAATGCAAATCTAAGAGGAAGCCTGGAGAGAAAAAAAAAATCAGTTTTTTACAGTCTGACAACTAAGGAATTATCTAGCTAACTGGGAAATATGGATATCGTAGATATAGGACCTTCAGCTCCTGTGGTTTAGCAAAACAATCTACAAAAAGCTTATTCCCTGTTTTTTTTAGCACCTTTTGTTGCTGAGCAGACAAGAGCCTACATTTAAAATAAAAAAAAATTGTTTTTTTTTAAATAAAAAAATTCAAATATATAAAGGAAGAAAAAATGTATTTGAAATCTCTCTGTTAATTACATTTGTAATTTTGGAAAACATGTGAATAGAGGGACTTAAAAATGTGAGACAGATGGACTGAATGCTCTGTCATTTTAGCAAAATCTTTGATCTTAATAATTCATGTGTCTGGATTTCACTGCCAGTATTTAAAGCTGAAATAGAGGCTGGAAAACATTAAAGACTTATGAAAGCATAGGATGCATATATTTAGTGAGGCTCATGCCAAATGATATAGGAAATTTTATCACCAGCATGAGAAGTTAAAAACAAAATATCTTACTCCTCTCTGAATTAATATCCTGCTTTTACTCATCAATAATTCATCTAGTTCTTGTGGCTACTACACAGTATGAGTTCTGTGTCCTAGATCTGAATAAAGTAGAATTTCTGCCCCAATTTTCACAACGAATTATATAACTTCTTGACCGATAGATCTTTAGGGGTATATAGAAACTGTAGCTGGAAAGACTTCAATTTTTTAATTTTAATTTTTGGCTTTTTTTTACAAATTATTACTCTCTGGAGATGTGTTGCATTCTGACACTTTGGCTTTAACTGTAGAATTGTGAGGAAGTATTGCAATAATGCCTGTAAAAGCACACATCTTTTAAGTCAAATGAAATACACTATTATTTCAGGCAGTTTGGGTTCTGGTTGCACTCATGGAATTCGATGGCTGAGAGTGTCAGCTGTTCAGACCTTAGGGGAGGAGAATCAAAACTGAGGCCCTGAATAACTTCATAACTCATAGCAGAAGTGAGCAGAATTATGGACAATGTCCTCTGAACAGTGGTGGCACATCAGCAAGTAGCTCTCAAGCAATGAAGTACCAATTTGTTGGTCGACAGGGCAATACAGGCACAGAAGTTACTGTTGAGTGCAATTGCAGCTAGGTGGGTTAACAGGCCATGTGCTCCTGGAAATTAGAGAGTAAAGTTGAAAGGAAGTGTAATATTTACTCTCCTTCTTAGGAGCTTTCAGATATAACGTATATAATTGGAAGGACTTTTTCTTATCTTTGAACCTAAACTCTTTGTCAGAAAATTTAAACTAGATTCATTTCACTTAGCTTCTGACACCTTCCTGAGGAGTCTAACCTAGGCACAAAAATGGCATAAGCTATTTTTGTACATAACAGAATGACACCTCAAGAGAGAAATTTAAATAAGTTCTGAATCATCCTGGGGAGAACCTACTTCTCTCCAACAGACATAGATACAAATACCTGTTTGAAGACTAAAGTGAGATTGTATAAATCCAGATTTTGTGTTGTTTAAAGCAAATGGAGGCTTAAAACCATTCAGACCCATGTCAAGTTAATTAGGAAGATACTAGCAGGAATGCATACGAATATAAGCAATGTGTTTCCTGTTTAACTCTGTCTTTCTGGTTCTACGCAGTAAAATAAGAATTTCATCTTTCCTTTGCAAAAAAAAATAAAATCAACCCCCCCAAAAAAGTACAAATCTACTCACAACCTCTGAAAAGAAAATAAATTTACAATGTGGTCTAACAAGTAATAAAGCAATGTTTCCCTGAGCAGCCAAGCAGAGTAAAAATCTCTCTCACAAGGATATGAATTGTGAAGCAAAGCACTTCTACCAGAAGATGTGGATATGAAAGTACAAAAGATCTCACACTGTCTGGCTAGCTGCATTGATTGTTTTATCTGTTCACAGCACTGCTAAGGCTGCTCTAAGGATCAGAGGTACCTAACTCCTATATTACCTACCTGAAAATTCACCTCTGGAGAGTGATTCCACTCCTTCTGAAGTAGTGTCCTGGTCCAGCCTTCCTTTACTGAACCACAATTTCTCCAGGAATATTTTGGTCTGCACAAAGAAACCTTAAGAGCAAGATGCACATTCCCATGAGCACCCAGACAGTATTTACTGTCAGATAGATACATCTGAGAAGTAGGACTTAAAAAATACAGGGCTAATCATTAATGTTCTGCCTAATCTAACCTCAAGCTAACTTGGGCCTCTTCAGTCATCTGGGAAAGAGTTGGCTTTCATTGCTTCTTAGAACAGCATAACCCCTGATACCCCTGATATTTTCAAATTGAGATCTCTCATCTCTCTGCCCTTTGCTCTTTCTTTTGCTTAGTTTTTTTTTTTGCTTGTTCTGTTTTTTTTTTTTTTTTTTTTTTTTTTTTTTTTTTTTTTTTTTTTTTTTTTTTTTTTTTTTTTAATGCGTTCTACTGTTATCAGTGTTTCTTTTCTAGATCGTTGTGTTGGTATTACCATCTCAACGCTTCTGTTTCTCTGTTTTCTCTCTACTTATCTTGCCTGGCTTTGCCTTCTGTAGTCTGTCACAGCTCAGCAACAGTGTTTGTGATAAAACTTGCTGAATGTCATACAACCATTCTGCAAAGAGCTGAGCTTTGAATTACCGGTGGCTCAAGCCCTGGTCATTGATCACCTAAGGGCTTGATTCAGAAACCTAAATCTAGGCCTTTAAGTACCATTAAGGGTAACTTAGGATGTAGTTATCATTAAAGAACAATATGAATCTCCCCTATGTTTGTTACAAGAAGGTGCTGTTCTCCTATCTAGAAAAGGTCTTCTTTCATGGATTCACCACCCTTCCTAACTTTGATGGGAAGTAATGAAGAGCCTGCTCTCTTGGCTATTCTGAAAGTGTTGACTTGCCTCAATCTCTTTGAATACAGCTATTTCCATCTTTATCTATCTAGGAAGTCTTAATACGAGATATTTTAGGCTGTGGAATGCCTCAGCTAGAGATTCAGATATTCCTGTGCTGGTTTTGGCTGAAATAGAGTTAATTTTCTTTACAGTGGCTGTGTTTTGGATTTGTGCTGAACACAGTGATGGTAATAGAAATGCTTTTGCTATTGCTGAGTGGGGCTTATACAGAGCCAAGGCCTTTTCTGCTTTTCATACTGCCACATTGGTGAGGAAGTTGGGGCTGAATGGGGAAATTGGAAGGGGACACAGCCAGGGCACCTGACTCCAAGTAACCAAAGGATATTCCAGATCCTATGAGATCATGCTCAGCATTAAAGTGAGGGAAAGAAAGAGGAAGTGGGGAACATTTGGCGTGATAACATCTGTCTTCCCAAAGAACCATTTATGCATGACGTGTCCCAGCTCTCCCGGGGGATGGTTGAACACCTGCCTGCCCATGGGATGCACCAAATTAATTCTTTGTTTTGCTTTGCTTGTGTGTGTAGTTTTTGCTCTCCCTATGTAAATTGTTTTTATCTAAACTCCCAATTTTCCAGCTTTTACTCTTCCTGTTGTCTCCCCAGTGCTTCTGCTGGAGGAGTGAGGGAGCTCCTGCATGGGACTTGCTTGTTGGCTGGGGTTAAACCAAGACTTATTCTCAGGTGTGATGTAACATGAGAGCCATACAAGTGAGTATCCTTCCTCTGTTGGCAAACTCTCTTCATATTACAATATACTCCTTATGCTTCTCCAGATGGAGGTTTTTAACTGATCAAATTTTAACTCAGGTGTCTTAATCACAGACAGTGTGAGACTCCACCTAAAGTACTGTGTTCAGGTCAGAGTCCTCAGCATAGGACAGACATGGATGTGCTAGAGTGGGTCCAGAGAAGGACCACAAAGATTATTCGAGGGCTCGGGCACCTCTCCTACAAAGGCAGACTGAGAGAGATTGAGTTGTTCAGCCTGGAGATGAGAAGGCACTGGAGAAACCTTATTACAGCCTTCAAGTACTTAAAGGAGGTTTTAAAAGAGGGAAAGTGACAAGGGCAGACAGTGATAGAACAAGATGTAACCAGTTTAAACTGAAAGAGTAGAGATTCAAATTAGGTTTTAAGCAGAAATTCTTTATTCAGAGGGGAGTGAGGCCCTAGAAGAGTTTGCCCAGAGAAGTTGTGGATGCCCCATCTGTGACAGTGTTCAAAGTCAAGCTGGATGGGTCCCTGAGCAACCTGATCTAGTGGAAGGCGTCCCTGCCCATGGCAAGGAATGGGAGTATTGGAATAGATGATCATTAAGGTGCCTTTCTACCCAAATAATTCATTAATTCTATGATTGTCCAGCTTCTTGATTAAACAAGTCAGGTCCATTCTTATTTCTGTTATATATCAAAGCCTGGAACTACACTTATTGAAGAAGTATCTCTTCATATTCACTATAAATTAACTCATGCTAATTGCATTACATATCATGTGGTATATCTAAAATTTATTAATAACAAAAATTGTCCTTTTAAAGTCCGTTTTTTTCATAGATTGGTCAAAATTTCAAATCACAACATTTTGTTTCCCTAAAGATTAATTACAAAAACAACCATTCTGGCAGTCCTCTGCCTTCTGCAATGCAAACTTTGAAGACATTTGGTACTTAATGTAGAAATGAGTAGGCTGAACCCAACTGTTTGGGTGCTCTGAGGTGGACAGAAAAGAATCAGTTAGGCTCTGAACAACAAACAGAACTTCTCTGGTGATGAGATTAAGCATTTTCCCAAATAAGGATATTGAAACTGAACTGCTCTGGTGTGTGGGATTCATAGGAATGAAAGTGCATGGAATTCCACCCTGAAAGGAATTATCTTTGAGTGACATAGAATTTTACCGTTGAAAAAAGCATGAAGTCTGATAATGGATTTACTCATCAGTCACTTAGGTGGCTTGTCCAGCCTCCATGATGAATGCAAGCAGCATTGAACACTCTCAGTATCTTAATCAGATTGTTATCATTTTCTACACGTTACAAAACTGGCTATTGTCTTACTAATTGTGAGGCTTATCAGAAAAATCCTTATTGGCAGGAAATTTTAGTAAGATCTGTGGCAGGTTTTGTCCAACATCTGAGGAGACTTTTTCTTCCATTGTTTTTGCATGCTAAAATATAATTAAGAGAATGAAATTACAGAGATTTCGTGAGGTGAACAGGCCCAGGGGAAACACTCAGCTTCAGAGAGCTATAAACTGCAAATACATCCCTAAAATGTTTATAAAATTTTGTGTATATGAAAAAAATAAATTCCTGATAAAGTTTTGGAAATTTGGAAAGGAGGCATAAAGTTGAAATGGTCTAAGGACAACAACAAAAAGATTTTCTGTGTGATGAAAATTATAACCAAGAAAAAAGGAAAGGAGAGATATTGCATGGAGAATAAAAAAAGTGCATACAACTAAGCATGAAGGTTATATAAAAGGGCAGTCCACAGGGAGTGAAAGTGCCATTGCCCTAGGAAACAATGCTCTGAGAAGGTAGGAAATTGTTTGATTTATTATTGTTTTGTTGGGGTTTTGTAGTTTTTTTTTTCTTTTTTAATTTACATAGCTGCTGTATACTTATACATAGGCACTGTATACTTAAAAACCCTTGCCTTCTAGCTGGGTTTTCTACAGTTCTTGTCAAGATAGAATAAGAACAAACCAATGACAACAAATAAGATTTTTATTTTATCCACACAAATCTCTAAGCAGCAAGGATTATGGCAAGGAAATAAGTAGAAGCCAGAAACAAAGCAAATAAAGGAAGGGGAGAAAACCTACAAATTTTACTGAAGTAATATAACAGGCCTCAGTTTTATTAGATCTCAAACAAGTTATTGTTAAATGTTCACTATATTGTATGCATAAAAATATTTTAAATAAATGCAATAATACAATCCTCCTGTAGCCTTGTTCTTTTATCTGTTGCAGGGGAAATTAATGTAAAAATATGTCAGCAAAAATGAATCTCAGTAGAACAGACAGCCAAAAAGTAAGGGAAAATTTTCTTACTTTTAGTACTAAGAAATGCTTAGTTGTCCATTTACATCCTCCCAAATGCTGTCTTTAGCAACACATCATGTATGCTGTATTTTGTGCTCAGATGCCAAACAGCATGAACAACAACAAAAAAAATCCATCATGACAAGGGTGAAGAAAAATGTTAGCCTACACAACAGATTTTCTGGGAGTGTGGTTTTATAATACAAGATAGATAGAACCGGAAGCAATGTTCAAATCTGCATGCATGTTTTGAGATTTTCTGCACTTACATATATATACCGACCCTGCTTGCAAGTGATAAGGAAATCCTACAGAATAAAAATCCCCAACATAATCATGGCCTATTCTTGCTTCAATCATATTTGCTTTGGATTTGTATATTTATTTTTTAACCTTATATATACCAAAACATTTCACTGATCTATTGTGTGGCACATGCGAAGAATCTTAGTTATTAGTAAGCTACAAGCTGAAATTCCAGCCTGCCCTTTAGTTAAAAGTGTGATGTGGATGGACATCAGGGTGGTGATGTTAATTCCCAGGTTGTTCAGGAACTCCCCAGCCAGCCATCTGCATACATGAGATGACTGATCACAACTTTTAACCAGTTGACTGACTGCACCACTAGCCACCTTCATAATCAGGCATTTTGTCCAGGATACTGTGAGAGACAGTAGCAAAAGTTTTGCTGAACTCCAAAGTCTACTGGCTTTCCTAGATCACCTAAGTGGGTTTCCCTGTCATAGAAGGAAATCAGGTTCAACAAGCAGGATTTTTCCCCTCATGAAGCTGTGCTGTTTGGTACCAAGGACTATGTTGTTCTCTAGGTGTTTTTCAGTACATTACAGAATAACCTTTTCCGTGATTTTACCAGGCATTGAAGTGAGACTGATGGGTCTGAAATTTCCAGGGCCTTCCTATTTTCTGTCCTTGAAAATTGGGACATTTTTCAGTTTCCAGTTAGCTGGGACCTCTCTGGATCCCCGAGCCTGCTCAAAAATCACGTTGTCCTTAAATCTGCTGCTTTATATCCCATGTTAATTATCCCAAGGACCTCAAAGCAGTTCCTGTTGCAGAACTGATCAAACTGTACATAGAACAAATATTTGTAAAGAGCCAATATAGAACTGCTCATAGAAATACAAAAAGGATCATGCAGAATAGCATTTTGTACATTGTTGAGATATTTGGGAGATGTTTTATTTGGTGTTATGGTAATTGATAGCAGTGGGTTATTCATATGCTGGAGTGGTCACACAGGATCATGGAGCAGCTGGAATTTTACCCAACCCTGCTGAAAAAAATCACTGCAGGGATTATTGCAGTGGAGACCCCATTGCCATTAGACAACAATTGATCATGCTGTTCAAGAGGCTTGATTTCCCATATGAGTGCTATCATTTGCCAAGATCTCGATAAATTAGTTTTGCCTTTTAACAAACACTTTGTCCAAGAGACTGTGAGTGCCTCCCTAAAAATTCACATACACATAATTACTACAGTAGGATTAATGTGTCTGGAAAAGTGCATAGAATTTTATTTATATTTCAGGTCAAGAGTGCATTTGAAGCTTAGCTGCAAGGGAATTACAAATTTCAGGGACAAAACCCAGACCTGAAGAAAAAATTGTCTAGTCAAATGCAGTCTTTTTTGAAATAAGATAGCAAAATTTGCAAAAACAAGTAAAATTATTTATAAGGAAGTAAGTAAAAATATACAGCTATGCATACTTTCCAATTAATTAACCACCATTTTATGAAAGGAGGCAAAATATAAAAGAATTGAAAATAGATGGATTTTAAATACATGGATCTGAAAATATGTAGGTTTATCTCAAATACTCCAGTTCTATGGATCATAGGAAAGTCATGAATGTGGCAAGGGGAATCTTCTTAAAAAGAGTATTTGATGCAGAGATACCTTACCCAAACATGATGAAAGTTATAACATGTTTGATAAAAGATCTGTCTCTGAACTTTAATAACAGAATTGTTAAAATGCTTTATTTATTAGACATATAGCCAGTATGAGTCAAGGGATCTGATTTTTAAAAGTAACACCTGTACAGTAATTTCCATTGATGGGCACATGGGATAGGGGACTGCAATGGAGTGGGGGATACACCTTCAAGTACCTTGATAAAACCAAATCATATACCTGAAGCAAAAGCAGAAAAATGCTTTTAGATCCAGTAACGCAAATGTAGCCAGTAAGAACTGGCCCTCCTATTTTTCTATAAACCTTTCAATTTTAAGATAATAAAGTTTTATGTTTTGTTTCAAACTAAATGTCTCATGGAGTTAAAGAATTCAGATTAGCATAATTGTCTTCATCAACCAGATTAATAACCTTTCCAAATAATACTACTTGTGTACTTAAGCAGTAAATATAGATGACTGGTTGCTATCCTTTCACAGTGGAGGGTGGTTTAAATTCTTTTACACTTCTTTTCATGCTTTATTGACTAAAACCTATGTCA
Organism: Toxostoma redivivum; assembly: GCA_013397375.1. Lineage (NCBI taxonomy): Eukaryota > Metazoa > Chordata > Aves > Passeriformes > Mimidae > Toxostoma > Toxostoma redivivum. The sequence goes on along the minus strand of VXBI01005120.1, from coordinate 251,613 downwards.
ACTATCTCATTAGTTTCTGAGAATCAATCTCTACTTGATACATTTGTAATTTGTATTATAGCACACTCTATAACTGTGTGAAATACCTCATACTGTTTTCTGGTTTTCTTCTTCATTCTTCTCTTTCACACATTTTATCTAGTTTATCATATTTAATCTCATCTATATTTGAATCACTTTGTGAAATAAAGGGCTTTTAATTAAAAAAATCTGACCATTGGTGTGGTGCATCTCGGTGCTGGAGATCTATTATGTGGGAAGGAAAAATAAGATGACCGCTATGTTTTTTTTATTTAAGGAAATATTTTTTACACATTTCAAATAAAAAAACACACATTTTCCACTTTTGACACATAGGTGAATCAACAAATTCTTCAAGTATATCTGGGATTTCATTTTTACTACTATAGTTCTCTATAGGCCAGTCAATACAATGATACTGTTGGAATGCTGTGCTAAACATCTCTTAAAATAATTTTTTACAAAGTATAGGTTTTTCCTCTTCATTCATTGAGAAGGCGAAAATTAAAATCTTGACTAATATTTCTCAGTAATCTTGACTTCAGAAACAAGGTAAATTCGAAAAATGGGATTTCATTTGTTTCAAAAGGGTCAAAGAGTTAAAGATAAATATTTAACCTATTTTAGAATATCACAAAGACATTAGAAACTTATAGGAAGGAAGTAGCCCTCGGTAGATCTAATCATCTGGGATACTTCAGAGACGTGCCTTCACCTGATTAGTGTGGCTTCTCTTGCAGTGGTATTTAAGCAGAAAAAAATCCTTTTGTGTATTGAAATAACCTTGAAACTCCAATTCTATGACACATAGTCATGTAGCCTATTTTTAAATGTTCACTACATCCCACACTTTTGAATTAGCATAAATAGTGTCATTCAGTGTTTCTTTGTACTCAAATACAAAAGCATCCAATTAAGCCAAAGCTTCCAGATATATGTGACAGCATATAACCTCTGTGGAAAAATCAACACCAAAATCAAAAAAAAAACCCCAAGAGTTAAAGTCAGTCCTTTACTTAAGTATGAACTATTCATTAGTATTGACTGAATTCTCAGCACATTATATCTCAATATTTACCTATTTTAGGTGAAATGGAAACTGCAGTTTCGGCTAACTGGACCCACTGCCAACAGTAGAGTTTGATTTGAAAACTAATACTTTGTATGACTTTGTACTTGGGTAACTAGAGAGGATTGTGGCATTACAAGAAGACAGTAACAAGGACAGATCAGTTTGTACCCATTGCCCTTTACCTTGCAAGGTTTGTCACAAGGATGGATTAATGTTGTACTATTTTCTCTTCTCATTATGCTCCACTTAAAGGAGAATGAGGCATTAGAATTTTAATTCCTCCTGTTTCTAATGCTTGAAATGTTCTGCAGTTTCTAGTAGAACGATAGTTTTTCTTTTTTCCATTCGGTGTTTTGTTTTGAGTAACTTAATTGTTTGAGACACTGTGATAGTGTTTAAGTTCTGTCGCGCATATTCTGATTCTCACAGATATCTTTCTGACCATTGTGAACTAGAAAAAGAATAAACACACACAATACTGACATACAGTTATGAAAATACTATACTCCATGTTTTATTTTGAGCTTGAATTTGGGAAGCAGTTTCCATTTTCTGCTCATGATAATTTGCAGGCATAATTAGCGAGGCACATAATTGTCTGGCTTGCTCTTTGCAACACTAATGGAGTCAACCCTACAGTCAACACACAATGGATTACTTCCGGCAGTCCTAGGCATGAAGGTAAATGCCAGACACAGGGAACAAAACCCCACCAAACAAACGTCTCTGTGAACCTTGTGATAAAAAAGACAATATTAAGCCAGTATAGAGGTTTTATTGTTGCTTCTAATTTTGGCATCCTCAATCCAGATAAATCTCTTTAGAAGCAAATTATTTTATCCAGCTGTTTACAGATGCCAACCTCTCTATATTGACTATAAAAGGAATTTATATATATGACCTCCTTTTTTCTTTTTTTCTAAAAAGCACATTTTAAATAACCCTCACAATATTATATGAGCATCTATATCATATCAATACTTGTCTGGAGCATATTAAAAAGCATCCTTGTCTACTGTACACTACAGTTGAAGCAATTAGTCCCAAAAATAAAAAATATTTAAGTTTTGAGGTGTTCACAAGTCTATATTAACATATATCTGTTTGTCTCCAATCAGAATGTTCATTTCTGTTTACATTCCTCCCTTGAAAAGAAAGACTATCTTCCACCATGCATATAGATCAGTGACTTTGTCTGTCTTTCACTTCAGATTTCACAGAATATTCTGAATTGGAAGGGACCCATAAAGATCATCAAGTCCAGATACTATGTGAATGGTGAATTATACAGCATGTAAATTCGGTGTGCCTTGATTTTTTTTGTTGTATGATTCTTCAGAAAACACAACCTGACATAAACCTTATTCCTTGGTATTGTATTTCATTTTGTCCTTTTATTGGTAGAAGTCAAGTTCCAAACTAAAGAAGATATGAAGGTTATAGCCAGAGGGGAAAAGGAAATATTTCAAGGGAAATAAAAACAAAATAAATCTTAATGAGTATCTTCTATGTGGTCTGTAATGAGTCATTATTTTTCAATATAAGAAAATAACAAAGGTTTAGTTAGACTCAAGAATTACAAAATTCACCTTAACAGATGCACATTTGTTCAAGATCATAAAGATGTCTTGTAAAACATTAAACGGGAGTAGTATATCTCAGGTGTATGATAACATCCCTTGAATTTGTATTTTGTTCTATTGGGCAACTTTCTTAATTTAACTACATTTCTTTAATTAGAAAGAATAGATTTCATGTTTATGTTTTCCTTTCTAATTTATGGTCAGAACTAATTATTTTTGTACCACTAATCCAGGATTCCAAATAACTCCAAATAATTCATGAGGCATTCACGAATCATAGTTTTTTATACGGTTGTGTAAAGTCTTCAATAAGCCCTTTCACATCTGTATAAATTTACATTTCACAACAAACAATAAGCAAGAGGCTTGAAGAAAGGTTTTACAGTGCTCTATTTTTTTTGTGAATGTCTCAAGTTGTCTTTGTGGAGTTGTTTTTAATTATCACTATTATTGTTTATTTTCCATATTATGACCACCAAGTTATGGGTTCTTCTGTGAAGCCAAGTCAGATGAGGCCAACCAATTGAAGACTCTCTGAGCCACAGGTGTGTGAAACCATCGTAGCAGTCCCTTTGTGGTTACCTCTACTCTCCAGAGACCCCAGTGTGATGTTAGATGAATAACTCTGTCCTTACCATCTCTGTTACCATACACTTAAGAGAGAGAGAGCGAGCATGTAACTCCAGCTGCCTCCTGACTTTGCTGAAGAGAGGAAATTGTGGGAGCACAAGGTACAGATTTGTGTGCTGCAGCTGTTTTTAGTCATCTGTTCTGAACACATTTCTCTAACAAAAAGACCACATGAAGATGCGGGATTCCTGATTTTTCAAACATAGAAAGTAACAAAAGGAAGGGAAAAATGCAACAAACCAAACAAATATTTAAAAACAAAAAAAACACACAAGCAAATCAAAAGTCAGCCTGTACATTTGGCTGTACAGAGAACCACCTGACACTATGGAAGAAATACAGAATGCCATCACGAGTGAATTAGAACTTGAGCATTTTCCTGGGCACTTTTCTCCATTATGCTAGTGCAGTATAAAATGAAAGATCTTTTTTCTCTCAAAATCCTCAGATGACACCAAATTACTGGTTAAATGCTAACATACTCCCACTGAAAGCAAATCACAGTGGCTGTCAAGAAAACTGGAGACTTACAAGAGAAAATTTATCACCACAGGGCACTTACAAATATGGATTTTGGAGCAGTGATGTTGATTGGATGGCATAAACTTCTGGTTCATATTTGATATTGAAAATTCATCATCATTCATAGGCACATTACAGAAATTTCTCTCTTGAGGCATAATTTGGCTTTAATAAGAAAATCTTAAGACTAAGAATTAAGATGAGAGAATTTACGGCATTATGATTACTGTGAATTCCTGAACAGTTCTATGTTGTTCTGATTAAATAAGAACTAGGTGATGAAAATGGAAGATGATGCCTTTTTTTTGTTTTGTTTTTTTTTTTCTCCAGTCTGTAGTCGTTTTTAGATTTTTGAGTTTTCAGTCTGTAGTTATTTTTAGATATTTGAGATGTGTTTAGAGACTACTTTGTACCTGCAACAAAATGGTACTTGGGAAAAAGCTATTAAATTATGCAGGTAGGTCTTATCATAAAAATATTATGTGATAATAACCTTTTAATAGACACAAACAGCCCTGTAGTCAAATTCTTGTTGCAGACATTGCATATAACCATGCATCTTCTTTTAAAAGCAGTATATACAAAGTAATGTTATAGAAAAGGATCAAATTTATCTTAATGTACGTCTGCCAGTTTAGCTGTAGAAACACTGAGCATGGATTTCAGCTCTGTGGTCCTCAGATTTACTTAAAGGAGGTTACTAAGCAGATTCTAGGGGATAATTTCCACATATACTGCACTCATCTAGGGATATATAGCTTCTGTGGAGGAAAGCTGTCACCATGCAAGGCTATGACTACTGACTAAGAGTGGGCTAATCATGTGACTGATTATAAATAAGAATAAAAAAAGGTGAATACCTTTTCAATCAAACTTCACTGTTTCCATATTTTTACCACAATAATTGTTTATATAGTTAGGGTAAAATCAATGTCAACTAATTTAAGTGACAGAAAGATGGTCTACATTTAAATTCACCACTCAGAATCCTATTAAATCTAAGGAGTGCAATACATGACTGATCATGCTCTGGAATTTTTCAGATGTCCAAGCCCTTCAAAGACGAATTCTGCTCTGCATTTTCCCAATAAAAGGTTTCTAGAACTTATAATTCAGAAGACCAATGTTATGAACAGTGAGAAAAAAAATGCTATTTTGTCTATATAGTACATTTCATAGTTATTGTAGAGCATTTTTACTGACTGAACCTGAACTTATTATTTTGGTTTTCTGGTCAAAGTTGCTGAAAAATAAACACCTTCACTAAATCAAGTTGAGACATAAGGTTAGTTCAATAAATGTCTTTATTTTTAGCTTATATATTTCTCTACTTTTACGTAACCAGAAATCATGTAAGGTTTGCAAATAGTATCACACCTTCCAAGGGATACATTCAGTAAAACTGTCTTTGGGAACAGCTAGTCACTTTCCAAACATCTGATTGATTTGGTTTTTATGGCTCTTCTTCATTTATTGTGTGAAAATATTCACAAGGAAAGGCTTAAGTGCTCTGATATGTTGGAGAATTGCTTTTTTTTTTTTGTGTAACTAAATGTGTTTGCAAACATTAAAGAATTATTTCTGCCAAAAGAGCAACATCTGCTACTGTGATCACTGTGACAGGTGAATCTGCAGAAATCCCCCTTGACCTTGGAATTCCTTTACCTTATGTGATTTAGCACTACTTAATCAATTTTCAGGAGAAAATGGATCTTAAAAAAAAACCTATGTGGCTGCTTGCCATAGGGGAAGTTTCCCCTTTTGTTAGAGGGCTTAAGGTTCTTGAATGTTTTTCCCTTCTCTCTTTTTTTTTGGCTCATTTGACCCATATATAACATTAAGCAGCTCCCTGGCTGACAGACAAGGCCATCTCATCATATGGTAAATGGTAATATGCTCCATTACCCAGTAAGTTTAAAATCACAGCCACAATGAGAAGGCTGTGTTCTGAAATTAAATGCTTCTCCTGGAAGGTAACAGCCACCAGCTAAGTACATGAATAGGACAGAGCCCACCTAGCCCAGCAGAGGTTTCAGAGGAGCTTCTTGCACATCCTCCATGGAGTGTTCTCCTTTTCATGATTACGCTCCTTTATGTTCATTCTCTCCCATTCCATAATTACTTCTCACCCCACAGATGTTTCTTTTCTCCCTTTCTCAGCATACAGACATACACCTGCAGTTTGTATGTAGAAAAGTACAAATTTTTACCATGAAAATGTCAGAGTTAGCTGGAAATATTTTATTTTCTTCATCCATATTTTTTCCTGTCTTCTACCTAATATTTTCCCCACCCGCAGTCAGCATCTAGGGCTAGACTTATATAAGCCATCAATCACACTGCTGTTCATAGCTGGCCACAGAGGATGCCAGTCTCAAAGTTTGGAGGATAGCATAGAAGACTCAGAGATTACATAAAAGAAATTTAATCTTTCTACAGGTATAGCATATGATAATTCTTCTCAAGAAACAGTATAGCCAAATCAGGGAAATATTGCCTTCAACACATTCAGATTATATATATATATATTTTTTTTTTATATATATATATATGTGTGTATATATATATATATATATGTACATATATTTAGTACCTCACACAGCCTACACTTTTTGAAAATCACCAGGAATGAAAATTAAGTCTGGCACCCTTTGATAATTACACCTACTCAGAAGTAAAAACAGATTGGATTCAAAGGTAAGAATACTTTAGGGGAGATAAAAACCCATTGTCATTATGGGGAGATATTATTGGCAGGGGAGGTATGGAAAAAGAAGTAAATTTTACAGTAGGGTTTGCATTATACTAAATAATGTCAATGGTATTATCTAGATAATATTAATTTTTAAGTAGTAATGGGCCACATGCATGAAAGTCTCAGCACAGTTGAAAAACAGAAGCATTAAGTTTGGATGTACTGACAAACCACTGCTATAGCAGTATAGTATAGCTATATTCTATAGCTATGAAGTGTAATTTCATACACTAAACAAAAGCTCCAAGTTTTATAACAAAAATTGTTAATAGTCACTATAATATCAAAAGATTAAAGAATTTAGAGAGAACACAGTAAAAAAACAAGTGTCAAAATACTTTATAGGAAGAATGAATCATGTAATATTTAGACAGCAGAGATGTGACAAAATAAAATTATCTGTGATGTAATATTATGAGCTTTATGTTTTCTGTTATATAAGAATGTCTCTATAAGTTATTTTCCTATTAGAAGATGTATCATCTTTATGTATGAAAAGTCTAATCACATCATTGTGCATAGGACTAATGTGTTATAATTAATAATAATGTCCATTGGTCTGATCATCTTTGCTGAAGAATAAGATTTTCAGGCATGTATGGTACAGGGAAGCAAAGAAATAGACAGATGTGGCTTTCATAAGTGTTAGGTGAGAGCCTGGACTACAATACCGTTGCACTCTAGTATGAACTCACATTTAATTTGAAATATTGAAGAGATTTTAAAAACCAAAGGTATATTTAAATATTTTCATTAAACTTCTGAGAATTTAAACAAATAATCTTTCAAATTGTAAAGATTACAATTATAATTATTATTGCTAGCTTGGGTCCATTTTAAAAAATGTTCTTAGCTTCATCCTTTTTTTCCTACCATGATGCATAGTACTGTGTATTCAAGGAATCTTGTTCATTGTTCTTTTCTTTTTCTGTAACATTCAGAAAAATCACCTCATTTTAAATGGGGAAAATTGTTTTATTCCAAGTGCAAGCCATAACTTTACTTTGCAAGTCTTTTTGGAAGAGTTAACAGGAAGATGGAAAATTATCATTTCTAAGACACATTGTCAAAGCTAAAATTCAAACTTCATTGGCAATAAATAGACAAACTAAACATCTGACATTTCATTTAGTGATATGTTTGATAGACAAAGTTATAAAACTCAGTCATGTTCAGGATATTCCTGACATTTTGAATAACTATTAATTGAGAAGGTTGTTTCAGCTTCACAATTACAGCCAGATTTTGAGAAGACTTCAGGGCCATATTTTTAAGTACTCTTTCTCTAAAACTGGAAATAATTATTATAAAATAATATTTTCTCTTCTAAAGGCAAAAAAAAAAAAAAAAAGAGCAAAACTCAGTACCTCCAATCATAACACTTATGATCTACTTTTCTAATGCAATCTCTTTTGGCAATCTGGCCAATTAATTTGAGTCCTAAAGGGGAGCTGATTCTTTAGAAAATGACCTCATTCATAGGTGCTGAGTCTTTATTAGCTTTTACCAGTTTGATTTTCATGAAATTCAGACACTGCAATTTTTGATATCTAAAGAAGAAATATAAAAAATTTGTATGATCCGTTGTATTCTTTAAGATTATATGATACAGAGATATGTATATATACATAAGAGATGTATGTATATAAAGATATGTATATATACATAAATATATGTGTTGCCTGGTCAGTCACATCTGAAGATTCTGAGGACTTTTTTTAAACTTTAGGACATAAGGATTGTAAGCAAATGCAGTAAGGCATCTAACACAATGGATTCCAAACTGGGATTGAAATTTCCTTTAAGTATTAAAACATCATGATCTCTTTTTGGATTTTTTAAAACTCTTTTTTTTTTTAGTAATTCATTTGTTCATTAAAAAAAGAAGGTTGCTCACATTTTACTATCTTCCATCAGAATTCAAGCAAGGTATATATGTTCAGCATTTCTTTCCACTTTTGCACAAATACAAGTAAACCAGTAACTAACTTTCAGACTGGCAACCACGGACTGACTGTTTGGAAGGACATAATTTTCATGCCAGCAAATACTCAAAAGGAAGAGGCTTTCTGGCTGCAATAGGTAGGTTGTGAGATGAGGTCTAATTTGAGATATATCCTCAAGCAGTAATTTTCTTCAAAACAAGGAGTCTGACTACTTTTCTTACCCATTCAAGACAGTGCTAGATAAATTGTAGTAAAACAGATTCAACAGCATTGTGAAAGCCAAACGTGCATTAAGAGACTACTCAGCAGACAGAAAACTGTTCACAAAGGCTCGATCAAGCTACTGGAGGATGAGTTGACTTAGGAGTGGGTTTAAAATGCTTTACTTCAGGACCCATGCACTTAATGGCCATCTTTTTAGCTATTAGCTCAGCAAGAGACTGGTCTCAAAATGCTTTCTGTACATATAGAGACAGACATGCTTAGAGAGAGAGATGGTGCATATTCCTTCTGGACAATAAGGCCAAGTGTCTTTCTATGAGTTAAAATATCAAATCATGCTGAAGTACTCTATTCCAGCTACAGCCAGAACTATAGTGGTCTGTTGAGCAAAAATTAGGGGCAGCAGGTCTGTTAGATGGACAAGACTGAAATATGACTGGGATTTGCCTCCATCATGTGAAGACAAAAAAAAAATTTCCTCCATCTCCAAGGTCCTCAAAACAACAGATGCAGACAGATGAAAAGACAATAGATGAAAAAACAAAGGTTTTAATTATGGGTGGCATAAGTGTTATAATGGGTGGCAGCCCACCCCCCGCCAACAAAAAAATTACAGAAAATAAGGAAACTAGGGAACTAAAGGAACTAATTAGGGAACTACTTAAGAAGATAAGGAAATAATTTGTTTATTAATTTCTTGTAGAGTCTGATTTTGTTACTCTGAGCAAGGTAGATGAAAAATAATTTACATGCACTGTCAACATCTATATGAGATTTTTTCAGACACATATGTGAATGAAAACCTGAAATAGTCATTACTCGTATAATATGCAAAATTAAGAACCTAAAAGAATAGATATTTACTATATTCATCTGATGTTGTTCATTGTATAAACATTTATTTCAAAAACTCTACACCTTACATACATATATGTAGAAAATATGCAAAGGAAAAGAAAATGCATACAGGAAATAATAAAATGCAGTACATGATTATCTAAGAAAGTTGCTGATTATCCACATTTGTTTGTTTTTCTTTAAGGAACTGACCACTACTAGTGTTGTAACTCTGTTTTAT
>VXBI01005120.1:211317-240109 GCA_013397375.1 Toxostoma redivivum | reverse complement strand
TAAATAATTTATAAATAAATAAATATAATGTGTAAAATAGTATATATAATATGTAATATATGTTTTTTATAATTTTTTGTGGGATATAAATTCTGAGTATGTCAAAATATGTTAGTATGGAACTCTATTGAAGTCATACCATTTTATTATGTAAAAATAAATCAGAAAGTACATTATACTTATGTATTATTTTTATTAGATATTTTGAAATGCATTGTTGGAAATCTAGGAAGCAGAGAAATTTCCTGAGAATCAAAAACATCCTCACCAATCTAATTGAGACACTTGAGACTTCTTATAAATTCTTTGTATCAAGTTAGCACTGCAAAAATGCTGTAAATGAACTGAAGGACTCAACCTTATGAGCCCAAACCCAGACTTAGCAACTGAACCTGTTTTCGGCTAACATGTAAGAAGGAAATTATAGTCTCTCTAAAATAAGTGTGTGTTTAATACTGGACCGTATAGAATTTGATCTAGAAGGCGAAGCATAATTGACTAGATCTTATATAAGACCTCCACTTATATAAAAAAGTGATTTTTAATATAAGATAAAAAATCAGAATGCTCAAAGTCTGGTAACACAGTAGATAAAAAACAATTTTTAATTAGCATGTGAAAGAAAATATCCCTTAGTTATTAGATAAAGAAAAAGAGAACTAATAAAGAAGTTCAAGTGTCCACTGTGGATTCATGACAGTCATTAATCTGTTAGAAAATCTGTTTGATGGAGCTGTCAGTTCTAGACCTGAAATTAAAGAGCAAGTCTATTAGTTCATGTGCCTGAAGATAAATAAAATCTGAACAAAAAGCAATGTCCTAAGAAAGTTTTTGGAAGGGAATCAAGACACATAAGCAATAACAAACTGGGAGTTAAAGGAGCTGCTCTTTCTTTGCTTTCAGTGATATATACTAATACATATTTAAGTAGCTTGAACTACATCTCTGACATTTACATGAAGGGCTGGTGTAGAAGTTCTTATATTTAAGCCTGAAGATGTTTATTTTATAAATGAAATTACAGGGCACTGCCAGGCCATATCCTGTAAATGGTATAATTTAAGTTTGAGGTAGAAAGGCTTTTGATACGTGACAATGACTATTAGTTGGTTTCTTTCCAAATAAATACCTGTCAAACATTTCATGCAGTCTCTCAGTAACAGAAAGTCCACATAAATTCTTTACAATACACTAAGGCTTCTCTCAGGTTTTAATGCATGTCTCTATTTTCTTCCCTGTTGCCTTCTTAAATTCTAGCAGGAAAATCCCTTGGAATTGCATCCCCAAATTGCAATATCACATTGCTGAGAAATATTATTCAGACTGGTCAAGAGCAGTGAAACTGTACGTGGTTATGAGACAAAACCACTCTACCTTAATGCAAACTTAAATTTTAGTTTGATAAAGTGAACCGTGATTGATAGAAAGTCTCAGTAGAGTTGTAATTTGTTCTAAGTCACAGAATGTAGTTTCAGAAATGCTTCTCAGTAACTAGTATGGTTTGTAAATTTAAAACCTTATGCTATTTCCCAGGTTGCTTTTCCCTACACATTTACTAGCTGGACTATATTTGCTGTGATGAATGTGGACAAGTAGGAAACTGCCATAATTATGGGCTGTGTTTCATTCTCTTAATCCATCTGAAAATTTAATCTAACTAGAGAATGAAAATAAATTACATGGACAGGAGGAAATCCAATTGCTATTGTTTGAGACACTCACAATCGTAATAAAATTTAAACAATTTCAGAGTAAATATTTTAGGATTTTGAATCTTCAATTCCTCCTCAACATAAATACATGGAAAACAGCAATGACAAAGTAATCACCAATATGTTAGCCTTCTGCCTAATATTATTTATATATTTACCCACAAACTTGCATGCTCTCTTAGGCTTATGTATGTACAGCTGTAGTCTCTTGGTCCACAATATATATACACACAACTGTTTTACTGGCATCATGAAAATAGTGAAAAACAGTTCTATTTCCCAGGTGGCATCTTCTATTTATTACTTGGGATGTGACTTCCCTCACCAGACATCAGTTAAAAAAAAAAATTAAGTTGCCTAAGCTAATAATCTGTGTTTCTGTGGGAATTGATAAGAGACAGACAAGCTGTGGTAGCGACAAATTATCCTTAGCAGGCACTGGCCCTTGGTGTCAAGTAGAGAAAGAATTTTAAAAACTACTTACAATTAATTTTCTTTTCTTTTCTCTTCTTTTTTTTTTTAAATATTAAGAAATCCACAAAACACACATTTATATTCTAATGTTTTTATCAGCATCTGGAATGACGTTTCCAGTTCATTAGCCACAAGAAGAAATACTCTGAATCCAAATATAAATCTATGTTCTGTGAAAGCCAACTGTAAATACATGGGTTTTTTGAAGGACCTTGTCTGGACTGCAAATTCTCTGGTCCCCTCAAAGTCATAAAAATATCTTTGCTGGTATCCTACTTGGTAAGTGAGAATTTGTCTGAGTAAGAAATTAATGTAATAAGGTAAAATCAGCATAGGTTTTGAAGACATTAGAGAACTTAAGAGGTGTAGGTGGTGTTGCCATAGCAAAACCCACTTTCTGCAATCTAGTTCCCTAACTCCCTAGAGTACCTTCATACTTTTTAAAGAAGTTGCTGATTCTTCTTACTGATTTCCTAGCTGTGTATCGTTATGTGCACTTATAAGAAAATAGGTTTCGTGATTGAGAGTTCTCAAGTTTCTCCTTTTAAACCACATCTGAAGACAGAATCTGAGGGTGTTTTTACACTTCGTTTAAAATGACAATTCATCTGGTTCCTCTAAATATAAGGCTGGTGTCTCAAACACTGGATTATGACTTCAGGCTGAAAATAAGCAGCAGTAGCAGATGGACTCCTGAAAAACAAAGATCCCGTTTTCATGCAAATACTCCTAGTAGTGAAGAACAATGGAAGATAAATATTGAAAAATATATAATATGGGAACAGAATGACTTGTAAACAGTATGCTTTCAGAGTCAGCTGCACTTTAAGCAAACCAGAATAGAGTAGCTCTAGAGACACATTACATGATTCAGTGTAATTACTAGCTTGTTCAAGTAAGTGTGTTTTATCTGATTCTAATCTGAATCCTTCAATTCAGCTATATGGCACAATGATCTACTTTGCATTTTGGAAGATGCACCATACAGTAACGCAGAAAATACATCTTCACAATTTTATGCAATATTAGATGCTATAACAGAAAAATGAAATACAGAAGGGATTTTCAGCAAAGTAATGTTTTCAGAGAGATGAGAAGAGTTTGGAGACACTGTAAAATTCTAACAAAGCTCTCTAACATCTATCCTTTATTTTAGGATTGCTGCGAAGCCTTAGTGAATATAAAAAATAGAGGAAAAGAGTAAGTGTAAAATACATATATCTGTTGATTGCACTGTACAATAACAGGTTAGTTTGCTGTAATAATTTGCTATCTATTTGCTATCAAAGAAAGGAATTTCTTTATCTTGATGAGCTGTGCCTAGAAAGAGGTTTTTGCTATCACTTGGGAATTTTTTTTTTTAATGATAGCAGTTCTACACAATTTGTTTACTTCCTTGAAAAATTTTTGTAATTCCACAGACTTTTATTGATCTTCTTTCAATCAATTGACCACAGTCTTACAGAATAACACAAATGGTCGACGTACTAATGAGAATTTTGGACCCTTTTCAAATGAATATTTGACTAGTCAGTGGAACTCTCAACAAACCTGTAACTTCATCACTAGCAGTAATGTCAGTCTATAAAGAGGTTATCTTTTAATGCTGCTTGAAAGAAGGAGACCAGAGGGATTGCTTAAGAGATACAAAGGGACAGATACCCTCATTCAACATACAGACAGGGAGGCAGCTGGTCACACAGATCACACAGATCCCTTGAATCACACAACTTCTAATGTAGAGGTGCTCTATCTCATGTACAAATCAAAATGAGTGGTTTCAGGGCACTGGCACTTTATAAAAGAAACTAAAATCCCCAAACAGCCTTGCCAAAAAAAAAAAAAAAATCTTTATTTTCCTCTGAATGCTTAATTCTTCATAACTCTGATGGTACAAGGCATGAATATTGTGTTCGAACTAGTGAACATTCACATCTCATCATAAAATATTGCATTCAAATATTTTATCAGACATTTTTCTTCTCTCCCATTCTTTCAGTTTATTTCTTTCCCATGTTATTATAAAGCCTAAAAAATATAAATACTCTGAATTTCCTATCAGTAGTTGTAGATAATAGGAACTAAATCCATAAATGCAGAAAAGTATTAAAGGACAGAAAACATCTTCTTGAACATATAACAGAAAAAAAACAATATCAGCACAGTCCTATTAGGCGTACTTTTCTCAGCTATTTTTTTGCCCCTGGACTATAGGGAATTTTTTAAATGTGTATATGCATTACTACAAAGTTCCTTCAGAGACAGCTTGCTAGGAGCCATTAAGTAGAAAGACATTTCTTAAGCAGTGATGGAAATCTAGTTCTTTCTTTTATGTTGCAGTGTTTCAGTTTTGTGGAACTACCTTTGTGACAAGATATAGCCTATTTGTAGGTACTGATATTTGGATCTTCATTTTATTTAACTTAAAAACTATTTTTCAGATGCATGTTCAATGAAAAAAATATATAATCATTAAATGTCTCCAGCTATTTCAGTCTTTTTAAAAAACAGATGACACAATCTGCAATTAACTCAGTCATAATCCACATTTTTAAAATTATGCATTTGCCGCAACTATTAAGACCTGGAATGAAGGAAGGAGAAAGCAGCAGCAGAGACAACCTGTGATGAACTGACCATAACCTGTGCTGCTGGGAGGAAGGTAGAACCCAGGAATGAAGGAGGAGTTGGAGTAATGAGTTTTTTAAGATTTGTTTCACTTCTCATCATCCTGCTTTGATTTTGATTTCAAGTAATTTCCCCAATTCAAGTCTGGTTTTCCCATGATGGTATTCAGTGACTGATCTCTCACATGATGAGACTCATGAACTTTTGCTATATTTTCTCTCTGTGTCCAGCTGCAGAGGGAAATGATGGAGAGGCTTTGGTGGGTACCTGGCATCCAGTCAGGATCAACCATTGCAGAAATCCAGGAAAAGGTTTATCTTTCCTTCTCTATTGTTTAATCTTTTGCATACTTTAGTGATATACAAGGTACAGATGGAATTTTGAACAAGTCAGTTTACATTTCACACAGTGGAATGTTTCAAATAAATTATTCTGGGCTGCTTCTGTGGTTTTTTTCCCTAACTCTTTAATTACATATATTTAAATCTTTATAGATTTTTCTCCACACATGCTTCACTTTTAACACACTCTCTAGGGGAGTCTAAATTTCTTCAATCATTCATACCTCCAGATTGGCCATGTGTTCTTTCTTCAAATAGTGATGCTTTTTTGACCTTTTTCTAAAGCAGACCAAATCTCCCACTTTTAATACAAGACCAAGTAAAATATGTTGATTTCACCTGAACTGCACTTCTGCATTTTCTTTTGTGCTGAAAGTGAAATTAATATCACAGCTGATGTGAATACCCAAGAACAAAATGCTTGATGGAAAGTGCTCTATAACCTGATGGATTTATGCACACTAAGGACAGAAAACCTTCAGCAAACCCTGGGCCCAGTATCAGGTAACATCTTTTCTTTCTACTGCTTCTGTTACAGTGCTTCAAAATATCCATGGTTTCTTGAGAGCAGATATCTTTTTTTGTTTCCTCCATCCTTAATTACAAAGCAGGATACTCTTCCTCTAAAGTTATACAAATAAGAAAATGAAACAAAACATTGCCAAAAGCTAAATCTTCCATATTCTTCCATATTACCATAATGCTACTGACTGAACAAGACTCGACCTTGTAAAGTTATCCCTAGACAGAAGAAGACAAGATTGCTGCCATTGTGGAGAGGACTGCACAATTTCAGAGAAGCTTAACACCTGTGCTGAGGAAGCAGAAACCTGAGACAAACTCTATTTTGGAAAAGGAATCTTGATTCGTTGAATTCCTGCCCCTCCAAATAGCGTGAGCCACTATTTAAAATCATAAATTATACCTACTTTTAAAAACGTACTGCAGGCATCTACTACTCCTCTGCAATTCACTGGTGGGCATTTTTCAGATTCTACTGAAAGAAACTTAGTTTCATAAAAGCTTGAGTTTTTCCTTTTGGGTTTTGCAGCATCTGTAGGACCTTTTCTCTGGTAAGGATGACAAAGAAAAATGGATGTGCATAGGAGACTGTACATGCAATTTAAGGAACAGACTTTAACATAAGATTTAGCCCTCCATTCCTTCTAAATCCATTAGGATTATGAAGGACTTTTTATTTCCCCCAGAACATAAGGGGTCAAAGAATAAGTTTCAGAGTAGTACATAACAAACAATATATCATCCTGATATATCACTGTGAACATTTTTCCACTTAGAATTAAACGAATCAGGCTTTGGAAGAACGACAAGGTAACCACAACAAAAATAGCTTCATTGCACTAAAACAAGACAGAATGACAATGAGAATTGTATTGTAATTGTGAACTAGTTTATAACAAGAATACTATTCTAAACAGAATCTGGATGACAAATGAGCTTCAAGTAAGGAAATTCTCAGAAAATGTGTTAGTCAATACAGAGAATCAAAGGGGATGGGAATAAAACTTGAAAATTGAGCAGAACAGAAAGCTATTTTAGTGCAATAAAATTAATTCTGCATTTT
Source organism: Toxostoma redivivum (assembly GCA_013397375.1). Taxonomy (NCBI): domain Eukaryota; kingdom Metazoa; phylum Chordata; class Aves; order Passeriformes; family Mimidae; genus Toxostoma; species Toxostoma redivivum. The sequence continues at coordinate 233,369 of VXBI01005120.1, read as the reverse complement.
TATCTAGCTGATTAATATGTTTGGTTCAAGAAGTTCTTGCATTGCCAGTTCTTGAAGCAATTTTTTTAAACTATTTGAAACTGATATTTTTGTAAAGAGTAAATTAGCTCGTCTCAATACATGAGAACTGACCCAAGTTTTCACAGGCTGCACCTGGAGGAAAAAACTAAAACAAACCAGGAACTTTCTGAAGAAATACATTAATTTATTTTTTATCCTTAATTTTCACTATGTTCAGATTTTTCTGACTTCTGCTACTGTAAGAAAAAGCCACAGGACAATAAATTTTGAAGAAGTATTCCACGGTTTTGTTTAAATATTTTCATTTAAATTCTACATACTCATGTGCCCTTACTTTTTCATTAACAAATATTCTAAGTAATTTAGAGCTCTCCATATTGTAGCTACAGGATGCTCTGCAAAGTTGAACAGGTCTTTAAATACAAACAGATATGACTTCAAGCACAAATGAGTTAATTGAGAATCTCTTTAAGTAAATCAACATTCAATTTCATTAGAAGCTTTTAATTTTCAACCTAACACATTATTCACAGGTTTGGAAATTAAATTCCTGTCAGATATCTGGTGATATTCAACTGGTCACTAATCCAAAACCTTCATATTAATGAAAATTCAATGGAGTTACAACTCAAGGCTTCCGTGATTAAAAAAGGTAGTTTCCAGAATATTTCAAGTTTTACACTGAGAAGAAGAAAATAGCATAATGGCATAAACAGGAAAAGATTGTGTGCTTCAGTGTCTATCTAATTAGCTTCAACTGAGGCTTTCAAAGAATGGTTCTATCATTTCTTAAAATGAAACTCTATTTCAGGTTGAAGCAATATCTTCTTTCCTTTTATCTCTTTATTCAGTGCATCATCACAATGCATATTAATTTGCTTTTAGTAATATTTTTCTGTTAATAATATTAATTTCAAAATTAGGTTCTTCAGACTTTAGTCAATAGGAGGAATAATTATGCAAAAAAAAACCCTACTCAAATTTTGTGAAAAAGATGGGTTTAATTTAATAATAGGTTTTTCAGAACTCAATAGAAATATATTGTCATCTGAGAAAATATATTTTAATAGTAAATTGAATTATATTAATTTGTTTGATAACAAAAATGTTTTTAGAAAAAGACATTTAAAACTTTTAAAAACATTTAAAAATCTCCTCAGCTTTATTGTGAGTCTTACTATGAATATATGTTGTTGGCTTGAACTTGTTCTCAAATGCATCAACAATATAGCTATACTAGTAAATAGAAAGAAGAAACATAACTCTAAAAGAATGTACGAAGAACATTCTTAGCACACAATGCAGTTAACAAGCAAAAATTCAGTTACTCATTTTTACGCAACATAGGGAAACACAAATTGCAACCTATGTGCTATATGGTGGTTTGATGCTTTTGTTTTGATATTAGATTTTTTTTTCCCCAAAAGTAATAGTTTGGGGTTTTTAATTTGAAGGAAAGCAAGTACTTCTAGCTAATTGAGTATAAAATGAAAAATTTACCAGGGACATATAACATGCATCTCCAGGCTGTTTTATGTGAAGAAAATGGGAATGAGATATTTTTAAAGGTTAGTCTCTTTCTGTCAGGCAGGTTAGATTTTAAGCACCCATCTATTTCTCATTTCTACTCTGTCACACTAGCCGAAGGCTGAGATTCCATCCAGCTTTCTAAGATGATCCCGATCTTTGCACTAGTCTTCACTTAGAGCTGAAGACTCTTTCATCAACTGAATGTGAACAAGTTTACTAATTAGATATTTATTATTAAGAATTATTAAGATTACCACATTTTACTGGCCTGAAATCTCCAGAAATGGTTTGAGATTGCAACTGTTCAATAGATGGAACTGATTCATAAACTGAGGTGTTTCACCTTAATTATTTGGGATGCAAATTATCTCCGGGAACAAAATTAAAGGTCAGAAATCTACAAAAGAGCCTTCACTGATTTTTCTCTAGATTTTTTTTCCTAATTGCATTGCTACCTATTTCCCTTATAAGTGGCTGGAGGTCTTGCTGGTTGCCTTGTCTGCTCATTGTTCATTAACATTCTTAGTGCTACATCCTACAGGCTCTTATTTAATGTGAATTTTGGCACATCCAGAATTTAGAAAATCATAATCTCAACCTTCTCTGCCTAAAATATCTTTAAATAAATATGGCAATGTTTTGTCACAAATGCTATTTTACATAGACATAAACCTTCCCCCACAATCAATCCATGTAATCTCAGTAACATAGAAAACAGTCCAAATCCTAACTTGTATCCAAATTTCAGGTTTTGCATTTGACTAACTTCTTAGCATTACATCTGAACTGTAATCACCTCCTGCTTGCTTGCTTGCTTCCTTCCTTCCTTCCTTCCTTTCTTCTTTCCTTTTTCCTGACTTCCTATATCTTGCTATACTTTCAGAAATGTTTGCAATCTGCTATGCTTCATCACCCTGCATGATACTTCATGATAGTCATGAAATGCTGACTCCTAGATCTGTAAACTGTTCTTCTGCCATAAAGTGGGCCTATTGACAAGTAAAACTGAATAGTTTATCACAAGTGTCCTTCTCTTATGTACTTGATATTTTCCACAGCATATATCATACCACTGATTCTAGTACTGTCAACTTTGTGATGTCATGGTGGGAGAGTTCTAGTGGGACTCTACTGTTGAAAACTTTCTTAGCACTTACATTAATCATTGAATAAATATACATGTCATTAGGAAAACATAAGATATAGCATTTTATCAAGAATGTAAGTAAGAAACTTAAAAGAATAATTGTCAATTAAGTTACAGATATTATACACACAGCTCATGTACATATGTGTGCAGAAAAGACTACACATATACCCTATTACATCAAATGTCTTTATAAGGTGTGTGTCTCAGAACCTTAACATTAACCTTAAGTCAGCTCAGAATCCACCCCTGAATTTGGTTGTTCATAACAAACTAATTGGTCAGTATATCTGGCTGCCTTTGATTGCTGCAACTGACTATCCAGTAGCCACTTATAACTGGACTGATTAAAGTAGCCTTTTCACTGAACAGACCAAAGCATAAATCCCTATTTTTTGATATTTGACAAATAATTTAGCCATTCATCCCCCCAATCCCTCAAAATAACACTGATTAAAACAACATCCAGAGATAATAGTTATGCCCTTTTGATTCCACATATTTATTGTTGCACTGAGCAGTTGCATCTGTAAATTGCAATTTCTTACGATGAAGAATTTCTCCTATCAATGTTTCCAGAACATTAGATCAATTAAAGTTTAGCCTTGATTGGTAGTGTTCATGTAACATTTACGTCCTTTACTTAAATGATAAATTATCTTAGCTGCTTGTGGCGAATTGCTTGGTCTTTTCCTTTCCCATATTCAGACAAAAACCTAATCCAGAAATGTTACTGCTGCTTGTTACAGAGTTTCATGAAGATGTTCAGGATGTAATTTATCCTGGCCTGGTACTATGTCAGTTTTAATAGGTCTAATTTCCTAACTCCTTGCTTCATTGTGACCATAAAGCCTTTTAGCATTTCACTTGCTTCACCAGGAAAAATTATCCCAGGCCGTGGAATATGACCTTCAAATTCTTTCATGCATACACTTGCGAAGGATTCATTCAGCCTCTTGGCAATATGAACCTCATTTGTCATTAACATCTCACTCTTGTCCTTCAATAGTTCATCTGACTCCTTGTCTACCTTCCAGCTAGTATTGTAATTGTAACATTTTAATCCATTTATTATTTTAGTCTTCATCATTGTTAGCACTAAGAACCCTTGCTTCTGCTCTCAATCTTCCTTTTTTCTTCATGCTTGTCTCAAAGGAAGTTTTTTTCAATATTTTGAGAATACCTATTTTCTTGCACTGCTTTTTTCCATATCTAATAAAAAACCTTATTTATGCAATGTATTTGCTTCATATAGCATCACTCTTTATTATCTCTGCCTCTGCCTCTATTCTATTTCTCTTTCTTTTTTCTTTCTTCCAATTCATCCATTTTATAAAAGACTGTATGGATTTTCCAAATGGACAGAATAAAGTGTTGGATAATATTCTGGGTTTTATTTTGTCATTTTAGTCACGTCTATTTCTGGATTGACTGATACCCCAGAGGGTTATACTGCCATCCAGAGGGGACTGGATTTGCTGGGGAAATGGATTGAAAAGAATCTCATGAAGGTCTACGGGGGGAATTGCAAAGTTCTGAACTTGGGAAGGAAAAACCCATGGTGCCAATATATGCTGGGGGCTAGCCATCTAAGAAGGAACTTGTCAAAAAAGACCTGGGGCTACTGCTGTACACACCTGGCCTTCATTACATCAATTATTGCCAGCAGGTTGACAGAGATAATAGATAATCCTCCTCTGCTCAGCCACAGCTGGAGCAGTGTGTTGAGTTCTGGGCCTCCCTTGTACAAGAGAGGCATGGAAATACTGGAGAGAGTTCAATGAGGAGCCACAAAGGTGAAGAAAAAAAAGGCTGGGACTGTACCACAGAAAAGAGAAGATTCAGGGGCAATCTTATCAATTTGTATAAATACCTGACAGTACATAGAGCGTGCAAAGAGCCTGGATCTTTTCAGTGAGAGTACCAGAGCCAATGGACACAAACTGAAACAGAGGTCACCCTCTCTGGATGTCACAATTTTTTACTGTGAGGGTGACTGAGCACTGGCACAGGTTGCAAAGGGAGGGTGTGGAGTTTTCATCCTTGGGGACATTCAAAAGCCATCTGTACACTGACCTTGCCAACCAGCTCTAGGTATCCCTCCTTGGAGTTGGACCAAATGACCAAATGACCTCCAGAGATCCTTTCTGACCTCAATCATTTGGGGATTTTGCAAGGAGTCCCTAAACTTGGTAATTGTTCTTCACTGTCTTTTAGGACATATGTGTACAAGTACTTTGGAAAACCGGTCACAGCCACTTTTTGTAAAGTGAATTCAAACATTTTTTTCTTCCATTTTATAGTCACAAAGGAAAAGCTTATGTCTTTTTTCCTAATATTTCTTCTCACATTTTCAATATAGAAATTAATTACTATATAAGTGGCGACATGTGAAGCAAAAAAAAACTATATCAAATGCAACCTTCTTCTTCTTGGGTTGCATGATTCAGTTTGCCAATTCAAAATAATATAAAACTTTTAATATTAATCCAGGAATAATATCTATTTCCCTAAAAAAATTCAAAAGCACTTCTCAAATTTGTTTTCCTCACTATTTCTGCTTTGACAAATAAACACTTATCAGCTGTACTATTCCATTTTCTGTTATTTTGGCCACACAGTAAGGTGTTGTTGAATGGCTGTAATGGGCTGATTTTGGACTGCCACAATCTGCCATCCTTGATTACTTGCCCAACAAAAATAAATTGATAGAATTGTTGCAATTATACTTTTACAGAGACATTCAGTAGCAGAAAGCGAGTGATTTCTGTTAGCAGCAATTTTTGGTAACAACATAGACTCACTAAAGTATATCAAAATATACTTACTTAGGAGAAGTGGTATGATTTGTGCTTTCCTAGGAATTTGAGGAATATAAGCATGGGTAAATCAAATCTAATACAGTCTCACTAGGCAATAAATATCTTAAAGAAAATACAGAATATATTTACATATTATTTTTAGGACATCAAGTTATTTCAATATATTTTATATACTTCAATTTAGGCATGAGAGTTGTATAACTACTGAAAATTCATTGCAGTAATAGACATTATTACCTGGAACCAATGTAGGGAATATGGTATCCTATCTCTTGTCCCAAGGAGTACTGTGCAAAAGGCTCACACCCCTCTCATTTTGACAAAAAGTTTTATGCTTACTAAATCAGTCACGTATGCAAAGCATCAAAAATATTTTTATTATTTGTTTATAAAAGATAATAAAAAGACATTTGCAAAATTTAAAAATAAATTATATCTAAAAATAAGTAAATAGCAAAATCTTCCCCTTTTGAGTATACAGAAATGCAGTTAGGTGAATACACTGTACATACTGAAAGATATGAAAGTCTAAGCAATAATTTTCATCAGCAACTTGTTGTGAAAGTGATGAGAAATCATTTGAATGTTTAGGACACTACACTGAGAGCTACTTAGAACTAACTGTTGTATTATATTGAAATTTGTCTTAAACTATGCTGGTCTGCCATTACACCATTCTAGAACAGACTATTTTTGAGTGACTTCAGACAACAAGATAGGCCAGAAGCAAAACATGGAAACTATAAATACATAATTTGAATGAGAGAGAAAGAAAGGAAATCCATCTCTCAAGGAACTGCTTAAAAATATTTAAGCATCTTAAATATTATTTCCTTTTTACAAAATGTTAAAAAGTGTACAGCTTATAAACTTATTCCAAAGTATTTGATGTTTGCAGTACCTTTCAGCAAGTCAGGAAAAGAAAACTAAAATACAGATGAAGAGAACTTCACTTATTCTGAAGTAGGACACATACAGGATGTTTTTAAGTATGTAGTGAAAAGAAAGATAAAAACCAAGCATTTATGACTAAACTACTTTTTGACTAACACAGGGTGAGTAAGCCTGTTCAAACTTTCAAAAGCCAACTCTTTTGTTTTAAACATAAAAGACTGCTTATTTGCTTTCACAGCTTGTGAAATATGGACTGTGTTCTGACATTGGAAATATTGCTTCAAATTCTAAACAGAAACAGTAAACAATTTTGAAGCAGGACAATATGCAGAGATTTGAGCTACAATTATTCAAGCAACAAAAAGCTCATGTAACTGTATGGTGAAGGAAATGATGCAACACAAGGCAATGTCATGACCCGAAGGAAGGGTAGTGAGAACTGCAGTAATTTGCGGGATTTTTTTCAAGAATTTGCAAGTGCCATGTTGCAGTGCTTTAGGTCACTTGAAGAATCACCAGGAAGGTATCAGCAAACGCAGAAGTTTTGGGAGCAGACAGTGTTTCTGATAAACTCAAGGGCAGCTGAACTGCCAGTAACCAAGGCCAAGAGCTAAAGAACATTCCTGAGATCACAGTGTGACATGGCCCAGGGGTGGTGAGGGCTGTGCACTACCAAATGTTATGAGAGTGTAGCAAACAGAACAAAGAAGATCTAAGACCATTCGTTCAGAGGAGCAATTCACAACAACCATACACAGCGTTTTTGCATAAGATAAATAAACTAGCAGCATGAAATAAAATGCAGTATTTGTATGGGCACAGATGCATAAACTAATGTGATGTTAGAAAAACTGGTACCAGAACAATACTAATAATTAAAGAGACACAGAGAAGATAAAGGTTTCACTAGAAAACCATATGAATTAATGGGTATGTAAATCCTTCATTAAGAAAAAATGAGAATCAAGGGATCTTGCAAAATGAAGACAATATTAAAGATTTTAGCACAGTTGTAGAGCTTAAGGGAAACAACCACTCCAGTCTTTCACATTTATTAAATTTTTTCTACCTTTAGACAAACATTAAATGTTGGACGAAATTTGTTTCCTACTGCACAGAGCAAGAAGAGAATATTCATTTAAAGAGGAAAATATTGAGACATTCAATTATATATAAACTAATTATATACCAAAAGAAGATATTCTAAGAGATATTCCTACACACAGAGTCATTATAAAAAGCCCTACCTTTTGGATTATTTAAATGGCACTCAGAATTGTGCTGTTTTTTGATGGTAAAGTGTTCTGGTTTTGTGGCAAAAACAAAAGAGAAAATGAGGAATTTTTTCAAAGTGATGTGAGAAAAAAGAACCCCAACCATCTGCATTAAAAATAAACAACAGTGTGAAATGCTATAGAAGAACTAAAACTGGTTGTGGAGAGGAGTTAACACACTGAAATGAGGAAGGTAGTCCAGACTAAGTTTATTAATTGCGTGCTTTCTGGAAAACAAAAAAGTTGTTTCTTCTGTATGGAGAATTGGTGAATCTTCAGACTAGGAAAACTATTCTATGAATTTGCTAAACAGAGAAGGGCTTACATTTTAAATATGCATTTTCAAAAACCAAAATTAATAAGGAATTTTTGGTTTTAATTCTTATATTTAAGATTTTTTTTTGGGGGGGGGCGGTAAGGGAGTGGGAGTAAAATATATATTATCTGAATCTGACTCCAAAAGACTAGTATTATAAGAAGAGGATTAACATACAAGAAGAATGTACTTTCAGCACTATTCATGATTTATCCACAAGAAAGCTGTGTATTGAAAAAGCATTGTTGATTGAAGTACTGATCTGAACATTGTACTTATCAGTGTAATAGGAGAGATCTTTTGAGACTGGGTTTGATGTGAACTGTGATTGCCATATCTAGTGCCAAATGTGACATTTAGGAGAAAGCAATTAAGATTTTACCACTGGTATAGCCTCATTAAAGAGGTAATTTTTTAAAGAGGGTAAGATTACAATGGCTGAGGAAATATATGAAACAGAATATACTGTGGTCATTAACAGATGAATCTCATGAAATGGATCATTTTTGAGGGATCAGTGGAAATCAGTGGTCCTTTGAAGAAAAATACGCTCTTTTTTTAACATATAGGATCTGGGAAAAAAACATACATCTTATGTCTTTTCTTGTCTATTTTCAAAACCTTGAAAGAGCTAAAATACAAACTTGATGACTCTATTTTTAAGTCAGTCTTTCTTGAACATGGAAGAAGATTTATGTATTTGATGTACAATCATTGGACAGTGTTTACTTGGTTTGAATATCAATCATTAATAAATTTTATTATCTTTAAGAAAAACTCTGGTTAAACATAAAATCAAAATAATAATTAAAGTATGGAAACTATTTATAGCATCGAAAATCCTTTATTTGATGCAATTAAACTATAGATTGTCGTTAACAAAACAAAATGACCTGTGATATTGGATCCTAGGCCACAGTAGCACCACTTATCATAATGCTGACATTTCAAGAAGAACCACAGTCAGAGCAGGGTGCCCAGACTGTCTCTGTACTAGCCAATAAAGTATTGCCAGGCTCTGGATTGCTGCTGTCCACTGGAGCTGTGTGTTTGATCTGATCAGACCTTAGAGTGGTCCTGATCTTGGGCTAGGCCACTTGGCTCCCTCTTAGGCATACCCTGACAAAAGCAAACAGACACTTTGAGTATGCAGTATGCTGGCTATGAGGAATTTCCCACATGATTTACTCCTAAGAAATTTTCCCTCAAGTCCTTTTTTTTCCTGTTTCCTACATATTGCAGAGTCTGGAAAACCTTTTGTTATATTACTGTATTATTGATTACTGTATTAGGATTTTATTAAAGATCATATATAAAAATACATTATGTATATCACTGCATTGTAGTGAACTCATTGACAGGATAAGGTCATTAAGGAAGAAATGGAAATAGACCTTTATCACACCAAGGACAAAGATGGTTCAGTGATAGCTATCTCTATACCTGTATTAGTTTGATGTAAAAGGATTTTGTATTAGCTTTATTTTAGAGTAAATGCATATTTGGTTTTTTGGTTGGCTTTTTTTTTTTCCTCAGTGGATAAATATTCAGTCATTGTTGTAATAATTATTTAGCATCCAAAACTCCCTTCAATGTATTTTCATTAATAATAATGTCAAAAGAACTATTTCAATCATGTGTGTCTGTCTTTGTTTGATCAGTCAATATTTTGTTTAACTCCTCCCTGAAATCATAGGCTATCTAGGAAACAAGTTGCTGACAATCACAATAATGGTGCTGTCTGCTTTAAAATAAATGCAAAGGTTTTTCCCATAAAATTCACCCTATAAAAATTAAAATATTTTGTACAGTTCACTTTTGCACATTTGAACTTGTTAGACACCTGGAAAAGAAGTACCTCTAAATCACTCCCATTTACAATTCATCTTCTCTATGAAGGTATCATCTTCTCTAAGTAAGGTTTCTTTTCTTGCTTCTACAGCAATTATTGAGACCCTATGCTATTACCTTCAACTGTTTTTATTCCTCTGCATGAGCCAAATATATTTATCTGCCTTGCTGTTATACCAAGACTATGTACTGCAGCTTTGTCTTTAATGTGTAATTTCTTTCACAGTCAAGTAGAATAATTAGTTCCTTTTCTTCAGCACATGAAGATTTTCTCATCTTCATTGCTTTCAAATGGAGTTCTTTCTAGCTGAAAAAACCTTCTTGACTGGTGATTTTTTTGGTTCTTGGTTTTTCCACAGCTCTGCAGGAACTCATCAAGATTTCTCACCTCGCTAAATACAAGGTATTTTTTCCCTGTCAATGGCATTCTAGAGACCTTAAAATTTAATACATTCTAACAGCATATCAGTCGAAACTTTAACTTGGAATATTCATAGAATGGTTTCAGCTGAGATTGTCAAGGGTATAGGTTTGGTGTAGAGCTGTTGCTACTGAACCCTATCATTCCTTCCTTATTCTCAAGTTACATTATGATATTTGCACCTTGAACAGCATGTCACTTGAACATATTTTATTTAAATGTTACACTTATCATTGGGACAAAATACTGCAGAATTTAATTAGAAGTGAAGAAGGAGAATTTACATTCACCAAGGTTTATTGATGAAAATCGTTATTACACTGGAATTAATTTTCATACAATAACTGTTACTGGAATAAAAAGTCCCACTCAAGGTACAGATTTGATGAATCTCATCTGAATTTGATCTTAAACTGCATTTTTTTCAGGAAAGGAAGAGGATGTTTTAGCTTTACTGTAACATAATTAAATTTAGACTCTACAAATATCTGAATTTAAAGGCTATCAGATTGTTGGTATATACTACATGCAGATGAAAATTCTGATTATAACAAATTCTAACCAATGAAGGAAATGTTAGCACTAGTTTAGCAATGCTTTTTGCACAATATTGTGAAATTAGCAAAAGGTATAATGAAAATGTGGAATTGGTTAAATTCTACATTACTTGAGTATGTTTCAAGCATGAAAGAAAAATTTTAATCTAAGCTGTATCCAGTGAGGTCTACATTCCCCTCATTCCTACAATGTTAGCATTATGCAATCAACAGAGGAAGCCAAAGATGAAAAAATAATATAAAAGTAACATTTGATAGAGTGAGAAAAAAAATTGCATGCAAATTAAAGGAAAACATTTATATTTTTCTCATTAAAGTAGAACTTCACAACATAGTTCTGAAGTTAAAAAACATAATTTTCAAATCAGTGTGAGTTGTGAATGGCATTTTCAAACATTTCAAAATAAATTATATTCAAAGTAAGCACATTAAAAATTCAGAATATTAAAATTTTTGAAATTTTTTTGTCAATTTATCAACAAAGAGATGGCATGCAGTTGAACATGGGGAATATTAATTAAAAGTAATCTCTTAATTGTATGCTAAAAAGTGCAAGACAGACGCTACATTCCCAGAGGCAGAAAGAGAATTGTATTTACAATTCAGTTATGGACAGGTGCCCAGATTTTGGCTTATCTATCATTTGCTACATGCTGAGTTTGCTTCATACAAGCTGCCATTACTAATAGTCTGGGACAGAGCCATGAAATTTCAAGTACTGTATATTCGAGGTCAGAACACAATCTAGTTAGTGTCATCTGAAATTCATACACCATTCCTCTGCTTAATAAAGCCTGCTGGTGACCAATTGAACTGCAACATTGCTTTTTTTTTTAATATGTTAAATTTTTCTTTTGCTTACGTTTTAGAAGCACTGCTCTATTTCTCGTGGAAAATCCTTTGGTTTCTAGTATGCTTGCAATTTCATTTTCGATATCTTTTTTTACACATACTATCCATGTAACAAAGGCTACACAGTAGGCAATTCCACAGATAGCAGAAACAGGAACTTTCATTTTAGGTAGAACATCATGTTCTGAAAAAAAGAAATCTACTCTACATTCAGCACCAAATTATTGGAACCCTGAAGTCTGGGAGTTTTGAACTCTGTGCTTTCTGACACTGACCCTCAAGAGAACACTGCTTTTGACTTGAGGCCTTGGAGAAGGCTTCCAAATTTGAATAATAGAATTAAAATCACTGCGGTGTAGCTAGAATAGAGGTGTGTAATATCACACAGTGAAAGGTTTGGAATTTAAGATTTTAAAATATAGTAATAAGTAAGAAACAAGATGGAGGTTCTCGAGCAGTAGCCTCTTCCTCGTTCTTGTTCTTCATTATTTCAAGTAGTAGTTTTCAGTTAATTAAAAATCACTGCACTGCAGGTCACAAATGTTTAGTTATTAGGTCAAAAGTATAAATAATATAAATTTTGGCTTTTAATTAAATAATTAGACTTTAAAAAACCTTATAAATAACAAAATACATCAACATTTTCTTGCTTTTAGCTTGCTAGCTAAAATTGCTGAAAAACTCTCTATACTATAGATAAGAATTAATAACAGCCAAATCCAGACAAGAAAGTCCATCTCTTGTGCATTCAATCCTAACTCTGATTAAGGGAAAAAAAACTCCACACCATAACCGCTAATATTAACGTGGTACTTTGGATGATACTTTGGGTGGTAGGTGTTACTTATCTTTGGAAATAAGTAAGAATACACCTAGTTTTTGGCTTTTTATCTATATGGCACAGAGCTGAAGGAACATTGCAATGGACCACTACAAGGAAGATGCTACAAATATTTTCTTTTACAAAGCACATTGGAATTTCTATTTGAACTTTTAAGATCAATGAATTGATGGCTTGTTTAGAAAGTGCAGATGTGGCATTATTTCAGTGACAATTTCATAAAAAAGATATGGAATTTAGATACTTTTCTCTGCAAAATCAATTCTGTTTTTTTAGTTTTGGGGGGAGAGCATTCCAAAAGCCATACCGCTATACTGAGGTTATTATTTTTATGAATTTTTTAATAGGTCCTTAACCATGGTTAACCATTTTAAATATTCACCTTATGCATATTAAAATAATTAATTTATATCTTTAATAATATTTATAATACTATTAGAAGCATGTGCAATAAGTAGGTAGTATGGCAGAATTGTAACAAATATCCCAATATTGTGCTGACATATTGATATTGACAATAAGGATTATATTTCTAAGCATGTATGACTTGGTCTGGATGATTCTGAATGCTTGGACACCTGCACCACGTAGACTGCCCCAACATAAAATTTCTGACAAAGTAAATAAGCTTTTTTAAAGTTGTTCTAGACTCTTTTGTGTTCTTAGCCAAATGACATTTCCAGTGTTAGCTTAACCGCACACTTTGCTGTCACCCAATTTTACAGACTATTCCAAGATTACAGCATTTTGAATTTTTTGTGTTTAGAAACCTAACAAGTAAAAATATTATCCATGTATAACTTTCATATAATATGTATCATAATAAAAGTAAAACACCAAATAATAAAAGTTCTATATCATAAATTTATAGCTTTTTATAAAAAAAGATACACTGATAAAAATCAGCAGATGGTATAGAAACCCCTAGAAGTATAAGCAGAGCTAGTCTCCTTCACAACGTTCAGCCCTGTTCTATGCAATAATTCAAAATTATTATTTTTATTCTTCATTGAAACATTGCTTCACACCTTCACTTCAAAAACTTTTGAATGAGTCACAGAAAGCAGAGCGCGACATTTTAAAATCACCCAACGGTTTCCCCACTTGAAAAGAAAGCGTATTTTTCACTTGCTACTCTGGAGCATTATACATTGAATTTCAACAAACTAAATTGAACTAAATCACATTCTCCTGTGGAGTTCAAGCGCAGCACAGGCTGGTCTCTTCACTACAAAGCTGGCTAGAATTTACATGTTCCTCTAAAACATTTTATTAGAGTCATTAAAATAATAAGCCCTGCAGTTTGATCATAAACTCCTTCTGGACTTCACAACTTACTAAGGTGTCATAACTTACTGTACATGCTCAGGGAGCCTTAGATCCTCTCCTGGAAGATGCCAAGGGAAACTAAATCAGCAGCTGCTACTTCTTCATCTTCATGGTTGGCTGCTGTCAAAACAATCCATATATAAAATGGGATTTTCCAGCCAGGTGGCCACCAGGAACAGTTGGTCTCACAGGCTCTCTAAAGTCACAACTTGAAGCTTTCAATTAAGACAGTTTTTCACTATGTTTTATAACACTTTTTTGACTGGTTTATAACCGTGTTATCAGTGAAGTTTCTTTAAATGGCATTGATAGCCTACATTAAAGATGAAACTGCTATATAGTAACTTTATACCTGTAATTTGTAACTTGTTTTATTCTTTTTTCCATCATAAGAATTGGACAGCAGGTAGTGTCTTGTATTTGTCAACCTTATCGGGATTGACAGGCAAGTAAAAATCCAAAATATTTAGCAAGTCTTTTGTGAAGGCAAGTCAAGGCTTCTTTAGAAAAGAGACATTTGAAGACAAGATATTTGTTAGTTTAAGAAACATTTAATGTCAATGGAAAAAAAGAAATATTCCCATTTGCTTTGCACAAGAGGTCTAACAGGAGTAGCATAACTCTGCTTAATTACAGGAATATTACATATACAAACAGACATTTCAAAATACTTCAAATCAGGATGAAAAAGACAGTGTTTTATTTTTTAGAAAACCTGCTAAAGTTGATTTGCTTAGAAAAAATTTTTTAAGAATTTTTTTAATGTATGCATGTAGATAAGAAAGGTAGTAGAAAGGAGCATAGTTTCCTCAAGCCTCATTGAAGCCTGTATGATAATTAGTGATCAATTTACCACTAAAGCTTAAATGTTAATGTAGGTTTCTAAAATGTATAGCTGTCTTTAAAAAAAAAAAAAAATCCTCATTCTCTGCCTTAACAATAACTAATGTGAGCTGAGTTGTTGTTTTTTTAACAGTATTCATGTGAAAGACTGATTTAAAATATTCATTAATTACCTTCCTCCTCTATAAAAATCTTAAATCTTTTTGAGTTTCAGAGTCTGACTTTGAATCAAGGTATTATATGGAATTATATGTAACTAGAGAAGTGTACAGAATGCAGAACCCACAAACTCAGTGAAAGCTTCCTCAGTTTTTCTACCGACATTGACTGGAAGTGGAAGTTGGTTCTTCAACCACAGTACTGTAAGGAAAACAAAGTCAAACTTTGAATGTTCCTTTCCTGGAAATAGGCTTGCAGTTGAAAAAAAAGAAAAAAAAGTTTACTTTATTATTACTTTATTAAAATGGCTTCTGATATTTCCTAAAATAACTTTTACCTTGTTAGTGTTAAAATATGAATTTAAAAATTGATTGACAAATTGAACAAATCAACATGAGCTTATTTGCTCATCTAAATGTAGATTGATATTATTTTCTTTCCTATGGAAAAATGAAATAATTTTTAGTGCACTTGTTTTCAAACTTTGTATTCACTTTTAATAGGCCCACCTCTTTCTTTCCTTTTCTCTAGACCCAGTTCCCCAGTTACATAGTGGTTGCTTTAAATTTATATTAAAGGAAAATGTTAAAATATCTCTAATTTCCTTATATAAAACAAGAAATATATTTAATTCTTTCTCCCTGCTCCAGATAATTTTTCAGATTTGCTCCCTCAAATTTCCTCAGCCTATATTGTTTAAAGTATAAATTAAGTAAGCTGAAGAATCCAGATACTTCATGTACAGCCATAACTCATTTTGTGCTCATCTTTCCCTTGGAAACTGCTTACATAAGTGCATGGAACAATACCCATGAAATACTCATGCTGTTTCCTGCTGCTTTGATCAAAGCTTTGTTTCCTATGAAAGAAATGTAATGAAAGAAATCAAGGCACCAGAAACGAGACCCTATGGCTTATTAGTCGAGGTATCTCAATATGTTTCAGCAGTTTGTGAATACAATGAGGAATTCTCTAATAGTTCATACAAAAATCTTGTTTATAATAGCTACCTACATCTTGTCTAGTGTTTAAAAGAGATTTTTGATTGGCATTTGAAACTCTGCCCCTAACACCAGAACTGAACAAGGAAATAAGTGAGCCATGCTGACCAATTTATCAATCAATGTGCCAGTGTAGTTATTTTCTCAAACTAGGATGAGGCAAGTTCTTGCACCACAAACATAATTTTTTTGTATTATGTAAAAGCATTAATGACATTTTGTCTTCTCTCTTTCTTTCCCAGACAGTTAAATAATTTTATCCTGTTTCATTACATAAAAATATTGTCTACTACTGAGCATTTAAAAATACATTGTCTGTAACTTTCTATAATATTCACTTCAGGAAACAATATTATTTATTACAAAATATTCGGCGGGGTAAGGGAAAAAAAGGCATGTTCTTATGTATTGCTCTCTATTTTTATTTTAGTTTATCTTGCTAAGGAATAATTTACAAGTGACTCTTTTGAAGGCCTCCTGAAAAAAGGACAGCTTCATAACTCATCCAGAGGATTTTTGTGTGACCATACTATCAACTGTATCATTGAGAGAACAAATTGCAAAAAACATTGTTCTATCACATGGGATTTTGCACACTTAGAATTACAAGGATCTCCAATAAGAAAAATAAAAATTACCTATGGTAATTACGAACAGGTTCTTATAAAAGCCTGTAGACTTTGTCTTTCTCTATGTGTTTTGTGGTGCATATTACTGAGATTGATAGATGTGGGTAAAATGTTCTGTAGCTTGATTGCTCAGAGCAGACAGAGCAGACAGTGTACTAGAACAAACTACAACTGTGCCTGTGCATTAAAATTCACTACTGAGAGGTAAATGGGAAATGCAACTTATAGATTTACAGGGAGAGTACCTGATTACAAAGAAAGTTACCCTGCTGCCTAGTCCTGACTAAACAGACAAGAAAAGAGTCTTAGACATGAAAGACACAGTTTGAAATAGCATGGAAGTGAATATGATACTTTTTAGATAAAATTATAAAAGTTTAAATCAAACAACATTAAAAAACCCCAAACCTCTTCCTAGTCACATACATGTCTGAGACATAAAACTTTCCCATTTTAAACTCTTGAGGCACCCTACAAGTCAAATGTAGAAGGTGCTTGACAAAAGCCAGCATGAATTTACCAAAGGCAAATCAGGCCAAACTAACCTGATTGCTTTCTACAACAAAATAATGTCTTCTGTCTAGCAGGTGAATTGTTAGAAACAAATATCCTGTTCTTATAAAAATGAGTTTGTAAATTAAAAAAAGGAATTGGAAAAAACATTTTGCATTGTGTAACATAGAGAATGATTTTCAATAGGTTTTGAAACTTTAAAACCATGCAACACCCATATGAGTGATGCATAATTGCGACTGTTAAAAAGAATAACAGCCTACATCTGAGATCTTTGGTTTTGGAAAGAATAGTGTTAACATATATGAGGCTGCTATTTCAATGTATGGAGCATATGTTACAGAAATACTGTAATAAACAATCTATTGTATCATGTAACAACAAGATTTGATTGTGACCTGACAAAACAATCTATACAACTCGGATGCTCAAAAATACCTGTTTCTATTCAGAAAGATGCCTAATAGACATGGAACCTGACTGCTCTAAATTTCATTGCTTCAGGCTGTGCAGTAGAATCTATGAAACTGAGTCAGGCACCCATGTTTCCTATAGTAACTGCAGGGACTGAAACATCTTGTTATGGGATTCAGAGCACACAGCATTTGTCTAAATAAGGAAGAGCTGATTAAATCGATGCATCTCAAATCCCAAACTCAGTGTATTAATTTATTTTAAAGTGACATTTCTGATTTTTTTTCTCACTGGACGGCTAGCACAACACCAACTCTACAGTGAGACAAGGAACCCTGCCTAAGTATTCAGAGGCTCTAAAGTTATACCTTCCTAAGTTTTCATTTTTTCCCAATCCAAAAATATGCATTCAAGCATCTCAGGATCATGAAAAAGCATTGCTACACAGACCTGTAAGAGGATTTCCTATACAGCCTTGAACACTAAAGTTGTAATTTCTTTTTCTTTCGCTAAGAATGACATCAGAACTCTAACCTACATTTCTAATGTGATCTGAGAGTCTCTCCAGGGAGAGAAAAATAAAGCCAAGAGAAAAATGAGATAAAAAGAGGCCAGAGGAATAACAGAGAGAGGGGAAATGAAAGTAGAGGCCGACAAGCCGGAGAGAGTATATGATGAGAAGACAAATAAAAGCTTAGAATGTATACAACAAAGATTGATATTAAAAGTAGATGACTTTACAAAGATTCAAAAACACATGTTTTAAGGTAACACTAGTATTTAGTATATTTACCATCTCTTTGCAACACAAATCTGAAAGTCTCGGTAAAGTTGCCATGATTTCCAAGTTATAACAATCCTTGCGTTAGATCTGTACTTTCCTTATGCTGCAATTTTATAGTCTCAGTGTAAATGATCTCATTAGCTCCCTGGTCTATAACCTGTGTCTCAGTAGTGTTAGAGGCACATATTGTGATGGAGCATGCTTTAATAAACACAAATAAGATAGGACCATTTTCTGAGAATTTTTTGTGGGTTTCTCTTTTGTTTGTTTTTTTTTTTTCTTTTAATATTTTAGTTTAAAATGCTCCTTATGGATGGCATCTTGATATTAGCCCTTCTACTGGATAAAACTTTCAAAAAAAACCCTCAAACTGTCCAGGCTGCTGGTAGTAGTATCTATCCTGATTAGCAAATTGAAAAAACTAAACTGAATATTTGTTGGCATCCTGGACTACCACACCAAAGAGACAATGCTAAGGAGCTCTGAAAGAAATAA
Organism: Toxostoma redivivum; assembly: GCA_013397375.1. Lineage (NCBI taxonomy): Eukaryota > Metazoa > Chordata > Aves > Passeriformes > Mimidae > Toxostoma > Toxostoma redivivum. Next base: position 214,676 of record VXBI01005120.1, on the reverse strand, counting down.
TTTGCATAGACCTTTCTGACAGAGTGGATATGCACTTCCATCATCTTCCTTTTTTTGTGGAAATCTCTTGTCAACTATGAAAGACTATTTAGCTCTGGCATTCCAAGGCTGACAATGCCTACTGCTGAGCACCTGAAAATTACTGCTTTCATTTAAAGAGAGGAAGTACCCTATCTAATTCTGCTGGATTTTAAAGGCCTTTCATAAAATCCAGAATAGGCCTTGCTGAAGCTGGTTCTTGTATTATGTTGACCATGATGACTTATCAGAAAATCTGCATGCATGCAGTCTTAAAAAAGAACTCAATGCCATAAAAATGAGTAAATTAAATATTGTACATGTTATCGTCACCCTGCAGTGATCTACCAAAGAAGTGCTTACTTGTTCCAATTCTTGATATTATAGGCAAGAGAATGAGCATTTACAAAAAGCTTTTGTGCTTATAACTTTTGATGTTTCAGCACAACGGATTTTTAAGAATGTGGATAACATAGAGGACCGAAGCCAGGCATGTCTAAGAGGAACTAAAACGTTTAAGAACTTTAAAAGTTTAAGATTTTTCTTTCAAATTGCAATAATTTATTGTGCTTTGTACTCCCTGTCATGTTACAGGCAACAAGTTTTCTTAGAAACCTGATCCTCATATCAATCTGCCATGAAAATTGCATTGAATCCCCATAAAGCCAAAGGAAAAACTTAGGTTTGGCTTCCATGTACAACTTTATTGATTTGTATACACAAATTTGTCCCTGTTGTGGGCAAATTAGTGAGGTAAATGCACTTATAAAGTGAATGTGGAAAAAAAAATCTCTTGTGAACTAGCTCTTTAGTTCACAAAATATTTCAGTTTCCTTACACAAGCAGTAACGCTCCTGGCAGTGTGACCTTCAGCTATGGCCTTTTGTATTGAGGATCTCACAGCTCATCAGTCCCTCCACTGTACCATTAAGACACCTCCTGCAAGCATACGTCAGCAGTAAAATTATTTTACTGAAGGGTATAGGACAAATCACTTCTTCAAGATGCTAGGGGACTTCCTCCCAGTGAAGACACTTTTGGAAAGTTTTAAAAGCTAAACTTTATTTTAAATGTAGAAAGCTGGACTTTGCTGGTAATAAGAACAGAAAAAACAATCCCTGAACAAATGCTCACTCTACATAGTGTTTAGTTGTCACTGGATTGCATTGGAAACACTCAAAGTAACTGCTCCATGGTACCTGATCTAATGGCAGTTTGCTAAAGAAGAGAGATGAAACACAGACCTTATAAGTCATCAGAAAAAGCAGTGAAAAGTGATATCACAGAGAAAAAAATGAAACTGGAAATATGGTGCAAGCAAAAAAGCAGAGCTTGTAGGAACATCACTGAAGGATCAAGCACCAATAAATGCTGAGAAACAAAATTATTGAAAATGAGTACATAAAAAGAACTGCAAAGCATATAGATAAAATTATACTGGAAAATCGAGGCCTGGAGAAACTTAAAGAAGGACGATTTTAAAACAAGAGAAATCAACCAGAAGGGATAGAGACATAAAGATTTTTGAACAAGTCAAGACCTTTAAAAGTAGATGGAATTCTCAGCTGTAACACTGCTTTCCATGGCATAGTCACAAAACATTACTTCCATTCCTCATCTCAGTAATCTGATATGTCATCTCCTGATCCTGAATCAGGAAACTTGAAGCATTCTCACAGGGAGTCTGCAGTGGTCAATTAAGTTTAAATTTTTCTTAAAAGTAACAAGGGGAGGGGGGAAATATAGACACGGTATCTGGTCTGAGAGCAACAAGGGAGGGAAAAAATAAAGAAGTCAACACAGGTGAAGAAAATTATCAATCAGAATAACATTTTTCTGATCAATAGAGGCATTTAATGATATAGATATTGATTTCTCTCTGCTAATATATGCAGTTGTGGTTATTACTTATTCTTTAGATTCTTTTTCTTTAACCATATGAGCGGCAGTGACATTCTGTCAGAAAAATATCTCATTGTAATAGAATATTCCTTTAGGACTCTGTTCTTCAGTGGGAGTTCATTCCAATGGCTTTTACTTTATTAATATTGCCTTTGGTATGTGCTGTATGTAGTACTTCTTTACTCTAGTAGGAAGTGCATAGGAATGCACTTTAATCACGTAAACAAAAAAGACCATGTTCACCTTGACTTTTCTGGTTTTGTGGTGCTTCAGCCGTAAAACTAAATTTAATTCAAATTAAACTGCCCTCAATTAGAGTAAATGGAGAGGTAAATGATGCTATTGCACAACAGAATATCCATTACACTAAAAAAAATGTAGATGACCTACTTTGTATCAGAGTATGGAATAGCTGCCAAAACTACATAAAGAATTAGATATTTTTAGTTATGCTCAATTTTGCAATTCAGATTGTGCAAGCTTTAACTTAATGAAGTTGGCTGGCATGCTTCATCTAGAAAGGAATATAGTTAAGCCTGGTCTCTTTCGCCAAAATTGCACTTGTAAGTTCTTTCCAGGACAAACAAGGATAATATGGGACAGAAAGAGTAAGAAATCAGATAACAGTAAGGCTGCAAGTTTTATACAGTCACAAATATAACTCTTTCAACCAACACAGAGTTGTAATTCCACTGTAAGTTCGTGATATTAAGTTACTTAATTGTTGTGAATTCTTAAAATCTTGAAAATACAAAATGTCCATTTCAGGCTTATTGGTATAATCAGTGCTAACATTTAAAATCTTCCTTTCCCTAAATACCAGTTTAAAACTTTTAAGTTATTTAACATTTTCTTGTTAACACTTCTGTCTGGCATGTCTAGAAGAAAACTGATGGAGTTAAAATTTGACAGTCCCTTAAGCTGTGGGAGTGTATGTGATTTTTATCATAAGTTTCCCAACAGAATCAATTACCAATGACACATTTTCTTTTAGAAAAGTATAAAAAAGTCACCTCAAATGCCAGCAACATTTTAACAGAAAACACCAGAATATTATTTTTCCTGTCATCCTTTCTTTCCATTTAATGAAAGAACATATAATCCATCAGGAGAGGAGAGAGGATGGTGTTTATCACTAATAAATGCTGACACTTTTATATGCCAAACATTCCAGCTATGTTAATCTTTTACAATATTGGTGATAAATATTCAAAATTTACCATCAGAGCAAGTGTTTGAAAGCAGTAAAAAATGTAAAAGACCTAAAATGTTGTTTGACTTGGTGAAGTACAAAATGTGTATATTAATCATTAGGGTTTTTTACATGGAATGACTTCTCATTCTGGTTGTCATCAAAACTGTCTTAAGTGTACTATGAAAGTGCTCAGAAGTTTTCAACAGTGAATTAAATATTTGGGGAAATTTCTTTTTCTCCAAAA
>VXBI01005120.1:181725-211280 GCA_013397375.1 Toxostoma redivivum | reverse complement strand
AGACAAAAGTGCAGATAATTACAAATTTTGTAAATGACCCTGCTCCATGTTATTGAATGCTTTAGAAGATCACATTATAATTTTTCCCAACACCATTATGATATACACCTTTTTTATTTGACACTGACAAATTACTGAAAATATTAAAGAGTCTGTATCTTAATTTTTAGCATATTTATGCTTATGTTTATACTTATTTCACAGTTTTATTTATTTTTATTCAGCTGGTAAAGATGCTTTTTATATGGAAGTATTGCACAATAGTACATCTTTTAACTCATACTAAGTGAGCAAAATCTTAGTGATGAAAGAAGTCATATTATTTTCATTCTATCAGTATGCAAAAGAACATTGCATGGTTAATAGTTCTTTCACAGGTCTATATTTGCTTATTTATCAAGAATACATATTTGTCTTAGTTTAATTTGATAGAAGTATAGAAAACAAAACTTGAATATATGAATGTTTTTTTTAAAAATCATTTATATGAATGCATAAAAGGCAGTTTTTGAAAGTACACAGAAAAATATTAAAAGAAAAACTGTATCTGGGTGATCAGTCATATATCCATAGTTCTGACTTTTAAAAGAGCATGTTCTTTAGGCCACCAGGAACATATATCAGAAAGATGCTTGAACTTCATTTTATAAAGCTAACATTTTTTGGAGTCATGAAGACATATCAAAGTATGCATAATTCTCTACTTTCCTGTAAACTTACTACTTCTAATTGTTGGGAAGATACATTGACTGTATGGGTCTTAGTTCCATGATGGGAATTATTTTCTTAATTTTCCCCCTGAATCCCCTCTTTTAACTACTAATATCTTACAATTCTATTTTCCACTAGTTTATGAAGTAACTAAGCCTTATCCAGGTTGTGTGAAGATTCTGGTTGTATGACTGGCAGGGAAGTTATTCACAGTGGGCTGCTCTTTTCATCATTTAGAAAACTCTTAATTACTTTACTTTGGGAATAGGGGGGCGCCCCATTTTTGTGTGCATTTGCTTAGTCTTTTGACATTTCTTGTAATCTTCATACCACGCCCGGGGTTCCTATTTCCACTTGGGGTAGTTTTAGACTTTGTTCTTCCTACGTCTGTTCCAAAACAACAGCACTGTGACAAGAGGTATATTAATCTATTAATTGCCCAGAACTTGTAATCTAGTTTGTTTAATGTAGTTTTCTTGTGTGTTTCAATGCTACTGATGGAAAAACTTTTTCAAATGCAGCTCCCATGCCCATATGTTTGCAAATTCTGTAGCCAGGTAATCTCATTTAAGCCAACTGCTATCAGAACAAATACCCTTTAAAGTGTCACTACATTGACTTTGACTGCACATATATATGGCATATCAACAAGCTGTGACCAAGTTGCTTGATTTTTGTTTGGGTTTTTTTCTTGAGAAAAAAAATATTCAAAATATTGGCCTAGTATTAAAATAGGATCATCTTTGGCCTTATTTATACTCCAAATAATGAATCTATCTAGCCCATACAATACAAAAATAACTTTTGACAGAGTTTTTGTGGTATTGCTCAGATTTAGATTAGCTTCATATTTTTGCCTACTGTCTAGATTATTTTTCTTCAAGAGATTGCAGACAGCAATGCTTTACTTGGCTAGGCCAAATTAATTTTTCCTCAGAGAAATGGACAATAAGAAGACATAAATAACTGAAAGGGATATGTACAATGATTATTCCTTAGGGGATATAAAGGACTGCTCCATTTATACTGGTTAAATTGCACCTTCTATATCATCATGACTATGCCCATCAAGTGATGGATGGTCCTTTGTAACATGCATTACATTGTTTTCCCTCTTCTTGTACACTGGTCTAGACATAATCTGTGACAGCAGAAAGTAATTGCTGTGATAGTGTAATGGATCTGTGCTGCAACTTTACTTTCTTAATAGTGAATTGTAACAATATCTTGCAAAATGAGAAGTTTCAATTATCTTTAATGGACCCAGAGATGTCACTTCATGTATTTGTTAGACATCTAAACACAAGAACAAAAGAGGAGAAGGGCTAAAAATTGTAGTTGAGTATTACTAGTCACTATGAAGGGACATTAGAAAATGTAATTTAAGAGAGGGTGATTTTACTTCTTACTTTAACCCTTGTAGGAAGGAAATTTACTGACAAAAGAGGGACAGTTCAAACAGTCACTAAAAGCATTCAGATATCCAGTGCAGATGTTCAGATAGATAATTTTTTACCAATAAAACCATGTCAGAACATATTAATGAAAATGCTTTGAAATTACTTTCACTTCTGAAAAATTAAAGACCATCCACTCAAAAACATTTAAATTTGAAATTCATTGACCGTTTCATTATGTGTTCATATAGTTAGAGTTAAAATTAGTAATGGCACTTTTTCCTCCTTCTTTTTTTTTTTTTTTTTGTCTGCAAATGACACATTTTTATGAAGCAGAAATTTTTGTTGCATAGCTCTTTCTCATTCTTTCTTTAAGCCAGATCTAAACAGGGACTCAAGTATAAAATATAGTACTCAAGTATATTTAATGTTGGACTCATCAGAACTCGGTGTTATGTTAATACATATTTGCTAGTTCTACCACATCATAGAAGCTCAGAATGATAAGTAAAGTCTGTTTCATACTTTGAGGCTTGGTATATATGCTTTCAGTCTCCAGCAAAGGCTGGTTTGAGCCCCTAGAGTAATGGGAACTGGATCTTGCCAGTGTAACATGATGAGGCCAGGACAAAAAATGTCAGCCATGAGAGTTATTCTCCTGTACATGATATTTAATTTTTTATTTTAATATGAAGTTCAATTGTAAACAGAGATAACATCTAAGAGAGAACAAAGTCTATGAACATTCCCCAAAAACGTATTTTTCCTTTGTGTTTATTTTGACATCATGTATTTTGCTTTTGTGTTTTGTTTAAATTTTACAAACAAAATGAAGCAATAATTTAGCCAGAAGCAAAATATTTATGATGCAAACAACTCTCTTGCCAACCTGTACAATTCCCTAATGAATTACATGGCATTTGTATAGGAAAACTACCTACCTTAGAAGAAAGATCTCAAAGGCAACTGAAGGCTTACTATGGGAAAACAAAAATCCTATAAAATAATAAATAATAAATTAGAATATGAGAAGTTTTTTAATGAAAAAGCATCTTGAAAAACCATACAGTTAGCATTTAAAGTTACCGTCTTAGAATCGAGACTAAATTGTACTTGAGATCCTTCTGGAAATTAAATGGGGCGATTTTTTTAAAGTTACAACAAGTATTTTTGAGGATATGTTTGCCACTTATGAACAAGAATTTTAAGCTTTAAAAGTAACTAGAACCTGTAGAGTACTTCTGTATTGTTTGTCATGATTTTAACAGTCAGAAATAGTTTTAGTATGTCATTATAGTCTTGTAGGGCTGAAGTAAAACCGTACAGATTAGCCCTAAATTAGCCTGGGGACAATCAAGAATTTCGGAAGTCTGCACAAGGGTAGGCAGAAAGATCCTCATGCTAATCCTTTGTAAATGCTAAGGCACAGAATATTTTTATTTTCCAAGGCTAAAATGCTTTCCTCTTTGGACTCAAGGAAGGATCTCCCTCATGTCAAGGGATCATAATTTTTATGGAATTGTAATTTTCTTTTAAAATTTTTTACTTATTGCGAAATTGGATCAGCAAATCTTTTGGAAAAGGTCAAGACTTCTTTTCAAAATACCTCTCCTATTTGGTCACTGTTTAAAAAATTCACCTGATGTGAAATTTCTGGGCTCACATCCAGATTTCTCTGGAAAGATTTAAACACATCTCTCTAATGACCTAAATGACAGCCTGGCCTGAAGCTATAATTTCACATAGGTCTTCTCATTATTTCATATAAAAACTTCTTCTTGTTAGGAAAAGTTGTCACTTACCTGTTTGTAGGCATATGACTATATAATGATATGACTGTATAATCAGTATATATGATGGATTTCAGTTTTATCATTTATGCAACTCTAAGAACAATTATTAATATTCGGTGTACAATATAATCTGATCTATTGTATGCTGCTAAGCACAACAGTGAGAGTCCACCTTCCTGAGTAATGCTGAAGCCCTCAGAAGAGTCAAAGGGAACATTGCCACTCAGAATTCTGGGAGGGTCTGTTTCTACAAAATGCATTACAAATTACTATTAAAGGAGGATACTAAATAGAAACCGAAATCTGAACCCAACAGTCACATAAGCACTAAATGGACAAGAGAATGGTAAAATCAAGCAAAAAAGAGTAAAAAAGTAGCTTAGTTAAATCCCCAGAACTACTACAGAAGTCATAATGCCAGTACTTGAAAGTTTGGGAAAAATCCCAACGGAAACCAAAACAAACCAACAAACAAAAAACAACTAACCAACCAACCAAATAAACAAACAAAAACAACAGCAACAACAAAAACTGCAACAAATAATAAAAAAAAAAGAAAAAAGAAAAAAAAGAAAAAATGAAGACAGTTAAGGGAAATTTCTAGCTTTTAAATCTGTAAAAAGTATTTATTTGGTAAAAAAAAAGAGAAAAAAGAACAATGACAACACTTCAAAAGAACCATATGAAGCTGAAAATATGAAAACCCTTGGAGAGCAACTCTAACATATGTTAATAATTAGATTTATCACAAAAAAAATTTTATTTTTTTTATTGTTATTTTTATTTTTATTGGATGATTTCGTCATCTAAAATTCCTTGTTTATATGTAAAATTAGAGTTACTTTATTGCTACCAATGCATTCAAAGTTGAGTAATAATTGCTTAATTTCAAAGTGATGTTTTTATTATTTTCATGTGTGATAAAAATGAAGATGACCTGCTCTGATATATTGGACCATACAAGGAAAAAAAACAAAATAACTTACCTGAGACATCCCTCTGGAGTAAGAATATAGGGATTTTATTTCCTATGCCATTGAAAACAGAAGATGAAACAATTAAATACCATAGCAGCGCCTGCCCTATTCTTTGCAGAGTTTCACTCTTTGTGTGATCTTTTTCCTGGCCCAGTTAACTTTGAGTTCTTTAAACATCCATTTATTGGTTCAAAGGATATCATTGTCCCTCCATTACCTAAAGAACATCTGATGTGTAATGAAAACTTTATAACTATATACTATGTTGTCCTCATTCTAGTGAGGGATGTAAAGACAAAAGCAGGCATTTGTGCATCCTAGTGGAGCTAAGCATGAGAGGAATGCTGCCAAAATACTTGGCTCATGTGGGACTAAAGCCATTATTGAAAACAGAAATTTCAGGTTTAGCATATTTTCAAATATTTTCTAGATAGTCTTTATAAACTAAATTGTGTTGAATTTACTATATGGATGCAAGTTTTCTAAAAACAATGGGAAAAGCTATTTGTAACAATGACAGTAATTAATTATACACTTTTCTCAAACAGCTCTTAAATAGCCAATGAAGCATGATTAGGAAGTCATGAGGAATATCAGATGACCTGTAAAACTGGTAGGTGTAAACATTGTGGTGTTTAAAAAATTTGGTTACTCTTTACCTCAGTGTCATTCTCATAATGAATTTAAAAACACAAATTCAAATTCTCTACAGTTCTCCTCCAATTTCAGCTGGATATTGGATTCTACTGTATTTCCTTTATAGGCATCTTTGCAAAATCATAGTGTTTGCCATCAAATATTTTTTACTGAAAATTTAAAACTGGGTTTAAACCTAAAAGAAAAATTTTAATTTTATTTCCTTTGTGTTCATAATAAAAAACCCGGAGGTTCTCCGATATATAGGATCATGTAGCTAAGAAGTTAAAAAAAAGCGTAAGACCTCCCAAATATAATCAGTATTTAATTTCACTGGTAAATGACTGTTTTCATCAATGTTCAAAATACTTCTAGAGGAAAATTCATGAACCTCTAAGATCTGATTGCTTTCTGGACAACCCTTTCCAATGCAGAAAAAGGCACCATAGTTAAGCCTTTGATGTAGATAAATGTCTACATTATCTTCTTGTAGTGTTATCTTCTTCAGCCTCTTCATATCAAATTTAAGAGGCAGGATACCTCTGTTTCAGTGGTGTTTAAATCCTTCTAGGGGGCATCTGAGCTTACCTGGATTCACTTTTGTGGAAATCAATTCTTGTATTATATGCAACTGTTCCTTGCTTGATACTATCAAGAGGAGGAAACTTTGGAAAGTAACCACATGATTTACAGCGATGCTGCATGGTTTCAATAACAACCAATACTTACATGTCACTAATACTATTAATAGGTATATTGGAAGAGGTAGAACAGAAAATGAAGGCAAAGGTTTGATGAAACTTCCTGGGAAATTTTGAGGGAAACATTCCAGGATTTTGTTTAAAGCTTTTTTTAAATTTTCAGCTATGTAAAATCTGAAAATTATTACAATTAATGAAGCTACTTGAATTCAAATTCATTTATCTTAAGAATTTATGAAAGAGGCAGAAATGCAGAAGAAATTATCACTAGTCTGATTTATAGTTTAAATCTCTTGTCCAACTAATGCATGCTCATTTTCTTTGTGCATGTGTTTGGGAGTTTTAAAACACTCTTAGTATGCTCACCTTCTTTTTTCATAGAACATTTAGAAAGCATCAGGAAAGCTAAAGAGAGATCATCCACTGTAACACTTATACTTCACTTCCAAAAAATCTATATCCCTTTGCCAGTCAGATATAAATGAAGAAAATAAGTTTGATTTGGTAGCTGAAACATCCTGCCTATAACACTGAAGAAACCTTCTTTTGGTTATTTACATTTAGTGTGAAACTATGACTAGAGCAGAATCCACAGAAGTTATGAAATCAGACCTGCGTATTTGTTTTTGAAAACACTGGCTAATGTGATTTCAGATACTAAAAGTTCAGAAATAAACACCCACATGCACAGACACAAAAATGTCTTGGTCAATACCACTTTTAGCTAACAAGCAGTTTTTAGGCAACCTTAGTGAATATGTATTAAACTCCATAATATTAGTGATGTACAAACCCCACTGGATTATATAATGTCAAGCTTGACATTAGAAAGCACATCAATCAACTTTCATGCCTGAGTCTCAAAAAGGAAGTGGCACTTCTGAATGGCACTTCAGATATATTCCTTTATATTTTGTTAATAAAGAGAAATCTTATTAGTGGGAGATTCAAGATGGTGTAAACAAGTTTTTGAGCTCAATATACCATATGCTATAGCTGCCAATTATGTTCTTGTTGACATTTTCTGCATGTGGGAATATTATCATCTCAAATTCATTATGCTTCTGTTCACATGTACTGTGTTAATTGGCATGTGACACTTTGAAAATCTGTTCTCAGGCAATATTCATAAATAGTTCTGTTTCATATGAGCAACGTATTCAGTGGGCCCGATACTTAAAAGAATGTAGCAATATAATTTTTTCATTTCCCACTGATTTATTTAAAAAAATAAATTACTTTTAATTTGTTTTATTTTTTCTTAAACCATTATTCATTCCACTTTATGATATGTAATGTTTAATGATTTATTGTCCAAATGTGAGGTTGATTTATATATCACTTAATTTTACTGTGTTCTTTGCAATTAGTATGTGCAAATTAACCAAATAATCCAAAACACCTTATTCCATTTAGCATTTTCAACAAAAAGCATGAAGTAGTAAAGGACAAGATAGGATGTCTAAGCTGTGTTCCACAGAATAGGTGAGATTTCATATATTTCAAAGATGACATCTTAATTACAACACTACAAGTGCAGACTGCAGAAAATGAGTAGGATATATCTGAAGATCCTAGGATGTAAACAATAATAGCTCTGTCACTAGAAAAGACAGTAAGGGCTTTGTCATCAGCTCCCTCTAGAGAAGAATTGAGTGAAGAGTTCAGGACGCATCTTATCTAAATTTGACATCAAAATGAGGCTTCTGGGCCAGAACATTATCATGTTAGAATGCTTGCATTGTTAATGCACATTGATAGATGTCTCTGAAGAGTGGCTCAGATCTCAGGTGGGTTGAATCACCTTGTTAGACAGCGCTGTGTCTTGTCTATAACTCTTTTGGAAGTCAAAACCCATTCCTCTTTTTTGTTCTAATACTAGCATTTAATATGAGGATTTTTCATTCTCATCATTCCTAATCATACCATCTGGGCAATATTTGCTTGTTTTTATGGTCAAAAAGAGGAATAACAACACACCTGGCATCTCCTACTGACATTTGTTATCACATCTATTAACATATCTGCTCTTTGGCTACTGTTTCTCTGTTGCTAGCATGATGATTTCCATTTTGCACTTTGGGGGAAACTGATATTTGGTTTCTCTTCCTTGTTCTCTGCAAATTCCTGCTTCAACTTATGCTTGCAAGCATTATTTTTACCTTCTGTAATATATGAATATAAGTAGCTGAAACAGAAAAAAAGTATTGCTACATGACATGCCAAATACAGACTCTTGCTGTTACCAGGCAAGCATCTCAGTTCCAGCTAATAAGTGTACATCTTCCATCTCTGTTAGAAACATGAATTAATCAGACCTTTGCTTGAGGAGACTATACATTTAGTCAGTTTTAATGCATTTACATATGTGATAGACAGGATAGACATATATTCTCACAAGGAAGAGCAAATATTTCCAGGGAATCTGGTAACAGTCTCTTCATCTCTGTCTTCTTTACAGCCAATTAATAACATTTGGCTTGTAACGTCCACAGACTATATACTAATCATTTGATATCTGGACATCTGGAAAACCTTGTACAATGTTAATGGTGTACTTCAAGTTGCATAATTTACTTCTGCAATAACACAAATTACCCTGCAGAAGGCCAGATATGAGGAAGGACAATATGTATCACTCACTGATGCACAGCCAAAGCAACAGACTGTGAAGACTGTTGGAACAGAAATTGTAGTGAGAATCTATTACTATTTTATATGCATTTATTTAACATTTAAATGGTGCATATAGTTAATCAAATTTACCATTTTTTTCCTGTCATGTCTATGAGTAGGAGTTGAAGCACACAGTAGTTCAATAAACACAAGCCTGCAGCAGCCCCATGTCCTGAGATGCTGTTATTAATGACTAATGAAGCTGAGCACACAGCCCTAGCAGACACACGTGCACATGCACTCACAATACATGCACATGTCTGGCAACACAGATGAACACAGATGAAGCACACAGCATTAAGACAAATGCAAACAGCAGTAATGGCCTGACCTTATTCACTTTTTTGGCCGCTCAGGATGAATGTCCATTAGTAGAAAATAGATATAGGTATTTGTAGAATATGGGTCTCTCCTACAGCTGCTTTTATACACTTAGTTTATCCAGTAACTAACCTCTACATTCTCTGGACTCCAAGTGATTAATGTCCGGATGGACACATGCAAATGGATCTTCCAGTTGACTGCTACTTAGCTCATTAGCTAGTGATAGTCTCTCCAGTAGCCAGGAATTTCTGGCTGACTTTGATACCTGGCTCCCAGGACTGTTATTTTACTTGCCAGATAGGCTACCTTGACAGCCACTGGCATCTGCCCAAACAGTATGTATGCATTCCAGTTTCTCTCCAGCTGCTGTTACCCAGATACAAGGACCTTGTGCCCCATAGTGCCAAGTAACAGTGTAGTTTCTACATCTCCCCACAAAAATGTGTAAGCAGAACAGATACTCTCCATTCCTATCTCCATTTCCAGAATACTCTTCCCATGATAAGCTACAGAGAAATGGACATGTCTTCCCTTACTTTTGGATATGCCACAGGGAACATCCTTTACTAACTTCTGGTGCAGGATTTTCTGGCCCTTGGGCCTGAGGGCCCCTTGGGACAGCTCTGGCAGCACAGAGAGGGAACTCATGTTTCTGACTGGAGTGTTAGGGTGCTCCTGTTTGCCAGTGAGCTCCTTTTAGGTTGTGTGGAGACAAGTCATTATTCATGCGATTTAATGTGAAACCTTTTACTGTATAGACACACACGCAGTAAAAATAACCCTCATCTCCATATAGAACATAAACAAAAGAAAATATATGTCCAGAAGTCATTCACTTCAGATTAATATTGCCACTAATGTTCCTCAAAGTGTTATGGCTAAATTAATTATTCCATTTGGATCTTTTCCAAGAAAGGAGGCACATTAACTCTTCTTGTTTGCAGAAAAGATATCGCAAGTGCCAATTCTTCACAACATCTACAGATCATAATCAGGATTAGTTAAATAACTAATAGTTAACAGCATGAAAAAAAAAGATCAATGTGGTTTATTTTAAAAATTCCATCTGTAGTCACGACTGTTAAAGAGAGATGTGGTCAGGATAGCAAAGATTTGATTTTGTACATGAATGTCAAATCTCAAAGTTGAAGTGTTTGTAGTGTAGTGTAGGAAAGACTTTATCTGCCACAGATATTAACATAAATACAAAAAGCAAGAGAGATTTGTAAATAGTAATTTTTTTAAACTTCCTATTTCATGCAAATATAACATAATTTTTCTACAGATATGAAAAACCAAGACAGTGTAAATATTGTCTAGGTACAATCATGTTTTCTGCAGTTAATTTAACATTTCTATTTCATATTCTTTGTACTATATATTTTGAAAACAATTTTCCATTTCTTTATTTCCCTTTTGATTCAAAAACAAGGGAGCTACAAATGGTTCTCTAAATTTTCTATTAGTGGAAGTTAATGATACAGTCACCATGAGAAATTTGTACACTTCAATATTAAAATAGATTTATGTGAGAGTTCTTCCGCTCCATCTATGTACAGTGTGCTGTACACCACACACACACACACAGAAAGAAAAAAAAAGATTGCTCTCTTTCTTTCCCAGTTTCACAATTGTTCTCATCTAGACTAGTTCCATCCATTTGGATTTGTACGAAACCTTACTCTGTATCATGCAAAAGTCTCTCAGTCTTGTATGCCTTGTAGGCCAAAAGAGTTCTTACTCTCTGACTTACGGTATGTGCTCTTTGTAACATTAGTAGGCAATTCATTGAGTAAGAAGACTTTAGCATTAATTTTAAGTGAAATAAGAATGACAGAATTCAACCTGCAGTCATCTGCCAGCAACATGCTTTTCCAAGCTGAAGAACATGTGCTCTCGATATAACTAATGAGAAGTAGCCAATCAAGCAGGAGTTTCACTTTATTTTAAGATAAGATGTCTCAGAGATGATAAACGGCAAATAAAAAGAGCAACTTATCATATTCCACTGACTATAAAAGCATTCTACAGATTGACATTAAACAATCCTTTTTGTAATTTATTGAGACAAATATACCTTAGCACACTTTATAAGTTAAGGTATTTGATACTTTTACGGGTTTATTTTTGGAGCTTTCACAATAGATAACTGAGACACTGAAGTACACTTCGATTATGTATGCAAGGTATGTACTGCCACCATTTTAACTAAACGCATGATACGTGTATGTCCTGGAATGGGGAATTATTTGCTTTCTTGCTGCAGATAAATTGATGTTCTAAATGAAATGTTTAATAAATGCCATTCTTGCCTGCCATAAGGTCTGCAAGCACATTATAAGAAATTTCAAGAACTGCTGAAAGTATAGGATCTGCTATCAGAACTGACATTCAACATATTCATAAGTTTCTTAGAAAAAGGCAAAATGAATGAGGTGGCAGACTTTGATATGCATGCAAAGTACTACAGGATAGTGAAAAAAAATGGTGAAAGCGTATAGGAGCATCTCATGACAGGTAGTAAGTTGGCAGATAAAATTCAGTATAAATAGCTGTAAAATGATTCATATGTAAACAAGAAACCCCAAAAATCTGTATAAAATGATCTTAGAATGTCTAAGTTGTAACTGAAAATGCTAACAAAGTGATAAAAAGAACAGGCAAAAAATTGAAAAAATTTAAATGGGAAGACAGAACTACTTAAAAAAATTGTAACAAATTTAAATAAATCAAATGGAATACTGTGTGTAACTCAATAATATAAAATATTTTTGCAAAGCCTTATGGTCACACGGAGCTATCTTGAACTCAAAAAGTTACGAGACTTTTTTAGGAAATACAAGTTTACTGAAAGGTGTTAAACATTAAAATTGAAAATTATGAGTCCAAAAAAGTCCCTAACCCCCCAATTACTGCAAACTGAAAGACCAAATACGAAAAGACCCAAAAAACAACACTGCTACACACATGTGATGTACATGTAATCTTCCTTTAATGTTACTGGCTACCATCAGATTCAGGTATATCAAGGTAAACAGACTTTTTGTACTGCACTATATTTTCATCTTATATTTTAATCACATATTTTCTCTTGACTTCTGTCATACTGGAAAAGTGATCATGGCTAAATACAAATGACACAAACATTAATACATATTAATATTTGATAATGTATGTTTATTGCTTTTTAGCTTTCTTATCACCAGTGCAACAAGTTATCAAAGAGATTTTGAATTACATTTATTATGGGCAGAATTAGCTATACATTTTATCAAAGTGATACAATTAAACAATTAGTTTTTATGAGATAAACACCATGATAGTCATTCCTGGCAGTCATGTAGGTAGGCTAGTCATGACAGTGGGACTTTAAAATAATAATGTATTCTTTTTCAGCTGCAGTTGATTAATAAAGAGACTTTTGAAGATCCTGACAATAACAATGAAACAATAACTGTGAAGAATTAGTTTCTTAATACTGGTAATCAAATGGAAGAAAAGTATGGAAGAAAATGTGCACTCCACAGAAACTGATGAAAACTTGGAGCTTTTAGAAAGAAACATTAGGAAGATCAGGCTTTATGTGTGCAGAATGGAAATTTTACTATATTTTGGCAATATTTGGAAATTATACAAAATATTATTCTGCGATTTGAATACATATGAACATGCAACTAAATTGAAAATTTTTTTGCACTCTCCAGAGTTTTAGTCAAAGAAAATAAGGTAGCATAAAGATCTCTTGAGGATGTGCCACATATCAGTTCTAATCAATTCAGAAGTAGCTGATGTGTCTGTAGGTGAGATTTCAGTTTTGATCAAGTACATGCACCTACAGTATTTGTTTCTGTCACAGTCAGATGCCCAAGTGTTGGGAGAGATTGAGTGTTTATAATCAAGAAGACATAAGGGTTAGAGGTAGGTTGCTTTGACCTTTACCTGTCTTATAAATGAAACCAGCCAATATATATGTGATTAATTTGCTAATCAGCTCAGAATCAGGTAATTTCCCATGCTGTTCAATGCAATCCATTTTCCTCATCAAAAGAAAACACATGAAAAAGGAATTTAATATATAACTTGTTAATTACCATTAGCCAACAACTTTAAAATAGATTTGTTTTATTCTATCACATGCATGTTGGCTCATTTTGTGTAATGAGTCATATTAATAAAAGAAATTTAATTACTTACCAAGTATTGATGAACAATAAACATAAAAATATGTTTAGAAATTACTAAGAAATGGTATTTAATTTAAAAAGTTTTCAGCTGCAAATATGTATTTATCATTACATACTAACTTGCCAATACTTATGTGCTACTGAGCGTTAACAAGAAATAATGTGAATTGAGATAAAAATAGCAAAATACAATTATTCCATCGCCCAAAAAGATAATGCATCCTTTTTTCTTCGTGTTTATTTATAATAACTGGTCAGTTGCTGTTTTATCTTTTTCTTTAATTAGAACAGAACAAGAAGAGACTAAAAGTTAAAATTCCATGTAAAATGTAGCTTAAAATGGCTCCTGATTCAAATCATAAATGGCCAAGAAGTTGAATAAACAATTTGAATTTCAACTTCTAATTTACATAAAATTATACATTTTAAAATCAGCAAACAGATGAGGTCTATCACACCATGCAGCATTTTGTTTTTAGAAGTATCTAATGATGTGTTTCTGGTAAAGATTTCAATTTCTAATATTTGTCTCTTTCTGATATTCCTTGGAATTTTTCCCATCAACTTTTTTTCCTAGGATATTCCTGAGCTGCAATTGTTCAATCCTACAGGAGAACTTCAAGGAGTTATCCTCTCCTAAGTGGTTAGAAAAATAATTTGGAACTAATGTCATTTAAGTGAGTGGAAAGCCCAAAAGAAGCAGTGTTTGAAGCATATATATAAACTCTGTCTCTCCTAAAGTGCAGATTTGAGGCCAAAAGGCCATGTTCCATATAATATTTAATGTCTTTCACATGAGTTAAGGTGTACATATAGGAATTTCAAGATTCTCTGAATTTTATGGCAGTGCCTTCATTTTAAGGTAGAATTTTTTACTAGTCTAAAACCTGTCAAATGATCCATTGACCTCTTCTGCTATAATCAAGAATCTTGTTTAGAGGCAACAGACACACAGGTGGGTGAGTTCCATTCAGGTGTCAATCAACACAGACTTAGGTTTATGCACAGCAACAAACTACATGCTTAGCATTCAGATAACCAAATGCTCCACAAAGTGCCTACTGAGTAGTATGACTACCAGTGACTACCTAGTATCACTAAAAATTGATAAAAAATGAGCACTTTTCTAGAGGAATGAGGTCTGAGTTCACATCAATGATCTATTTTAAAAATAGCAGGTTTCTAATGATGTGGATGACTTTTCTTAACATTGAAAGAATATTATAGATTGGAAATAATGTGTTCATACTTTTTGTGTATGTGTGTGTATTAGCTATATGTAATGTGAGGTACTTCCTATAAGCGATGCACAAGACTAGTCCCAAGTTTTCATTCATTCAGGAGCTTTACAAGCTCAGTAGACTATTGATCTCTACAACCAAAATAATGGCCTTCAAAATTGGCTTTGTTTCATATTGAGAACAAGGATCAGTGGTTAGATGAAGACAACTGGAGAATTTTATTCTTCTTTTTGAAAACTAAAATACACCTAATTACTACTGTCCTGCTGAGCATCTTGAATAAATAGTTTCTAATTTCCTAGAGAACAAATTTTAACTTTACTGAATTCAATGGAACAACTTAGGTTAAGTTTAGTATGTTAATAGGGAAAAGAGCTGACCATTCATGTCAGTTGTTAAATTAGGGACAAATAATTGCATAGAAAATAAAGCTGCATCCTTAAACCAGACTTTACAGGTCGCTAGTTCTGTGAACACTGTTTCCTGTTTCTTAATCTCTCAGAAATACATAGTCAATCTCTGTGCCACATATTTCTGCAATTCTTTACATCATAACCTCATAGTCATTGCAAAAACCTGCTAGTCAGTCATTTTAACTGTGTAGGGATTTAACACTATACTTAAATTTGAACTTAAGTCCAAAAAATTGATAGTCACTTCCAAATATTCACTCAGTGAATGTCTGTTTCTAGAGAGGAATATCTTATCCACAGAGCCATGTTCTTCTCCTTCCCAGAAAATACAGTCTTTTAATAACATATTTAGTGTAATCAATACTGACAGAGACAATGTACAAACAATTACTTAGAAGGAGAGTGCTATAATTTGAAGGCAGCATGTGTCTGTAAATTGTTCCATACCTCCTACCTCAATGTACCATCTAGACATTACTCATCTCAACAAGGTAAAAACATGAAATATGTAATTTACTGGAGTTGAGTTTTTCAGATTCTTTCTTCTAAAACTGCTGAATTGCAAGCAGTTTCTCTGCCAGTTTACATGTTCCTCTATGAATCTTTTCTGATTCAACTAAGTCTTTGAAATCTCTTCAAAAGCTGTTAGAGTTTAGACCCTTTGTTTTGTGGCAATATTTCATTTGATACATGTTATGGCTTATTTTAACACAGTCATTTGTTGAAGCCCAGGGAATATTTGTAACTTACTTTTATATTAAGGGTTGTACTGATTTACATATTTTTCAAAATAGAAATTTAGGACACAATAATTCTGGAATTAATGTTTCTCACTTAAAATTTTGTTACCATATCCCTGTCTGCATTTATAAAATGCGTATAATAATCAGAAGGAGTTCTCATTCATAGACAAACCAGATGGCTACCTCTCGGGGTCTTTCTGGGTTTTGCTGCCCCGAGATGTGTGAAAGTCCTTGTCTTGCAACCTGTGCGCCCGAGGAAAGAATCAAGGCTCTTCAGATTTGGTCTTAAGATTGTTTATTCCTTTCTTATCTATAACATTTTCTCTCAGCCCAGCCGAGGTCTGTCTTGCATGGCAGCCATCAGCATACTCTCTGCCCCTTCAGGGCAGTGTTATGTTTTTATACTACAATCTACTTACATTATGTTTACAATAATTTTCCAATAACTATCATCTATGTTAGACAGTGAAGTTCTACTCTAAACCAATCTCAGCATGCCAGCACCACAATAGAAAATGGAGACGAAGAAGAAGAAGGACCAAACACACCCATTTTCCTCCATCTTGTGTTCTAAAACCCTCATTCCCAAAAATCCTAAAATCTATATTTTCACTTTGTGATAACACTACTTAAACTTTTGTGACTTTCAGGTTCTCATACAAAGCTGGTAATTTTTCCATAGTTCATTATCAAACCCACAGGTGGTCTTGGCTGCTTGCCAGGGTCTCAGAGCCCCCTGACAGGGGTCCCAGCAACTCTGGACTCTCAAAGGAGTGTCCTGAGTTCTGACAGCTACCCTGACAGATTCCTGTCATTGCTGTTGATACCAATTACAATTTGCACGTTCAATCACTAAGATCTTAATTCATCACATTTCTTCCGCAAGGTGTCTTCAAGGGGTTACTCAAACATTTATATGTGGGCTGAAATGCATTACTGAACTAGAACTCTAAGTACAGCTACTCTGGAATATAAAGGGTATGTGAAGCTGGAGAAAATAGGGAACAATATTAAAAGAAAAAATCTTAGTTGCTTCTATATTGCCACTCTGTTGCTAAAACAGTTCCCAAGGGCAATCAAAGGGGTTATATCACTGCTTACTTTGCAATATATTGCCCTAGTTATGCTTTACCGGCTGATTTCTGGTATTCCTGTGAAGGTTAGAATATTTATATGTGCTTTATATCCTTCACAGCAGCAGTTTAAGGACCTTTTCATGTGTTACTCCTATTATCTAACAGTAGAGCACTTTTCCAATTATTGAAATTGCTATTCAGCCTCAGTGTAAGCAAAGACATTATATGAAAACAGAGGAGAGGATGCATTCCTTTTCAATACACACATCACCTACAAGTTACTTATTATTATGCAGATTGTCTTTATGTAAACAAAAGGGTATAATTAAATGAAATAGAAGGCAAACAAAGAGAAAACAGCAATAATAATACTTACAGATTAAGAGATTTATAAAAGAGAAACTCTTTATTTGGAAGTCTCACTTGAACAAGTCTACAAGAGAGTAGTGCTAAAATCACTACAGGCTTCTTCAGAAGGAAAAAATATTCTCCAGGCTGATAACAAGAGATGGATATGAATCTCAAGCAGACAAAAAGGGTAAGTATATTACCGCAGCATAGTCTGTTTCTCTTTTCTTTACGTCGGCAAATATCAATGACTAACATAGCTGGGAATTACAAAAATTTGAACAGTTTAAGCCTAGATATGAATAGAATACTATAGTTTTTATGTGCTTCTCTTTGTCCTAAATTATGTACTTTTGGGGGATATTGCTTGGGGATTCTTTACAGTTCAAACCAATCTAGAACTCAATTTATTTTTTTGTATTTCAAACAGAATACAGTCCATGAAAAGCACTAAACATATTAGTAGCCTGTATGAAGAAAAAAAACCCAAAAATAATGGTAACACCTAAGAAATAATAAGTAATTTTCCAGTGTTGTTGAACCACATGATTCCTCCATGAAAGAGGAACAGGAACATGAATTTCTTGATAAAAAGGCAGATTAAAAGTAAAGCCTGCCTTTGCTGCAGGACAGAATAAGCAAACATGTCTTTGAAAAGTATGATTCCAAACACTTTCAAGGTCAGGTGACAGAATACAGTAGTCCCACATCCTCTTAAATCCTTTTAAAGTCTCCCAAAATATTCAATTCGTTTTGCTTTTATTGAAATGTTAAGTCTTATTAGAAATTATGGAAAGGATTTTAAATTTACTTCTATTTGAGCTAATAATGCTTAGAGTGGACATTCTGTTCTTTTCCTGACAGGTCCCTACCTGAAGTATTTAGAGTGTGTAGTATAGTGCATTTCAGTGGATGCTAGCCTTCAGACACAAACAATAAATATTAAAGATGCAGTGCCCACACCATATGAGGCTTTGCTCTTGCTCGTGCTAGACCAGAGTCCTGGATTTAAGCAATTTTAGCTGTCAGAGAATAATGGAAGTGCTTATTTTCTGTGTTTGGCCTCAATTTCATCCAGAATGGAAACAACTGAAACTCTGAAATCACTTTGTGATATGAGTATATGTGATTACTTAGAATAATTAGGAGACTCACATCAAAATTATATTCTTGATCTAAAGTAAAACATCAGTGTAAGCTCTTTATTTACTCTTTTCAGGATCACAGGTTTTCATTTTATCTTACTGAAATAAAATCAGTTAACAGAAAAAGTAAAATTAATTTAAAAAACCCTACTAATGTCACTAAATAAAAATGCTCTTCTCTAAATCATTAAATAAATTAAATAATGGGAATGCTTAAATAGAAATTGTTTGTAGAAGTTGTAAAAAAAAAAATTTTTTTTCTGATCATATTTGGATATTTGTGAGCAGTGCGAGGAAAAAATTAAAAGTGATTGTATATGTACTGATATTTAGCCACATCTTTCATAAGAAAAGTGGTTTCTAGAAGTCTGAACTGCAGATTTAATAATTTTCATTAAATTATTGCCTTCATGAGCATTACTGTCAACTGGAAAATTACACCCTTCCCGAATTTTCATTAACAAAAACTCATTTAATTATATTTTCTCTTTAAAAGCCTGCAACATAGAGCTGTAATCTCCCTCTCATTTTAATGAAATTCCTTGACTTATTTTTTTAAAATATATTTTTATTTCAATTTTACATATTCTCCAAAACCAAAACTAAACCCTTCCAATTTGTTTGAACTGGTGGACTTTTATGGCAATCAATGTTTTTGCCTTAATTTTTACCTGAAGTAATATTTTTTTCAGGAGGCAAAAAAAAAACTTGTGTTAATTTGTTTAAATCTCTTAAAACTTGAAAAATACAAGTAGGATTAGCAAATCATGTCATGAGATTTGGCTTAACATGAACATTACAACTGAAAAATTTTAAAGTGTTTTCCTCAAAAGGTGTCATAGCTAACTGGCAAGGACTACTCTAGTTAGGTAAAGTTGCTATTGGATCAATTTTGTAAGTAGCAAAGTCACCACATTTTTATCAGGGACCAGGAACTTGGTTTCACCTACTAATGAAACATGCTTAAATGTGCTATTTTGTTTGTGTTGTCCTTGAATGAAAAGTATTGGTATCTAGGACTCCATATATTAGAATTTTTTTTTTTACTTTCACAAGTCTAAAAAGTGGTTTTGTTCATAGGTTCATAGGAGGTCTCTGTTATAAGGTCTGAAAAGAAATTATATTCCTTCTGTAAAGAGACAGAAGAGAAAAAAAAAATTTTCTAGACTTGAGTTGTTGTATGCTGCATGCTGAAATTTATTTCCTCACAATGAAATCAGAGATAATATTCATGAAAGGGGATTCTCTCTTGGAACAAGGTTTTTTTTCTCCTAACAGTCAAACGATCACTATTCTTACTAAAATAATTGTCAGAATCAATATACATGAAGAAAGAAAATGGAATGTAGTATAATCAATAATTTTGTTGAAGATTAAAGTATATAATTATTGCAAATCCAAATGAAATGGGATAAAAATAAGTAATAAAGGGGATCAATGCCTAGTTACCAATTGGAAAATACCTTTCACTAAAAGTCTTCTCAGTCCTGATCTTGACTGAAGTTCAGTGAAACTCCTTCTTAAGGTCCTGGTTAGCTCAAATTCATAGCTGATTTGAATCTTAAGTAAGAAAAAAAAATCAAGTAATTAGAAATGCTTGTTTCATAATTTTGGACTTTCCACATTTCTCATTTCTTCCTCAGGACAGATGATCTCTCATTATACAGAGACTAATAGCATTGTCATTTTTTTCCATTCTAAAATGGTCCCTGATTTGCAGCTGTTACCTAGCTTTTTATTTAATTTGTCTAATTAAGGAGCAGAATCAAGCTAAACCCAGAAAAGTTGCTCCTGACATGTTGCTAGATTGTGAGATTGTTGTTTCTGTTCAAGACCTAAACAAAGGCTGTTTCTGAAAACTTATTTTCAATACTTCCAGCTTGTCAGCTGCTACCCTTTCCTACAAGCTTTGTCTCAGAGCATAATTGTGATGAGGTGTTTTAACTCAGGAAGTGATTCCCATAGTAAACAAAACACAGGAAAATGTCAGTGTCTTGAAGCATCTGCTCAGAACAACCACCTTCTGCAAAGAAAGTGGCAAGTAATCCAATTTCTTTTGATTAGACTGCAGAAGAAAGATAAGGAGAGAATGAGTCAATAGCCTGGGCAGTCAGTATCAAAGAAAGAAGTTGGAGCAGCTCTACTTAACCATCCTTTGCATAAGAGTCTCAGGAAATTTCACTTGAATATTAGGAAAGATAAAGTAATTTTGTCACTAATGGAATGCAATTGACTTCAATACTGAACACTTCCAAAATACCCAAGGCGTTTTGCACTTTCTGCAAATAGAATGTCCCTTAGCAAAATACTTTTGTTTCTGTACTTTCATTTTAGCAATGATATAAAGACATACTAGAAAACCTTATTTCCTCTTACCTTACTAGTGACAAACTATCAACAGGTAGTCAGAGATATAATTGACTTTCTTTTAACACTGACGGGCCACATGCAGAATCTGATAATGCCATAGAAGTCCCTCCTATGGTTCTTCTGTTAGAAAACAGTAGGTAATTGGTTTTTTCATAATTTTTTTTTAATTTATTTGAGAAATTTTCACACCTTGATAGTATTCTTAGACTTTGTACTTCTGAAAGGCAAAATATTTTAATGACTGCATTATTCAGTTGCAGAAGTCTCTGAATGGTGAACATTCATAATTATGAATGCTAAATAACTGAAAGTTTATACACATATTTGTTCAAAGAATTTCAACTTCTCTTTCTGACAGTTTACGTCTGTGAATGAGAAGTGCAAATAAAAGAAAAAATGGAAACATACTTGTCCTATTACTACATGCTCTTGAAAATAGTCTTACCCCATCTTTCCTATAAGTTCCCTTCAGGTAGTTGAAGGCTGCAATTAGGTCACCCCAAAGCCTTCTCTTTTCCAGGCTGAAAATCCCAATTCTTTCATCGTCTCCTCACTGAGGGAGATGATTCTGCTCCTGTACTCCAATCTTGTAAGACACCACCTGGAGTGTTGCACCCAGCTCTGGGGTCTTAAACAAAAGATATAATAGTTTCACATTATTTTTTAAATTATAAAACATAGAATAAGCTGTTTATCTGAAGTTTTTTTAAGTTCATGACTATGAATTCACGTCCCCACTAGTAAAACATTTAACCCAACTCTCTGTCTATCTGTTAAGTAGGCAAAGCTTAAACCACCACTCTGAGACTGACAGCTTCCATTGAAAGGGCCTGCTTATCCTTACTCCTAAATTCGTCATAGTAAGATTAGTTGACACTGAAATGCACACTAAATCAGATTTCCTGACTGAGAAACTGCTAGAGTATGATTTTTTTTGTTGTTAATCTGTTTATCTTTTCTTAGTTTTTTGAATAGGTATTTATATATAAGATTAAAGAATTGCTGACTACAGATTTCATAATTCCTGTTTTATGAAAGTAAACCTCAGTCAAGGGCTGTGTAATCTGAATATTGAATACTGAATATTTTATTCTGAATACTTTTATTTTCCCCTGGCACTGGTACCAGAACAGCGCTGTCTTGTCTGCATTTTCACAAATCTTACTACTGACCTTTGAAGCAAGGAAGTGAAGGAGATGACCAAACCAGCCTTGTACAATGGGTAAAATAAGAAAATGGAACTGCTAAAAGTAATAGAGGTAAAAATTAGTCAGTAAATCTGATTTTAGCCAAGTTAAACATTCACAAGTCACTAAGTGACAGAACAGAAATGACTGAAATTGCAATTCACATTTATTTATTTTGGAAATATAAATATTTAATTACAACATCTGATGCTTTATAACACACAGATCTTCCTGTGGCTTAGTGCTCTCTGTATCCTCAAAAATAGGTCTGAGATCCACCCCTCACTGCTGAGGAATATTGCTCAAGAATATGGCAATTAAAAAAGGAATAAATTTAAATTAAAGATATCAGAAGGCACAAAGCAACCGAAGCCTAAGCTCCTCCGGTTTCAAAAGTATAGTTATAACCAGCACACATTGCATGCAAACAGGATACATTTGCAATCTCTTTGTTAAATGATATATGGTTATCAAAGATGAAAATATATATGGTTGGAATGAAGTGTGACCACCACTTTAATTCTGACATTTTCCATCATCTTCAAGTTTAATGTTGTTTAGATATGTTGTTTCACTGGAAATTTTTTACATAAATCAATATTTTCAAATGAGATGCAAACATGACTTTTTTGGAAAAAGGTGCTTTTAAACTTGAGGAAAATTCTGGGCTTAAAACTTTTTCCACAAAATATCAGTTAGTTTAGTGAAAGAATTTATTTTGCCCTTCAAACAATACATTTCATTTATCTATGAAGCATTCTGGGTGTGGCATTAATCAATATGGGTAAGATTTGTGTATTCTATGATTCTATTTGTGTATTTGTGTATTCTATGATTTGTCCTATGATTTGTCTAATTAACATATCTGGCACAAACCATGAACTTACATTGCCAAATATTTGAGGCTTTGTAATGCAAGCCAAACACTGAACTACCACTGTTTCAAAAAAGAAAAAAAAAAATCAAACTTCTTTCTTTAAATCTCTGAGGGCAGCACTTATTAGAAAAAAAAAATTACAGACAAAGCAAACAGTAAATAATTACTGCAAGGATGTGAGTGGGCATGGTTTGAGCAGTTAAAACATTTAAGATGGAAAGAAATGTCTTCAGTTATTGCCAGTACAGTCTTTAAGCTGGCTTGCAACCTGCATAGTAGATGAAATGGATAAGGCAACACTGAATGTAAGAAAATGCTTATAATACTGTAGTTTTGTTTATCAAAACTATTTCTGATGTATACATTAATACTGATCTGTACAAATTTTTTTTTTTTGTATTTTGATATAATTTTGGACTACCTAATATGACAAAATCAAACCACTTAGAAGCTTTTGGGAAAATTGATATAATTTACTTTCACTCAGTGGAAAGGCCACAGTATTTTAGTGGTTTTGTGAAACTGACAGCTGAAAGACTGAAAGGTATAAAAAAAAGACAAAAATTGTGTTCTTTCCCCTTATGTTAAATAAGTCTGAGAAAGCTATGTCAAGACTGAACATCACCAGTAGATTTTGAGATAATAATTCAGACACCTTTAAAGACAGCATTTTTTCTCTATTACTGAAAGACAAAATTTTGTCAAATTATATAGTAGCATAGGTGCATGAATGCCTTTGTAACTTTTTTTTAATCACTTCACTACAGTTCAAAATAATGCAGTTATGGTGAAGGATTACAAAGATATACTACCAAGTATCATTTGATTATAATTTCAGTTTGATTACATCAACTGATTTTGACCAAAGGACAAGCTGATAAATAAAACACCAGAATGGATTCTACTGAAATTTGCATGTTGCAAAACATATTAATGTTCTTTTTAACAATATACTTGAGGAAAAAAAAAAAGTGGATCTTTGTGATAATCTTAAAAAAAAATAGAAAGTAAGGAAAAAAAATCAAGAACTATCTTCCAGGAAGTTTAGTTGTAAAAAATGTAAATTTGGTATTTTCTGTAAAAAAAACCCTTTTTTTATTTTCCTTTTTTTTTCTTTTTTATTCCTCCCCTTTTAATTTGTGTCACTTATATTAGAAGGTGTTTTGGGGGTGTTTTTAAGAGTGAGATTATCTTTCTTTCAAATCTTCTTCAGTTACATAATGTGAAAGAGTTTATTGTAATTTTTAGTATTGAAAAACAATATTTTCATTTATCCTTGAGACCAAATATCTTAAAATTTGTGTTATGTCAAATGCACTTACTAAATCTTTTAACAGAGACATGACCTATCACATGGCTCTAATATATAACTCCTGAACAGAAAAGTGCCTATTATCTTAATTTTATTAGAATTATAATTTTGGGGAAAAATGAAGTGCTTGTTAGTAGACCATTATTATTAATAAAAAAAGTTATTAATATTTATTTTACCAGGTGACTTTTAAATTTATTGCAAGTAAGTCTTCATAAAAACTTTACTGTAAATAAAACCACAAACTGCAACATTGCCAATTCTTTATATAAAAATTAATGCTGTATTCTTGTTGATAATGTATTTCTCAAAATCTTTATTCATATTTCAAAGCATTTTTATGGTCAAGGCTTCATAAAAGGTAGCTGGTAAATACACGTAGGAAAGATGAAAGCTAAAATATTCAAGAATGGAAAAGCATCTCTATAAAAATATGAACTCAAATCCTGGCACAGGGTTTTGATTGTAGTTTTTCTGCTCTTTATAGTGCCTTTTATTTGTTTTTTTAATTATTAAAATTTTATTTAACAGCCTTTTTTAATTGTCTGATTTCCTATTTAGAAGCAAAATGTGTAAATCTTATTCATATGAGCAGACTTATTGAGGCCAAGATGCGGATTAGTGATGTGTATAATTATTCATGTACAATTGTAGTATGATGGTATTCAAATAGAAAAATCACAGAAGGAAGCTATACTCTTACAGGTTTTATAAAATAGCTTGCAGGTTTTTGTACAAGCAACATAGCAAAATAACTAAATTAATATTACATAATTTCTCAAATAGTATGTAGCACATTAAAGAGCAATAGCTCTGCAGCTTAGAATGTTCCTTACAATGTCTTCTAATGTCATTAATTTGTTTATCTTTCAGAAGTAATTTTTCGTTATTTTTTCATCTACAATTTGAGATGCTTTGTCTCAGAAAAAAATGTACAAATTTCTTTATTTTAAAAAACCTAAAAAAGACAAATATACATGCTGTTTCCTTGTCTTGCTTTAGAACTTAGGATGGACTAGTTTTTTTAAAAGTTCTTAAATCATGGATTCATGGAATCATTTAGGTTGGAAAAAGCCTCATAAGGTCAGAGTCCAACTATTATCCCTGCACTGCCATGTCCGCCAATAAACCATGCCCTTAAATGTCACGGCTGCACACCTTTTAGGTGCATCCAGGCAGGATGACTCAACCAGTTCTCTGAGCAGACTCTTTCAATGTTTAAAAACTCTTTCAGTGAAGAATTTTTTCCTAATATCCTAAATATTGTGTAGATAGAAAAACTGTGGGTGTGTTTTTTTTAGCAATGGAGTGCTCTGAAGATGGTGATCAGCCACAATTTGGCTCCAGACTCATAGGTAGCAGCAAAGCCCCTTAGTCTGACCATGAGGTCAGGACTNATATTTACAAATATTCACTAAAGCTCACTTATTCTGTATGATCTCATATATCGCACATGTAAATCTACACTTGGCCTTTTTTGCTGTATCTTACGCAAATATATTTAAGTTTGTCAGTATATTTTCAGAAAATAAACCACAGGAAATTCATTAATATTGATAATCTGATGAGCAGTGTGCAGAGCATTTGGAATATATATGAGGTTAGAATTCTATTAGGTGAATTTCTCACCCTAGAGTTGGTATATTCTCATGACAACAAGGGAGCCACTGTTGCCATTTTTTGTCTTCTAAGGAGGTACTTGCCAGTGCCAAAGGAATATTTGACAGGAGAATCTGTGATATTATTGATAACTGGGAATAAATGAATAATAAACAGGCTACCACTACCCCTTACTGAGTGACCTGCTCACCCTGCCACAGCCTGCTAAATCTGAAGGTAAATCAATGGGCAGTCCAAAATCTCCATCCAGAAGGTAGATTTCTTGGTAGAGAACATTATTCCTTGCCTTTGAGGTCTCCTTAGAGTACCTTTTATGAATTTAATGTAACTACATACTGATAGGAACTGAGTATTCACAAAGGTGACATGTTCTCACTGGCTGGCTCTTAAAAAATATTTATGGAGCTTGCACAAAATAAACTAAACTTACCCAATAATGCTGCAGGAATCATGTTAACTGTTTGCAGTCATTCTGCTCTCTCAGACACGTGTGCCACAGAGTGTGTCATCATCATGCTTCACTCACATTTAACCTTTTTCTCCGCTTCATTCATGAGTTAGGTTAAGCTTAACTGTTATACTCCTTACAGTCCCAAAGTTGGTTCAATTGAGGTCAATGCAAGCCAATATCTCTGCATATACTCACATCCTTTAAAAAGCTTCAGAGCCAAATCCATTGAAAATCACTGGGATATTGATCAAGAGTAATGCAGCCCTTTCAAAAATCAAACTTACTTTCTGTTTTCCTGTTGCTCAGTATGAAAATAAGAAGCTTCTGATCTGTCAGAATATTTTGGTCACCTTTTGTGTAGAAAAATTTCAGCAGCATCAGCAAAATTCAACATGAGGAGCAAAAAAATCTTTCTTTTATGAGCACTTCAGACCACAAGATAAGCAAGACTAGTCAACGACTTACATTAAAACTGAAATGGAAAATGTTTGCAATCCATTTTATTACTGAGACAAGAGTTGTTGCTCTGATGTAGTCAGTAACACCACACACTCCTTCCACAGGCAATAAACCTGAACTAGGTATTAATTAAGGCATTAATATTTTATTCAGTAGAATTTCTTTTCTTCTATTTGTGTTTTTTTCTTTTTTCCCCACAGAAAATAGATCTTCAATAATTTTCAGAAATGGGAATTTTGCAATTTAATACAAGTAACAATAGATTATTTCATAATGAATTCCAAATCTTCTTTAGGATAGTAAACATTAAAAATAATTTATCTAATTGGTTACTCTGGGTGAAAATCTCCCTTTAGAATGATTCTTCTTCTCACCAAATATATGCTTATTTACTTAAATGCTGTTATCAAAAACTGTGGTTTAAAACTCATTTTAACATGTTAATATGCTTATTATTATCCAAGGTCCACAACAGTTTTTTATTTGAAAGAAACTTAGTCAGCATTTATCTGACACATGTAATGAAATAGAATTTACTCACACAGAAATATATTTAAATGATTAAGTAACAACAAACTGAAAATGCAAGGTATTTTTTTATTTCGCCCATGTGGTTTATCACTAAAGGAAAAGTCTTTTATATGTGCATGAAATCTCTTTGAAAATTGATACTACTTTGGATAAACCATAAATCTGTTAATGCATAGATAATAATACATAAATTTGTGAATTCTACACGTTTATATCAGAGTTGTGGAACTCACTATTTGTTGGAAGTTTCAGATTCAGAGCACTGAATATGAGTTTGGAATACAATGTCAAGGAATAATGCAGTCAGCTTTTTATTCGACAACATTAAATCTCTTCTTTCCTTTATATCCTGTCTACAGCAAATTTTATTAAAGAAATCATAGATGATAATTTGGAAAAATCCAAATACCATATTAAATTATGATCAGTTTATGGTGCCTCTAGGCCAAACCCACTCGTTTCTGAGAGAGTGGAAAAAATAATTCTCAAAATTAACAGTTAAAGCTCAGGAAAGATTATTGGTATTTTCTTGTTCAGTAGCATCTCTGAGAACTGAAATCAAATCCTGCCTTTCCTCAAGGTACAATGGCAACTAAAATGTGATAATTTGATTTTTTTTTTCGGTAGTGACTAAAGAATAACTGAATGGTCATTTGTAAAGTACTGCAGCTTAAAAAAAAATCTTAGGCTTGAAATACTCTTCTGTTTTTGTGGAAAATAGGTGACATTTACTTTATTGTGGGAAAACTGAGATAATCTTTTCTTAGAAGACAAAACATGGGGAAATACTTCTCAATTTTGGCACAGCTAAATGTTCTGATGGACTTTAAAAAAATGTTGCAAGCTTCATGAAGTCTTCATTTTTGATAGCAGGTCTATGAAAGACTACAACTCAGATATTAAAATAAGTATAGTTCTTATAAAGTTGACATTTTTGATATTTTATTATTATAAATTTATTATTTATTATTTTCTATAATTATTGGTCAGTCAATGAACCATTGCAACCAAACTTTAACCACAAAAGAATGTCTCAAGTTTGACAACTAAATTCAAACTGTAGCTCCTCACAGCCACGGCTATGTTGCCACCTATTCCTGAAACGTCTTGAGATAAATAGATGCCATTTCCTTTTTCCAAAACTTTATATCCTGATATGCTTGAAAGACTTCAGTTTTTACAACATTAGACAGTCCATGGTCTTGTTTATATTTAAATTTTCCCATCAAACACAAGGTAGATATGATGTTCTCTTTAAATAATAGCTCAATAAGTCAGGAAAAGATTAATTTAGCTAAACTGAGGATAGCTCAGACCAAAGATTAATTTTCTCTAGTGTCCAGAGAGATCCAAGCCTGTATCTATCATCTGAGCATGACAGTGTCCTACCTCCCAACGCACTGTAGATGACAGTTAAACCTAATTTCTAGAAACTCCATGTCTTTAGAAATGCTGTAGTAAGTAGAAAAGGAAAATTTTAAGACAGTAGTGTTTTGGAGTTTCAGTAAGATGTATTCTGGGAACCAGTTCTGTGTTTTGAGCATCTCAAAATTTCTGAGTAAAATGTAATTAAGTAATTACTTTACACCATTAACTAAAATTAGTCAAATAAAAGTAATTAAAACACACCCTGAGGTGTCATATTTATTAATGGACAGTTTGTTTTGATATGTCAGTGATACTTTTCTTTCAGTCCCATGTTCATTTCCAGGCAGGGCTACTCCAGCAGGTATTATACTAATTATATATTTAACACGGGGAAATAATTTTTTCTCTGATGCCAAATGCTGAAATGCAGTGATGCTCAGAGTATTGATACAAATCTCTTGTGTTTTTATTATTTGAAAGGATATCAAGAAACCAGTAAGAAGATGACATTCTGCTGCATTGAATGCTGCAAAGGAATGTCAATTAACTATGAAGAGGATAGGATTTTAATTTCTATCTGTAGTAGCAGATTCTTGCATATGCAGTTGTTTTAAAGTTTGAAGTCCTTATTATTTAGATTATTGAGATTAGGGAAATTCACTTTTCTTTAACTGTTAGTTGATATTACCAACCAACTTGGGCAAATCCAGGTTGTTTAAAGTGACAATGAGGTATCTGTCTTGATCTTATACTTTCTGTAATATAACAAAGTTTTTAATTCAATGAGAAGTAATGAATATTTTAAATATCATGTAAACAATCTTTTCAGGGAGTTTTGAATCGTATCCAAACTAACTATAGATAAAACTCTGCATTTAAATATTAAACATAGAGTCAGTAGAGGCATTAACAGAAGGAAACTTAAAATCCTTGACTTCTCCCTCTAAAATGCATCATTGAAAATGAACTCAGTGAAAAACAGATTAAAAAAGCTTTATTTATACTGGGATTCTTT
>VXBI01005120.1:110398-181672 GCA_013397375.1 Toxostoma redivivum | reverse complement strand
TTTTTTTTTTTTTTTTAGATCTATTGTACGTATTAATTATAAATTAGAGACAGATCTGAACTGAAGGGTATAAATGTTTAAGAAGTTACAAATAATTGAAAAAGAAGGAAGTCCTTTAGGACTTCATCTTTCTTTAAAAGGATTCTGTTTCTCATTTTGTTTTGGAAAACTGAATTCTTGGACTCATGGGAAGGTTCTTTATAATGCAGGCATGTGACTTCTGTTCAGAACTGACTGACAAGATAAAATCTAATCTACATGGGTTGTTATTATCAGAAGTATTTTAATTACAGCTCTATAGTTGATTTACTTGATTTAGAGAATTTATTTAATGTCAAAAAATAAAATCTCAACTATCAAGTATTTGCTGACTTTATTATTAATAAATTAATTTCCTTGTCACTCAGGTATAGATCAAACAGATGGTTGAATCTAATGTTTTTCTGTTACAGTTTCCTCCCTAACGTAATTTATGAATTCTCTCTTTCTTTTTACTTGTTCATCTGACCAGAAACAGGTGCACACACTTGAACATATACAGGTGTTTGTATGAGAAATCACACTACCTAATAGATATAGTAGATATTACTTAAATATAAAAAGCATCTGTTTGCCAGTTCAATCTAGTTCAACGGTCCTCTTCTTACAGCAATTTTATACATATATTAGGAATTTCTACACAGCAGTGAAATGAAATTATTCAGGCTGTGTATAAGCAAGGTTGTCAATTTTGGCAGAGTCACAGAAAGTTAATTTAAGATAAAATAA
The DNA here is from genome assembly GCA_013397375.1 of Toxostoma redivivum. NCBI lineage: Eukaryota > Metazoa > Chordata > Aves > Passeriformes > Mimidae > Toxostoma > Toxostoma redivivum. The sequence goes on along the minus strand of VXBI01005120.1, from coordinate 180,904 downwards.
AGATTCAAAATGTTACATTCATCTAAAAATACAAGGATATTTATCGATCTTAAACAAAAATTTAACTAAATATACATTTTAAATAAAATTTAACATTTTTAAAAAAATTATTTCTTTAGTTATAACTTTTCACTAGCCTAAAAAGCACCTCTAAATCAATGGGGTGGGAATTCTCAGAATGATGAGATATCTGACTTTGCAGTATCTTCTAGAGAAGACTTGTCCTATGAAATATTTTCTCTATAATATTAATCACTGCTACTCTCGTAACATGATGAATGTAAGTAATTGTTTTTTATCTTACAAAAGCATAAGGGAAAGTTTTGGCACAAAGGGAGTATAAAAAGGTACAGTAGAAATAAGATTTTGTTCTAAACAATTTTGAAGAAAACTAGCACAGTACCAAACAATTTTAGAGGAATATAATACAATGAGTTAAGAAAATGCTTGCTCAAATTAGAAAAAAATAGATAGAAAGCATTGTGTCTGTTCAGAGGGAAGGGGAGAATGGGGGAGGTTGCTAGATATGGGAAAAGAGACATGGTTAGTCAGTGATTTTTATGAGCTGTTTTTTATACTTCTGCACTCTTATTTAATAAAATGGAATATTTTCTTCCCTCAGGGATGAAAGCATTTTAGATTTGCTGATGTTTTGCCTTTAATTTTGCAGCCAAAACCAACATTTTTTAATGATAATGTATTCTATTTAAAAGACATTTGCAGTAAAAAGTTGATTCTGGTCTGCTCATGTGCAATCCAGTCATTCTGTAATTGCTTCTATAGGCGATATAGCTATAGGCAAGTTGTCAGTATTTATGTTTGAGATACAAATCCTGGTTATAAGGAATTTTTCCATAGGGATAAACAACAGCCTGGAGAAAAAGGCAAGAGAAGGAAACCATATTTCTAAAAAATTAAATAAAAATGGAAAGACAAAATCTAGTACAAAAAGCCTTAAGGCATTTGCAGTTGGCTATTACTATGAAATCAGTGGATATTGTGCATATTCATACACCCACACACACTTAAACACACTTGAATATATATTAAGATTTGTCTTGCCTTACAGTAGGTGATCTTTAAAAGCAGAAATATATGAATATACAAAACATTACAGAACTAGGTTAAGATACTTAAAATCCAATTCTTTAAATCTATTTGGTTAATTTCTTAAATAACACCCCTGAGATTTATCTGTTTGGTAGAAAAACAAGAAGTCACATACTTTTTTTTTTTTTTTTTTTTTTTCTGGATTTATTACAGCTCAGTCACATGGCTATTTATTTTTTGTTTAAGGGATAGCTCTATATCAAATCAAGACACTATCCAATGTTTCTAGCTAAAAAGAAAGCAAAGCCTAACCTGCTGAGCCATGAAAACATTTGCAGTGAGGAGTGAATACAGGCATATTTGCTGACAGCCTGAAGGAAGAAAGATTTATTCTGATTGCCTGATGTAGAATTAGGTGTCCAGGTTTCAGAATTACAGAAAGAATAAAGTTAGAAGGGACCAAAGTAGGTCATCTGAGAAACCTTGTTTCTCAGGCAGGGTCATCCTAGAGCACATGGCACAGGATTATATCCAGAGAGTTCTTGAATAGCTTCACAGCCTCTCTGGGCAGTCTGTGCCAGTGCAAGGTCACCTGCACAGCAAAGAAAATCTTCCTCATATTCATGTTGAACTTCCTGTGCATCAGTTTTTGCCCTTTACCTCTTGTCCTATTGCTTGGCACCACGAAGAAGGGCTTGTCTCCATCCTTCTCACACTTTTCCATTAGATTCATACACACTGATGAGGTTCCCTCTCAGTTGTACCTTCTCAAGGCTGAACAGGCTCAGCTCCCTCAGCTTCTCCTTGTAAGAGAGACACTCCAATCCCTTAGTCATCTTTGCCCTCCCCTGGACCTGCTCCAGCAGCTCCATGTCTGTCTCATCCTGAGGAGCCCAGATGTGCCTCACCAGGGCTGGGTAGAGGGGCAGGATCACATCCCTAGACTTGCTGGTGATGTTCTTCACAATGCACCCCAGGACACCATTGGCCTTGTTGGCCACCAGGGCACTGCTGGCTCATGGAGAGCTTGTTGCCTGCCATTGTGCACACAATCACCATCAGTTTTGCTTTTGTGGGTACCTGGCATTTGGCCAGTGTCAAAACACCTTCTCCCCACTCCTGCCTAGTTCTTGGTCTTAAATTCACTCACAATTTTTCTCTACGTTCTACCCACCCAGCAGTGCAGGGGTACTGGAGCTGGCATCAGTTCCTCGCACATTGTCTCTGCCCCTCCTTAGAGGGAGGACTCCTCACACTCTTTCCCTATTTCCCTGTCGGGCCTCTTTCAAGGGAGATAATCCTCCATGAACTTCTCCAATGTGGGTTCTTCCCATGGGCTGCAGTTCTTCACAAGCTGCTCCAGCGTGGGACCTTTCCACAGAGTTCAGTCCTTCAGGAACAGATTGCTCCAGCATGGGTCCCCTGTGGGGTGGCAGGTCCTTCCAGCAAACCTGCTTCTGCATGAACTCTGCTCTCCACAGGTCCACATGTCCTGCAAAGAGCCTGCTCAAGTGCAGCCTTCCCACACTCACATCCTCCTTCAGGCACCCATCTGCTCTGGTGTGTTGCCATCTGTGGGCTGCAGATGCCCTTTGCTCCAGAGTGGACCTCCATGAGCTGCAGGGGCACAGCTGCCTCACCATGTGTGAGAGACTGAAATACAAAGGGTTAATGCCTCAAACAATTGGCCAATTGCAAAAGCAGCAGGTGCTTTGCTGAAGACAGGTTTGAACCCTCCAAACAAAGGAGGGGAGGAGAGTTCTTAGATGTATGATGGCAAAACTTCTATCTGAATAAGAACAGCCCTGATGCAGAAGAGCTGCACACCCATGACCACAGGATGACCACCACAAACCAAACTGTTTAGCAGCAAGCTGGATTTTAAGTCAGATGGGTGATGAGGCTAATAAGAAGCAGATCCTGCAGAGGGGGGATAATACTTTTCACTTTGCCAATATCCTCTCTCACACAATTGGCTCAGGTAAGTCCCCCCTCCCCTGGGGAAAGTATCAGGAGATTCACATGCCAGCCTGAAGACGTTCATCCCTTCTGATGGGCCATAACTGGTTCAACTAGGCTGTTGTGACAGTCGTTGTATCCTAGAAGGTGTCATAAATCAGACAAATTTCTGGGGCCTTCCACCAAAGGATTGTGCCTGATCCACATTGCTGCATAACAGTGTAAAACTCATCCTTAGGGGAAGTATGCGGGCATTCTCACCCAAACCTGAACATGTACTAATCCACTGAACTTTGGGCTCCATTTTTCAACTACAGTTGCCTAGTTGTTTTGGGTTTTTTCCCCCTCTTCCTAACTGTATTGTCCCAGAAGCACCACCACTGTCGCTAATGGACTCAGTCTTGGCCAGTGTCAAACCAATTATGAAGACAGATGGCATTGGCTCTACCAGATGTAGAGGAAGTTTCTAGCAGCTTCTCACAAACCCAATACACACAACTATCTTTGGATTAAATTTTAATGAAGGTCCTTTTCTCCACTAACCCTGGAAAGTACTTAGCGTTTAATCACCTAAATATGTAATATTCAGAAAACAAGCTTTAATCAGTCCTGGTCTCTGATTCATCTCCCATGACTAGGTATTATAAAATATCTAGGCAGATCTGGAAACAGGTAGCAGAATCTCCTCCAACATGATTATCCCAGCCTTTAAAAGAAACATGCTTTCTTTATAATATTGTCTATTTGCAAACTTGATGTAATACCCAAGAAACAAAAATGCATAATAAATCACTCTACTCCAGCATGTACGTGTGTGTGCATATATGTAGATATATATAAGCATATATATTTAATGAAATTGATTATAGAATAGATAATTCATTGTCATCAGAAAATAGGAAAAACCAAGCTCAGACAACGTTATCTAGTAAAATCTGTTGACCAAAATTACATTGACTAAGAGGGGAAATGTTTTAACTTCCAAAGGCTGTACTGTAAGGCATGATTTTTGCCCGAAAACAGGCTATTTAATTTAGACATTTCAGTGGCTTTTGGGTAACTCTGGCTTGGGTAACTGTTACTGACACATGTTTGAGTGCTGTTATTTTCCTCAAATATTAATAATAGTTAAAATATTAGATTACTTTATCTTTGGCATCTTTTTATATTTGGCAACTATAACTGTTAGGTAGCTTTAGCCTGAGAAAATAAAATAGATTTTTTTTTCCTGTTTCAGGACATGCTGGCAAGCAAATTACCAATCTCCTTTCAATGAATATTATCTCTTTGCTAAGATAAAACAAACAGCAGTTCACAATGGGAGTGCAAACATAAAAGCATTTGGTGTATCCAGCTCTATATTTCTCCTGTCAGTACTCTGACTTTTGGTTTCCTGGGATATAAACCAAATGTCAGCATACACTTCTATGAAGGGTCTTCTTTGGAATTGTCATTAAAAGATCTTCATATGACATCATGGAACTCTGTCTATAAGTATGAGCTGACTGCTTTCCAGAATAAAATATGTTGATATATTTAATAAGACTAGCCTCAGCAAGTAAATTGTCTTTGTCTCTATGTAGAGTTTATATGTGAGTTCATTATACAGCGAAGGAGAAGACTTAAATTAAGGTTATGAACTAATAGGATTGAATATAAAAAAAGTGACAGAATGGTCACTGAAGTCTGTGTTCAGAACACCATATGAGAAATTTAGCTCAAGATGGATTCATAGCTGAAATTAATTAATTATGTGAAAATAAAATAAGGCATATCTTAAGAACAAGAAACAAGATCTATCAGTTATATATCAGAACTGATTGAGTAGTTCCAAATATTTAGACTCCATTATTTGTATCAGATCTAAGAATATGGTGAATAAAAATATTGTAACTAAATGGGAAAGGTAGTACAGTCCATAGAATCTCAAGGTCTTGAAGTTCATGAAATATCTTCTACTAAATTGTCAGGGAGTTACCTGCAGTGAGTTGCAGGCAACCTGGTCTAATTCTTGTTGACTTCACTGATATTATCCCCATGTAATTTAATGGAAGGCCAACTTAGCCCTGAATTTTTAGTAAAAACTGTACATAAGTTGTGTTTACACTGAATATGTTGCTTCTAAACATTTTGTTTGCCTTCTGTTTTATTGAAAGGAACATCCAGGAATGACTGTGTGTTCTCACAGAAGACTGCATCAAAAGTATTGAATCCTTTTTTCTTCATAATATATCTAATATATTGCATATATTTAAATATTTGTACACTCTTAATCTTTATATAGTTCAGTATCTTGTTCTGTATGACAGTTAGAAAATATTCTCATTATTATATAATTGTTAATTGTCCTGCTCCTTTCCCCAATTGTTTTTTACGTGGTTTCCTTAACAGTTTCCAACAACACAAAGTAATTAATTCTTCAAATCAAACATGCACAAGAAAACCATCTTCAAAGAACACTTCACCAGAAACTTTCGAATTTACTTTTTACTCCTATGACATGTACTGCAACAGCTGACTTTTTTCCTTCAGAGAATTCTATTGTAATAAGGGGATAGAGGGTTTGGGGTGAGGGGAAGAAGCTTTGTCAAGGAGTAACTTCTCTGGAAGACCTTCAGTCAGTCCAGGATGAATTCCTGATCAGAAGCAGTGAAAGGCTTATTCTTTCATTGGCAATTGATTAATGTAGTAGAAATGTAGTGACAGTATTTAGTCACTATCATATGTCAGTCAGACCTTCAACATTGCAGTTACTTTACCTACCAAAAAAACCTAAACAAACAAACAAAAAAACCCCAACCAAACCAAAACAAAGCAAAACTCATATAAGAACAATAAATAAACTTGGACACTCATAAGCACTTGAACCAGAAACTGAAACGATGGTGATAACAGTCGTATCCTAGAACTGAAACTACCCAAAGACCCTTCCAAACGGTGCATGGATCATTTCCAATTTCCTCTTAGCAGCTTTCCCACAATGGATGCAGTTTTCTAACAACTGTCTAAATCTGCATACAGAGCTCATAAATTCTGGCCAGAGTTTCAATATGTGCTGACGCTTCTGGCTGAGCTCTCACACAAGGATCATAACAACCTTTTCTATTGCTCTGGAGAAGTTGGAGGGCCAGTCCTCAGCCCTGTATATATGCAATGACCCAGACATTCATCACCTACTATTTAAAGACACCTCAGAATAACACTCTCCATGTTGATAAGCCACCACTTTCTACACATACCCTATCTGTCTGGTTGCTCTCTGCCTTCAGAACCCAGCACCCTGGCCTTGTCTCTGAGCTTTGACAGTGTCTGGGCCCCCAAAACACTTGCTTGAGTTTTGATGTGAGAACAACTGTCTTTAGCCTTCTGACAGCTGTTTTCACAAAATACAGAATATATCATGTAAAGTATAAGAAAGCATTTCTGAAGTTCTCCTAGTACAACTTTATGCTCAAACAATGCTGACTTCAATGATACATTTGGTTGCTCAGATGCTTATCCAGGCAAGTTTTCACGGTTTCTGAGTCTGGGGATTTCATAACTTCCTGGATGACTTTTAGCACCATCATTTAAATGCATTAGAGCTTTACTAGTTTTAGATTGGCCAACAGAAGAAAACATTGTTGGAAGTTGCCCAAAAATGTAATGAGCTTCTTCAGGAAGGGTAAGGATAATTTTTGAAATTGCATCTTAAGGAAAATCTATTTTATTCTCTGTTCTCTTAGATGAACCCATACTGAAATAATATAGTGACAAATGACCAAACCAAAACATTAGGAGACTGAAAAAGAACAGAACAGATACTAAACATCTTTACTTTATGGAGAAATGTAAATTAAATATATTTAAATGCTATCCTTTTTAAAACAAAACAAAACAAAAACAAATGAACAAAATAGACACAATTAAGCAAACAAACAAAACTCCAGTGAACACAAAAATTGCAATCAATAAAATAGCATAGACTAGATATAAATAGAAGAAATCAGAGTTTTAGAAGAGTTATAGAGTAGAGAAGGCGTTTTTTAGAATATAATGTTATAGTATTCTTGAGGATCTGGTTAGCAGTATTTTTTTTTTTACATGGAGGAAGCTGAAAATTGAATTAGAAATTACCACGATGAAACAAACCTATGTTTTCTCCAATTAAGACAAAAATTCAGCTTCTTATATATCGTAGTTTTCTGATATTGGAAAAAATCTACTAAGTCCCTTTCAATTTTCCATTTCTTCCCTGAGTTGCAATTTGTACTTGAGAAAATACTTTGTCTCTCTATAAGGCTCTCCTTATTTCTGCAATGGACCCTTTTGTCATTGTAATCAGGAGAGAAGAGATATGTCAATAAACAATCATAATAAAATAAATAAGAAATTACTATATCAAAGACAATTATTTTTGGTGCTTTTTACTCCAGATATGCCAAAGACCCAGATTTGTCTCTGTCACCTGTGTTGGTCTTTCTAAATACCTTGTTTTAATACCCAGGTGAGAATTAAATAATTACTGATACACATGAGCATTCCTTTGGCATTTGTATTGCTTCGGCTCTTGGTTATCTTTCAAATCCCTAGTAATACAGATATCTGAGTGACAGCTTACAGAATTCTTTTGGGATACACAGAGAAAAGCAGGAAAGGATGATGAGGATTCAATCAATGCAGATTCATTAGGATCAGGCAAAATACCAGAACCTTCTAAGATCTACCCAAGTATTTTCAGATATTGGCATGTAGTGATCTCAACCATTGACTTTGGAGGGATATTTCAGCTCTTACCCTATTAGTCAAATAGAATTGCAGGGGATTACAAAAAGAGAGACAGAAATGATTTATAGACTGGCCATTCGGATTTTTGCCAACTGGATATTTTCTAACTGTGCAAAATCTACCTTTAAGGCTCCCCATAAGACATCACTATCCCCCTATTTCCAAGGCATCACTAACTCTCTACTCTGTGATATTAGCTACAAATGTTCTTTTACTTATTTATTAGTTATTCCACTATTCCATGAAATAATCAATCCCTGTACATCATAACAGCCTTTAAATATTTATAGAATGTCATGATCTACTTTGTCGTCATCTACCTGTTAAAATTAGTTTTTTCAATCTACATGGAAGTCAATATATTTCTCCTATTGTTTCTAGTTACTTTTTATAATATATAACATTAGGCCAGAAGATTTTACCGTTTTCCCATTGCTTTCTCTAGGCTAATATTATTCATAGCTATTGTACTAACAAATGTTCAAATTTAACGAATCATAGAATCCTTTAGGTCAGAAAAGACCTTCAAGATCATGATGCTTAACCATTAACCCAGCATCATCAAGTCCATCAATAAAGCATATCTCTAAGTCCATGTCCACATGCCTTTTAAATACCTTCAGGGATGGGGACTCAATCATTTCCCTGGGAAGCCTGTTCCAATGTTTGACAACCCTTTCAGTGAAAAAAAATTTATCGATATACAAACCCCAGTACAATTTGAAGCCATTACCTCTTGTCCTGTTGGTTGTTACTTGGGAGATGACACTGACTCCCAGTTCCTTACAACCTCCTTTCAGGTTATCTGGAGATAGAGTGATAAGTTCTTCTCTGAGATGCTTCTTCTTCAAGCTCAACAGCCCCAGCTTCCTCAGCCACTCCTCATAGAACTTACCCTCTAGACCCTCACCAGCTTTTTTGCCTTTCTCTAAACACACTCCAGAACTTCAATGTCCTTCTGGTAGTGAGGGGCCTGGAACTGAACACAGGATTTAAGGTATGCCCTCAACAGTGCCCAGTACACTGCCCTCCAGTCCTGTTGGGCACAATTTTTTTGAAACAGGCCAGGATGCCATTGGCCATTGGCACATGGGCACATCTTGGATCATGTTCAGCAGGCTGTTGACCAGCACCCCCAGGACTTTTCCACCAGGCAACTTTCTAGAAACTCTGTCCCCAGCCTGTGGCACTTCAGGGCACTGTTGTGACCAAATACTGGACCTGGTACTTGGTCTTGTTGAACGTCATTTTGTTGGCCTTGGCCCATCAATCCAGCCTGTCCATATCCCTCTGCAGAGCCTTCCTGCCCTCCAGAAGATCAAAGCTCCCATCCACTTTGGTGTCTTCAGCAAACTGCCTGTCACTATCCATTTTCCCTTGGTTTATGGAGGCTTCATTCTATTCTCTATGCCTCTCTTCTAACTCAGTGGGATCAACACCTGGAGGACAACTGATCTTACTATTAAAGATTGATGCAAAGAAGACAATAAATACTTCATCCTTTCCTTCATCCTTTGTCATTGTTTCCATGTTATATGTTTAGATATTGGACTAGAGAAATATTCATTACAGAAATTCTTGAAGTATAGTAATACAAGGACGTATTGTAGTGCAAATCAGCTAAAAGTAGGTCTAACTGAGTGTCAACAAAAGGAAGACCACTAGAGAATCTGAAATAAAAAATAAAAAAAAAATAAACATAAAGAAAAAATATAATAAAGAAATAATTAGAATAATAAAGAAATAATAATAAAGAACTATAATAATAAAGAAAAAATAAAACAACAGAATTCAATAGAAAAATTAAATCTCAGGGGATAAAAATCACCTTGTGTTATGTGAGTTAATAGAGAACTTATTTTTAAGATAAAACCTTATTTTAATGTTAAGCTTGAAAAAAGTAGCCCTCCAGAAAACATCCAAACACACAAAAAATTCTTCTACTAGTAATTTGAAATTGCTAAACAATTCTTCATGAAAATATTTAGAAAGACAGAGCTAGGCAGAAAAAAACCTCAAACAAAATGCAATGCAATTTGCCACAGTAAAATATTAAGATAAAGAATATAAAGTTGTAAAAGCCAGAAACAATTGCAGGAACTGAATGTCTCTATGTAGGAATATGAGGCAAAAATTCCATAAACGTGGTATCATTAAACAAGAGAGGAAAAGACTCACAAATTAAAACAACAAAAGCAATTTTGGCATTGGCTATGCTTCAATGAAATTCAAGTCCTGATATGTAAATGAGTGGTTAAAATCTAGGAATAAATTTGCATTAAGAAAAATATAGTTAAAAACCTCAACTACATTGTTCAATAAATTCCAATTCACATAGTATATTTCATAATGTTTTTAGTTCTAATAGAAAAATAAAAACAAAACTGCAATGTTGTGTGCATTCTCAAACATCCATATCCCCAACTTCTGTCATTCTTTAATGTCTCAACTAACCTAGTCTATGTAAAGGTGATTTTTTAAATTCCATAATCAAATGTCCACTATTCATTCATTTTGATTCTTTTTTCCATAAAATGAGAAAATTGCTGAAATGTTTTTTGGATTCAGGCTTGAAAAATAAGTTCTTAGCTATTATAATTCAATAACATATCAACAGAAAGTTATCATTCCAAAATGAATAGGCAGGATGAAGGGCAGAAGGAATTTTTCTATCTTATGTCATTTTTTTTTAGCTCTAAGGAATTTAGACCTGTATAAAAGGGATACTTATAACCTTCTCTGAAGTAGCTTTACAAAACCCCATAGAGACACATGGCCTGTTGCAAAGCTTTCCTTAATGCCAAAGATTCAGTAATCTTTAACTGGAAACTTTTTAGCCTATTAAATATAATATATATCCCACTAGCTCCTGGCTAAGCATTCTCTATCATTGTTTATAAGCTTAATGAAAATTATAGAATTTACATGCATTTCTTGATCTAGTCTTGGCCAAGTACTCTAACAGATACTTTCTTAAAAATGGGAATATTTTATACCTAGTGAGTAGTTTCTTCTTACTTTGACTTCAGTTCCTTAGTTCAGTTTTCTATGTTTGATACAAAAGAAATATTTAAACCCATTTCATTTCCATATGGAGAAAATCAAAAAGTATCATTAAAAAAAAAAAAAAAGCTTGTATCAATAAGAAAATGTGACTAGACACTGATTTTCAGGCATTTAAAATATGCTTTCCAGGCACAGTAAGTAGTCTGCTCATAGGCACCTGCCTATGAATAAAGGGAGAAATCATTCTGGATTGTTAGTGTCCCAGAGGAATCCTACAGGATTTTTCTCTCTCAGTGAAGGAACAGAGCCAGAGCCAAGGTTCTCCTTAGTGTTTTTTTGAGTCCTTCCATTTTCCCTCACTTTAATTCTCTGTAACTTCACCATCATACAGCTATTGTTCTTTATGTTCTTTATTTTTCTCTTTATTTATTTATTTATTTATTTATTTTAAGAACTAGTGGGACAGGGTAGATTAGTTGCAAAAACAGATGAATAGAAATATATCCATTTTGAAGTTCTGCTAATGTATACAGAGAATTTCTTATAGTTTCAGAAAATTGTACTTGTATGATTTCAATCTGAGACTAGTGGATGGATTTAATAGGAAGAAAATTGAATCAACTTCCTCCACTAATGCTATTATTAAAAACCTCTTGGCATTCTCCAAAAGAATCACTTCATTATGCTGAAAGTAACATATCATCTTTATTTTGAATAATATTGACTAGAAAGAAGAATTTTTATTTTAAAAAGATTCTCCGTAGGAACTAATAATAGAATCATTGAATCATAGGATTGCCTGGGTTGGAAGGGACCTTGAAGATATCTAGCTCCAACTCCCCATCAGGGTCAGGGACACCCCCACTAGATCAGCTTCCTCAGAGCTCCATCCAACCGGGACTTGAACATTTCCAAGGATGGGACATCCACAACCTGTTACACTACCTCACCACCCCCACAGTAAAGAATTTTTTAATATCTAATCTAAACCTATTCTTTTTGAGTTTGAATCCATTCTCTCTCGTCCTATCACTACACGCTCTTGTAAAAAGTCCCTTTCCATCTTCTTTGTAGGTTTTCTTATAGGACTGAAAGGCTGCAACTTAATCATCCCAAAGTCCTCTTTTCCAAGCTGAACAAACATTATTCTGTCAGCCTTTCCTCACAGGAAAGTAATAAACTCCATCCCTTTAACCATTTTGCTGGCCCTCCTCTGGATTTGATAATAGAGGTCTATGTGCTGGGGAGCCCAGACGTAGGTGCAGCTCTCGAGGTGGGTCTCAAAAGGCAGCAGAGCAGAGCAGAGGGGCAGATTCCTCCCCCTCATTTTGCTGCCCACACTGCTTTGGGTGCAACCCAGGATAAATTTCAGGGGTGCAAGAGTCATGTCATGGACCTGGGTCATGTCATGGACCTGGGTCATGTCATGTCCAGCCTCTCATCCATCAGGACCCCCAAGTTCTTCTTGGCAGGGCTGCTCTGGATCTATTCATACCCCAGCCTATATTGATACCACTGTTTCTCTGATCCAAGTGCAGCACCTTGCACTTGGTGGTGTTAAACCTCATTAAATTACCATGGGCCCATTTCTGGAGCATGTCCAGGTCCCTCTGGATGGTGTCCCATCCTTTGGTTGTGCCAAATGCCCCACTCAGCTTAGAGTGCAAATTTGATGAGGGAATGCTTGATCCCTTCATATATACAATTAATGAAGATATAAATAAATAGTTCCATCATTACAGAAATCCCTGAGGGTCTCCAATTGTCCTTGATATACATTTATGAATGATGTGGAAAAGAACTATGTGGAAGAGAATATATATGACATTTCAATAGTTATAATATCTTCCATCATGTTTTCAACATTGATCTTCTGTTTGCCACCCTATGCCATATCAAGAAAATGGTCAGACAGTTACCTGTAACATAGGTCTCATGCCCTTCCAGTAAAAAAGGCTGGAGACTGGCTTTCTAAGGACTGGCATTACTGACTATTTAAAACTTGTACCCAAGAAATCCTTTTATTGTCTATTCATTCCTTCTTATACATTTTTCATTACTGAGTTCCCCACAGAGAAGGACTAGAAAGAAGATGGATTAGTACACAAAGTACAAAAGAAGTGTGGAAAGGAAGAAGCATTGATTACAAGGAAGAATAATAGTGATATTCCTGTACATTAAATGGTGTCTATGATCTCAGTTAAGAAAAGAACAATATGTGAAAGGGAGCAAATAAGGTCATTAAGTGAGGTCATTCTCTCATACAAAATCAAGTATGTGCTGCTTATGTGTCTCTAGGGTTTGGAGTGTGACCATGCTTCATTTTTGTTTGTCATCCACCAGTAATAGAAACTTATATTTGGAAACACTAGTTTTTAGAAGACATCAACCTTTTAATTAGTTGCTATAAAAAATACAAGCCAGAGGACAAAGTGCTAATATATAAAACTCAGGAAGTGGAAGTTTTTATTTTTTTTAGGACTAATTTTTCTTTTGAAGGGCAGATTTTGCTAAAAAGAAATAATATAATTTTCATAAGAATATCAAATGAGGCACAATATTCATTCAGCTTTTCAGGAGGCAATGAAATAACGTATTCCCATGAATGACTCTGGGTTTGGTCTAAAATGATAGGATAATAAATGAATTATTATATTTGAAAAGTGAGCTTTCTACTTTAACAGAGACATCATTTATGGATTTAGAGATGTAGAAAAATTGTGCAGATATATAATTTGACATGTGACATGGTCATCAAACTCTATGTATTGCACCTATTTTTTCACAATATCAAAAATTCCATTTCCTTGCTCTCTTGATAATCTGAAGCATTTATGAAGATACTTTAAAATATGGTCATGGAAGAGCTTGGTCAAAATATGATCCAATAATAACTTTTAAATCATTGCAATTCACAGGGCTGGAAATAGGAACTTCAGGCTGAGTGTCATAGTTCATATTCTGCTCTTCTCCACCACTACAATAAAGTTCAAAGTCACATTGCTTCTATGTATCTTAACCATATCGAGCCTCAAGACTGAATACTGTTTTTCTTAAGGGAAATAGAAAACATTTTGTAAATATTTAAAAAAACTAATAGAAGAAAGTCCAAAGAATGTTTAATATTTCAAAATATGCTGTAAATTTGTTAACAGATTGACTATTAACCTAATTTTTAACAAAAGAAATCTGTAAAAGAAAACAATATGGTAAAAAAGTGTTCAGCAATCTGTGATATTTTTTCTTTCTTAGCATTTATAAGAACAATTTATAAAGAATGGAGATTACAAAGATGTTAGCAGCGTGTGTCCTTTTTTTTTTTTGGAGATTTCTTTATTAAAAAACAACATGTAAGGTAGATCAATCTTTTAAAAAATGTATGCATTTAACAAATCCCAAACATCTAAGACTTATGAGGGGTTTATATTTTGTTTTGGATTTTATTTACATAGATTTATACATATACATGCTTATTTCACATGAGTTAGCTGCATAAAATGTGGATAGATAATAAATATATTTTTAGAATTAAGTGGAAGATTAATCAAAAAATATTTATATCTTAGTGAAAATCTGCCACATTCCAATAGCTAATGATGAGGTATATTATGAAAGAGATATGTGAAAGATACATTCTTTAACACATATATGTGTATGCATACTTATAAAAATACATATGTATTTGTACATACATATATTTATGTTTTTGAAGTGACTTAAATTGTGTTTTCTGGTTTTTTTTTTGTTCAAAGGTTCCACACATATATTTCCTTTACTGTCAATCATGTTAACATTTTCAATGAGAGAAAACTTACAGCTGGACATTTGAAGGTCTCACAGACTCAAACTGAAGAAAAATAATTTTTGTAGTAGGGGTCTAATTTTTTTTTCTATTTACATCGTGTGTCATTTAACTGTCAAACCTGCCAGCTGTTCTTATGGAAATGTCAAGTATGTTGTAATTTTAGGAGGTCTTCCAGTGTGATTTTTGCTGAAATTATATACATAAAAAAAATCTATTTTAGAAAAATATTTAAGTTTTGGACAAGATATTGTCATTTAGCCTAGCAAGCCCTTACCCTTTATATTTACTCTATCTCCCATTCCTTGTTTGACATTAAAGAGGTGAAATTCTTATTAGACTGTGCAAAACATTTGACCTGAAATTAAACCATAAAAATTTGCCCTTTTATGAATTCTGAAATTTTCCATTAAAATTATATTTTATAAATGTAAAGATGTGTGTGAAAATATTATAGTCAATACCAAAGACACCTTTTTTCCTTCAGAGACCATATTTTTTTCCTCATTCTATTCTTCATGTGTTTCTTGGATAATTTGAGATAATTGTGATTGTGAATACCTTTTTTTTGAAACTATGTAGCTATGCTTACAGCACATTTAATGGGATACTGGAGAAATTTTGACTTACAGTGTTCTTTAACATAAACTCAAGATTAAAAAAAAAATTGCCATTATCAAGGAAAAACCCATATCAAAATGGTGGAAACAATTACTTTGCATGGTAGTAATCAATGTTAAGCACTCAGGGGTGTAATCCCCTTTTGGAGCATTCATTGAAGACCTTAATGTGGTGTATCAATTCTTAAAAGGGCTCTAAAGGTAGAGGTTTAACTAAAGCCTGCAGTGATAGGACAAGGGGCGATGGTTTTAAACAGAAAGAGAATAGGTTTAGATTAGATACAAGGAAGACATGTTTTACAATGAAGATAGCAAGACACTGTAACAGGTTCCCAGAGAAGTTGTGCATGCCCCATTCCTGGAAGTGTTTGAGGTCAGGTTGGATGGGACTTTGACCATAGTGACCTAAGTGGAAGATATCCCTGTCCATGGCAGAAGTTAAAACTAGATGATCTTCAAGGTCTCTTCCAACTCATACTTTTCTATGATTTTATGATTCTGATGAGCTTCCTTGTTTTTAGCAACTTGTTTGCATTAAAACACACACATAAGAGGCTGGCTTTAGAGGTTTCATGTACTGAGAACTTTCTCTACAGTGTTCATATACACATTTATCCCCAATATCCTGCACAGTTTGAGAATTTTATGTTTGTTTTCACTGCTTTATCTCTCTCATGTGTTTTTGTGTAGCATCGTTGTTTGGCTAGGGAAGAGTCCCCAAGAGATGGGAACTTTCTCTACAGCTTTCACATACATATTTATCCCAAATATCCTACACAGTTTGAGAAAGAAATAAGAGATTGTTTCTGTTTTTGTGACAGTAGAACAGAGTCTTTTCATCCTCCTATCCCCCATCAGAGAATTACATCTAATAACTTAAAAATTGAGGACTTTACTTCTGCAATGGAAATTTTTGAGGGGCAACAATTTAGGGACTTCCAGCTAACAAAAGGCAGGTAGCTGAAGCAGAATGGAACTGGCTTCTGTTATCAATTATGTACAGGAAAAACCCCCACTGAGCTGTGCCATAACCTTCAGTCTTTGAAACTCAGTAAATTTAATTTTATATCCGTTTTCACTGCCTCAGCTTTCCCATGTGTTTTTGTGTAGCATCACTGTGTAGCTGGGGAAGACTCCCTGAGAGATGAGAACTCCTGAATTTTCATTAAGTTCTATTACTGCAATTTTTCATTTTCTACAGTTAATTCTGATGCTTAAAGCAAGATTGAGTGGATGTAGGAATCTTTTTAGATTTAGCCCTTTGTTTGGAGCTAGCATTTATGTGGCTTAAAATACTCCCTTTCATTCTTTACTAGAAATTATTCATGCCTATTTCTTTTTTTTTGACACTCGCTACCTTGAATTTGTGTATAATTCTGTATGCATCTGGAGCCCCTTTTCTTCTTACACTCATTCAACATTACTTCACTCAAAACCATTCTCTCTCCTGAATTCTTTACTATTAATATTGTTTCTTGGCTTCTAAGCAATGGTGTACTTCTGTACACCAGTGAGACTTAAGTGCTATAGTTTGCACATATCCTTGTAAATCAGACAAGGAGAAATTAACCACACAGTATCTCATTATATGCTGAGTGCAACTAAGGTGAAAAACGTGATTCTTTTATTTTGACAAAAATATTTCAAATTCACTTTCTCAGCTGTTTTAAACACAACATATTTCCTCATTAGTTTTGCAAACTGATTTAATACCCACAGAAGTGTATTTCAAGGAAGTTATGGATAATCCATTTCACTCAGCAAGTGATGAATCATACAATTACACTGTCCCTTCAGAAACCAGGTAGCTCCATACAGACTGAGCACTAGAACTGCTCCTCCTGTAGATGCCTTAAATCCTTGGACTATACTCAGGCATTGCACAGACAATATTAGTTGTGCTCAGTTGAAAGCCTCCCAGATTGTATGTTAATAGCAAAAGAATGGGTAAGGTAAGATTTTCCAGACACCTGTTTTTCTAGACACTTGTGGTCAGATTCATGCTCTGATATTATTTTACTCATACAGGTCTACATTTTTAATCAAGACACTGACTTTTGATCTAATATTTCATAAGCAGTGAAAGCAACAAAGAATAAAAGGATAATGTTCTACTAGAATGAAGGAAACAAGATGGTTGAAGGCTTAAACTGCACAAATGGAAAAAATGAAAAAGATGAAAATTGGAAGACATTTAAAACAACTTGATTAGTTCAGATGCAAGCAAGCTACTAATATAAGATACATTTCAAAAAAGTTGATGGGTTTGATATAAAAGTAGTGAGGAAAAGTGTAATTACTCGTAATATACTGGTCATACTGGATGTCCCAATAATTTCTTATGACCTTATACTCCATTTTACCAATCTATTACTAAATTAGTGGCAAACTCTTTCATTTCAACACACAGATAAATTCTTTGCAATCTGCAGTTTTTTCCAAGGTTGTGTCTTCAGTATGAAGTATAGTAGTTGCTGCACAAACAATATAATTATACTAATTGTGCAGGGTTTTTTTTTTCCTTTTCAGTTTATTGTCTCATCTATTATTATAACACTATGTTGAAAGGTGTGTAGAGGGTTGTATGAGTGTGTATACATCTGTGCACAGAGGTAAATTCATTGGGTAGTAAAAATTATTCAAACTGATAAACTTCAAATGGTTGAGAAACTATTTCTGGTGCCCCAAAAGCATTACTTGCAATTTGGAAAATGCAGAGGAGAATAAAGAGAAATTACACTTTTGAAGTATGGACTATTACAAAACCAATTTAGTTACATAGCAGCAATGCTTATTTTCAAATCACTATATTAAAACAAGCAAACGTGTTCAACTTAACTGGTCCTTCCGCTCTAGTATGTTCTATATGTCCCTCTTGTCATTTTTAACAAAACCAGAGAACTTTCAGTATTTCCTCAAAAGAATGAGAGATAAAATCCTTCCTAATTCAAGTAATGTCACACAATCATGTGATGACCCATGAACAAAAAACCTGTGTTGTTTTTTTCCAGAATATAAGGCATTTTTGAATATACTTGGTTTAAACTTTGTATAATGAATGAAACCAGAAATTGAAAAAGGTAATTCAGCTTTTTTCCTGCTGGTGAGAGACACAGTATTCTGGGGTTTTTCCTCATGTCACCCGAATTACCTCAAAGAGATTCCCACATTCTGACTAACAAGCAATTACTGGGCTGTTGCTCCTCTGGCAGCCAAAGGTACAAATCAGCACTTTTTTTTCCCCCAATGAAATAACAAGAATTTTGGAGGTGCTCACCCAACAATAGCCTGATCTATTCTTCCTAAAGTAGCTGTTAGTCACTCTCTCAGTCCTGCCTCTCAAAGACCTGGGCAGAATCTTTTAAAAGACACAATCTTATCATACTTATGAGCTTTGTTTGGCCTGAGATCTGCTGAGCATCAAAGAAAGGACCTTTGAAAATTCTCCAGACACCTGTTTGTGTTTTATCATTGTGAGCAGCAGATTTTCCTATGTGGGTATCTGGAGAAAGTGGGATAATATTTATTTGCAGTAAATGAACAATGCTAATACAAATAATAATTTTAGGTTGGGGGGGCAAAAAAAAAAAAAAAAAAAAGAAAGAAAAAAAGAAGAAATATTCCAGATTCTTTGCTGAAATAAACACCAAATTTACTTTTAAGCCCAAACATGCAATTTGCTCGATGTTGCAAAAGATTGGAGGGGGGGAAGTGCTGACAAAAATATTTGTTTTGTTTAGTTAAAACTGAAGGAAACTTTGAAGTGACTGGCTTTCTTGATGATAACCATAATCATTTGACATTATATTTAAATAATTTACCCAGAAAACCTTTTTTTTGATTGAAAATGTTTTGACCAACACTTAGTCCAATAATGTCACTGATATAGTTTCCGTCATTTGAAGACACCATCTACTCCACTTTCTAACACATCTCATTATCTGATGGTGTGATATTTCTTCCTTTTTAACACTTTTGACTAAATTTGCTTTTTTTGTAATTCTTACTTGAAATCTTATCCTATAATAATGAAACATTTACAGTTCTTAAATTTTTTTCAACCTGTTTTTTTTACAAGCTTTTTAACACTATATCTGTGTTTTGGAAGTAATGTCAGAAAAGAAAGACAATGATCAAAAGATAATATAATTAATTGGAGCTAAATTTCTATTTTTTTTGCTGTTGCAGACCTTAACTGAAAGGATTCAAAGTCTATGAGCAATGAACAAACCCTTTTTTGTCTTGTCATAGCATGGAAAAAGTAAAGAAAATTACAGATTTAGAAATGCTGTATTGATAAATAATTTGATTGACTAGGTGTCTCAATTCATTGACTAGAATTCTGTCAAATTCTTCACAGGCCTTTTTTATTAATCCCCTTAAATAAATGTATATTCTGAATTATTTATAACATTTGCCAAACTGCTCCATCATTTTCTCAGATTAGCTTTCGACTTTGCACAAATTGAACAAGAGTAAGCAGACATTACTAACAGTTTCTGAATTTTATTTTTTGCATCTTTATTTCCTTTCAAGATGTCATTGAAATTTTAAAGTATTAAAACACTGAAATTTTTCATAGGTAGTGCTAGCAATAAATGATACAAGAAATTATCTTCCTTTAAAATATTGTAAAAAGGAAATCAGTTTTAAATTATATATTTTTAAAAATTTTCTTTTCTTTTTTCTTTTTTTTTTTTAAATGAAATAAAGACTTCTTTCATCACCTGGCAAGCACGGTCACACAAAAGTTTCACCCCCTTCTACTCTTTCCTACTGTAGCTTCCACCTTCTTTCTGGGTCACTGGCAAGCATGAAGTTAGCTATGTGAGGCAGGGGTGGTGAAAGACTAAGATTGTTCTCTGAAGTACTTTTATCACAATCCAAGACACTGAGAAATCAGTTTAAACCATTGTAAATACCTGTTCACATATACTTGTGGGACTGTTCTAAATGTTAGAATGGAAGTTATTTCTGTTGAAAACAGAATTCCTTCAGTCTTCCTTGGAGAATTTGATTTTGTTCTCTGTGCATAAAAGTGTCTACAGCATGGT
The DNA here is from genome assembly GCA_013397375.1 of Toxostoma redivivum. Taxonomy (NCBI): domain Eukaryota; kingdom Metazoa; phylum Chordata; class Aves; order Passeriformes; family Mimidae; genus Toxostoma; species Toxostoma redivivum. The sequence continues at coordinate 160,646 of VXBI01005120.1, read as the reverse complement.
ATTGAAGGTGAAGTTAGTTCTCCTTCAGTGTTTCAACAGCCACTTCCACACATTTATTCAGCTTTCGTGTTTTAGGATATTTTTTCAATTAGAAAACATACCTAGAACTACTGCATTTTTTTTTAGAAAATAGGCAAAAAATTTCCATTTAAATTCCCTATCAATATATCTGATTCAAAATACTGCCATAGTTTCAAATTTGGCCTAGAAATTATACTGTTAGGTCCATTTTTTCAACCTTTTTTCCAGACTGATAATTTTTAATATTTTGAAATTTGTTTTAAGTGAAGAGAAGGTTCTTTAGCCAATTTTATCTACTAATGGAGCACAATGAAAGGCTCAGATGAGGCTGAGGTATTAAGCAAAAAAGCACACATTGCCCCTCATGAAGTTAGCCACTAATGTGTACTTCATTGACACCTTGTGAGCATAATATTCACCTTCTAATTGTCTTTATATTGTTCATGACATTACAGAACTCTCTCAATGTGAAGTGTCCATCACAAAAAAATAAAATCCACTGCAAGTACCTTTCATAAGTGCCTTTTGTACCTTTTAAAATATGCATATATATATGTGTGTATAAAATAAGGCTAAAATATTAGTTATCAGTGAGCACAGGTTTGCAAAAGGAATTGAATTCATAAGGAATTGACTTGAATTACTTAATTTTTCTTTCTGCTTTCTGATTTTTTTATGTCTAGAGAACTTCAGTGACAAACAATAACTATCTCTTGTTCTCTAATTCTCTCCTGCTTCTTTCTTTGTTCATGGAGTATAACTCTTTTAATAAATCAATTCACAACGAGAGTGAATTATTTCAAGTTTTTGGATGCTTTTTCTAGTTTGCAGAGAAAACAGATGGCTAGCAGTTATGGTCCCATGGTCTGCTTTCAGCTATTCATTGGTGCAGGAGAGAGAAAAAAGGAGGAAAGTACTAGCAACCAGGATCCCTCAAGCAAAAAGCACTTCCAGGAAGGTGAGTCAGAGCACCTGAGGGAGGCAAGCAGAGTGCTTATCATCTCTCTCATTTATTACCTGAGAGGCTGATGGCAGATGGAGTGAGACAACATAGGTCTCCTGTAGGGCTAGATAAGGAAACAAGATCATTGATTGCTATGTACAAAAGCACAATAAAGAAGCCAGTAGAAAAACTGCCTGGAAGCAAAATAAGAGCATGCATTAAACAGCAATAAAAACAATAAGACCAATAAAAATAATAAGCAATCAGGCATCATAGAGCTGTGAAACTTCAACCTCTCTGCTCTTTTGTCTCATAATATGATGTGCCAGTTCTAGCCTAACAAACAAAATTTTTATGAAATATAGCTTGTGGTTTTAACATCATGAGCTCCCCTTCCACAAGCCTAACATTGTCCTCCTAATAGATTCCAGGGTGTTAGGGAAAAACAGGTGTTCAACAATCTGTGGCATATGGAGTTTCTACTCTTTGGCTTTAATTTACTTCTGTTCCCTTCTCTGTAAACTGCACTGTGATATACATTACCTGGTTTCCCTTTGAGTAAACATGGAATAGTTACAAAACTAGTTTTTTCTTTTCCTTTTATTTTCTTTCTTGACTTTTCATTTTCTTTTTTTTTTTTCCAACTCTCAAATGTTAACAATGCAGAATATTCTTGTGGCTGGAGAGGAGCTGTGTAAAATACATGGATAATCAAAAGGAATGTTTCAATTTTGCTTTGTGTCAATGCTAAGCAAATCTGCGTAAAAACTTAAATTTTGCATGTTTCTACGGACTATGGAATGAATCTGCAGAACTTGAAAGAATGAGACTAGTCAAAGATTCAACCAATATTCTGCTTGTTGGCCTACTTTTCAGTACCTCTGTTATTGTTTAAAACTATACTATCTATCCTGAAAATTATTTTGCCTAGTTTGAAACTACAAAAGAGGAATATTTTGAAAGTTCAAAGCAAATCAGCCGAGCTGCCTTCATCTTGTAGGGCAGCAAAAATGTAACATGTTTCTGCTTCAATTTACACATTCATTATGTTAATTCTTTGAAGTTATTTTGGGAGGAATGTGTTAGCAACCTTCACTGAAACATATTCTGTTTCATGCGTGCATGCATTCCTGTTCATGCATATTTGTTCGGGGAAAAAAAAATCATATATGGTTTAAAATAAACTTGTCGTCATTTGGCAAACTGTTTTTGTTTTTTTTTTTTCTCACAGCTCTGTGGATTTTGCTATTGAATTATAGTGAGATTTTAGACAATCAAGTATTCTCACTCCCCAAATCTCCTGAAAGTGTCTCATTATAATAGAAATATATTCACTATAGCTGACATCATGGATAATATAAATCTGATTTTGGTTTGTATGCCTCTAGCTTCTTCCACATTGTTGCTGGTGTCAGATTGGTGCTATGATAGGCTAAGTCTGCATTAGTCACAGAACCACAGAATCAGCTAGGTTGGAAAAGAACTTAGAAATCATCGAGTCCAACATATGGCCTAGCACTAGCTTATCAACTAAACCATGAGACTGAGTGCCACATGCAGTTTGTTTTCAAACCCCTCCAGGGGTAGTGACTCCACCATTTCTCGGGGTAGCCCACTCCAATGCCTGACCACACTTCCTGCAAAAAATTGTTTTTTCTAATGCCTAGCCTAAACTTCCCCTGGTGCAACTTAAGACTATGTCTTCTTGTCCTGTCACTGGTGGCCTGGGAGAGGAGACTGACCCTCACCTGGCTGCAGCCTCCTTTCAGGGAGCTGTAGAGAGGAATAAGGTCTCCCCTGAGCCTGCTTTTCTTCAGGCTAAACAACCCCAGCTCCCTCATAGGTCTTGTGTTTTAGACCCCTTCACCAGCCTTGTTGCCCTTCTCTGGAGGTGTCCTAGCATCTCTAAATCCTTCTTAAATTGGGGGGCCCAGAACTGGACACAGCACTCAAGGTGCAGCCTCACCAGAGCTGAGTACAGAGGAAAAATGGTTTCCTGCTGGCCACATTATTCCTGATACAAGCCAGGATGCCATTGGCCTTCCTGGCCACCTGGGAACAATACTGGCAAATAATTATACATGCCTGTATTTTCTCTTTGGTGTTGGAGTTTGCATTATTAAACTCTCACACCCCACTACTGAGAAGCCATTTCAAAACTATGTGATGTTAAGAGTTACTGTGCAATACTGTCCCTCAAAACATGCCCAGGCATGGCCTGGGGAGTACTAGTTGTCCCTGACCAAATTGCTAAATGTGGCAGTAATTTAATGACACTGGGTTTTTTTTTTTGTCTTCCAGTACCTTGTGAAGGTCCCTGACCCAGTCAAATAAACCAGCATAGGTGCGACCTGTATATAACCCTCCTCCCAGGGATTCACTTGGCTGTGATACAAAGCCTGGGTTTAATAGAGAACAGCTGTGTAACCTTGGCTTAGGTTTCTGAGAAAACTGCTAAGCAGTAGGAAGGAGCCATCAGAAAGTACATAAGCTGTAAGCCATTCAAGGTAAGAAAGGTAAAATTTCAGACAGAGAGAAGACTATTGAGACTGGGTAGTTAGTAGATCAAGGATTCAGGAGGGAAAACATTGATGTGAAATGGTAAAAAATCCTAGGGTAAAAACAAGGAATTGAAAAATAGCAACTTGGCAAAGTAAAAGAAGCAGTACAATTCCATAAGTAACAGCAGTCATCGCTTATTCATCTTCTTGGTGAGGGAGTGAACAAGAGAGACTTATTAGGTGTCCTACCATGAGCAGTGAATTTATCAATGCTTAATCTGTTGATCCTCATTATCTATTGTTTGTGTTAGTCTATAAGCAATTGTTTTGGTCTTTAAAATGGCATATCACAGAATATTCTGATTTGGAAGGGACCCACAAGGATCATCAAGTCCAATTCGCTGCCCTGCACAAGTCCACCCCCACGAGTCACATCATATGCCTGAGACCATTGTCCAAATGCTTCTTGAACTCTGTCACATTGGTGCTGTGACCACTTCCCTAGGAGCCTCTTCCAGTGTCAACCAATCTCTGGATGAAGAACCTTTTCCTGATATCCAACCTAAACCTCCCCTGACACAACTTCAGGCCATTCCCTCAGGTCCTGTCACTGGACACCAGAGGGAAGAGATCAGGGTCAGCCCCTTCCCTCTCCCTCACAAGGGAGTTGTAACTGCAATATCTCCCTTCTCCAGGCTGAACAGACCAAGTGACCTCAACACGGCTTCCCTTCAAGGCCCTTCACCATCTTTGTTGCCGTCCTTTGGATGATCTCTAATGGTTTAATTCCTGTCTTATATTCCGGCACCCAGAACTGCCCCCAGCCCTGGAGGTGAGGCTGCCCCAACTCAGAGCAGAGCAGGACAATCCCCTCCCTTGCCTGGCTGTGATGCTGTGCCTGATGTCCCCAGGACAGGGTTGGCTCTCCTGGCTGCCAGGGCACTGCTTACTCATGTTCAACTTTCCTTAAACCAATATCCCCTGGTCCCTTTCTGAGGCACTGCTTTCCAGTGTCTCATTCCCCAGTCTGTCTGTACATCCAGGGCTGCCCCACTCATACTTGTAAAGTGGTTTTATTCACAGTAAAAATTGTCCATCAACATAATTCAGAAAGGCAAGGTTGGTGAGATTATATGAAAAGACAAATTATCAGTTTGATGATGCTCACTTAAAAACAATCTCTTTCTCTCTAGGAAATGGTTTTGTTTCATTGTACAGACCACAGAATAAAATAAAACAGATTTCCTATATTTTAAGGGTATTAATGTGGCATCAAAATTTATGGCCCTGATCTTGTAGAGAACTTTATTTTACATGAATGTCAGAGATAAATGATTCATTGCTAGATTAGGATTATATTAAAATATAATTAATTAGACTGCAGCCCTAGGAAAATTGTATTGTATTAATGTGTCCTCAGTCAGGGATTATGTTTTTTTCATTAATTCTTTATCAGTGAGAGAAATGCAATGAGGAATCAAGTAACATTTCAAGAAACAATTAAAACAAACAAGGATTAAAATATGGATGGCCAGGCTCTGGTGATGCCCTTATGTTCAGCTCTGCTCCTCTTCCAATTTCTCTGCATATTATTGGTTTTGAATCTCACAGTCAGTGTGACCATAAAGATTTGAGTTACTGGACATAAACATTTGGACTAATAAAAAAAGTATTTGGACTAATAAAAAAAAGTTTTGTTATTTTGGCTTGTAAACTCTTGTAAAATTAGACAGTGGTGATTTAATGCATAGGGCATCTGTTACTGTGTGGTTATACATGCCTTTATACATTCTCAGAGGACATCTAACAGGATATCTAAAGGATAATAAAGTAATAGAAAGAAAAAATAGAACAAATCCTAGATTTTTATTTAGGCACTGTCATGATTTAATCTCAACTGGTAAATAAGTGCCACGTAACTGCTCACTCATTCTCCCACCAGCAGGATGGGGAGAGAATTGGGAGAGTAAAAATGAGAAAACTGGTGGGTTGAGATAAAGACATTTTAATAGGTAAAGCAAAAGCTGCACACGCAAACAAAACAAAGCAAGGAATTCATTCACTGCTTCCCATGGGCAGGCAGGTATTCAGCCATCTCCCAGAAAACAGGCCTTCATCGCACAGCTTTTTTGGAAGACAAAGCCCTCATTCCAAATGTCTTCCCTTTTCTGCTTCCCCCAGTTTTACAAAGTAAGCATGACACTACGTATTATGGGATATCTCTTTAGGCATTTGGAATCAGCTGTTATGGCTGTGTTCCCTCCCAACTCCTTGTGCGCGCCCAGACTCCTTGCCAGCATGGCAGTAGGAGAAGCAGAAAGGACCTTGGCTCTGTGTAAGCTCTGCTCAGAAATAACAAAAATATGTCTATATTGTCAATCTTCTTTTTAGCACAAATCCAAAACATGGCTCATAGCAGCTACTGTGAAGAAATTTAACTCTACCCCAGCCAAAACCAGCATATTATTCACCCCCAATTCCACATTATATGGTATATCATGTTCAGTATATAAAGCTGGGGGTAGAAGAAGGAAGTGGGTACACATGACATGATGGTGTTTTTCTTTCCAAGACTCTGTTACGTGTGATGGAGCCCTGCTTTACTGGTGATGGCTGAATGTCTGTCAGTGGAGACAGTGAGTTAATTCCTTGTCTTGCTTTGCTTGCAGGTGCAGCTTTTGCTTTCCCTGTTAAGCTGTCTTTGTCTCAACCCACGAATTTTCTCACTTTTTGCTCTTCTGATTCTCTTCCCTGTTCCTTTAGTGAGGGAGTCAGCAAGTTGTTGCATGATGCTTAGCTGATGGCTGGGGTTAAACCATAATAGGCACAAAGTTTCATATTCATGAAAGTCTGTCCTCATATATCCTCTCAGTTTTCAGAGTTCAGATATATCTCTCTTCATCAATGCATTTTAACATACAGGCTTTGCAAAAATGAACATATGAAAGCAGAGCATCCAAGACATCTAAGCTATTTTACAAGTGTTTGACTTAGTGTAATGTAAATTAATAACTAAATATGGATTTTATCACAGGATTATCATAGTTTGATCTACCTGCCATAGTTGTAAAGAACAAAAAGTAACATGTGAAAAATTGTCATTTAAGTAGAAAATATATTTTATCTGAGAAAAGGTTTAACATGCATACCTATTGTTCCTCATCAGTCATTTCTACATACTTCTTAGTTAGCTTGCAGCATGTATACTCTGTTTTCAGACTTTTTCATTCATTTAAGCAAAGAAATAGAAAGGTGCAGGATAAACATATTCAAGGAAGCAGTTCCCATAGTCAGTCTCATCCCATTAGAGCTGAATGCCCTGATCAGAATCTAGGACTTGAGTCACAGTCATGATGATGGATTTCAAAATTTCCTGCATCTTGAGAGTGAGGAACATGCCAGACTTAGTAAACTTGTATAAAGCTCTTTATTTTACAACTGGAATGTACTAACCTAAGCTGCTGGTTCAGTGATTTATTTTGCTTCTGCTTCCCACTCATAAGTAGTCCTTCCCATCCCTCTGCTTCCCACTTACCCTTGGATATCTACTAGCTAATTCTGTCCAGTATTCATGTATGTCCTGGCTAGGACAGGACTAATTTTTACAGTGGCCAGGAGGGGGCATGGCTACGACCCAGGGGTTATTCTATACCAACTCAAATAATTTTGCGAGGACAGGAACAGGAGTCTCTTCCAGGAGGCGCAGCAGGACGGTGTAGTGGGGTATTGTTGGGGGTGACCACACACGTGTGAATTGTTTGTTTCTTGCACATTCTATTATTAGTATTGTTGCTGTTACTGTTTGTTTTCTCATCTTGTTGCTGTTTCCAATAAATTGTTGTTATCTCAATCCATGTCAACGCATCAAAAATCCAAGACCTTTACCTTTTGTACCTCCCATTCTCTCCAGCCCTGTGCCAGGGGAGGAGGAGGAGGAGAAGGAGGAGTGAGGAGTGAGCAAGCAGCACAGTGTTCCAGTCAGAACACTAAACTGGGGAATACCATTTCTAAACTACAACAATATTTATCACTTATAAAAACTGGTGAAAGATTACTCAAGTTGTGTAAAACCATGGCATCTGTGGAGCTTTAAAATAGTGGTAGAAATACTCCTTCCTATGGCCTTGAGATGGAATTGAAAATTAAAGTTTTACAAAGGTTAGTTGAAAATTTTACTCGCATCAGCCGCCTTTCTTTCCAGTTTCACTCCACATTACTCTTTGCCCATATAGCTGCTTCCATTACCAAAGCTCGTCATTTGAATGACATCAAGAGTTTATTCAGCTCCATTAGGTGAAGAATGACAGTTGAATACCAATTACTGTGCAAGAGTGTACTGAAATATTTGGTAGCTCTTTCTACAGTACTGACAACAACAGGAATAGTCTGCAACTTGCTTGTAATTCCTTTGTTTAAACTCAGACCAGCTGAGATATAAACAGACCTGGGGTTAAAAACTGATCATGACACTGTTAGCTTGGAACTTTGGTCTTTGACCTAGCTATCCATACCCTGAGCAATTTGATATATCTCTGTTCTGAAGCTTCTCAAACATATATTAAGATAGCAGTATTAAAAAGAATTGAAATGATGGTTTAGGTGCTGAGGAAGTTTTTTGCTGTATCATAAATATTGCAGCATAAACCCCTTTGTTTATTTATACATACCTAGATTTCCCTTTTAAAGAAACAATCAAACTTAATATCCATTAAGTTTCTTAATAGATAAATAAATCAATCAATAAATAATAGAAATACAGTATTGTGCACAAACTATTGTGGAATTAAATTAAAATAAACCAGGCTTTTAGAACTGAGAATGATGTCATAAACAGTTAATTATTTAGGTCCCTTTTTTGGTGTATCATTGGAGTATTCTTCATTAGCCATTTTTTTCAGAATATCTAAGAGTTTTCATTGTCAATGCATCAGTTCTTGTGTATGATTCAAGCTAAATTAAAGTGGTTCAATTCATAGATTTATTAAATTAAAGAAAAAATACTCTTTCAGAGAATATTTAGATTTTCCCATTACTTTTTTTTACTGAACTCAAGTTTATAGAACATTGAATCATAGAACCTCATAGGTTTGGGTTGGAATAAACCTTAAAGATCATAAAGTTCCAAATCCCCTGCCATGGGCAGGTACACCACCCACTAGACCAGGTTGCTGGAAGTCTCATCCAACACTTCCAGAGATGGAAAAGTTGATCATTAAAACACTCCAGAGGTGTTTGATTTGCAAAAACTCCCTGCCAGACACAGTTTTATTAAGCTACGGAAAAAAACAAATATGAAGTCACCCCAAAACATTTTTGAAACTGGTGTCTTTGTTGATAGGCAATTCTCAGATATGACCTCTTACCACATTTTAGAGAAAGGTGGTTTGAGCCAGAACCAAATGATATCTGCTCATTTCTACTCTGTGGAGTTTCCAATTATCATGTACAGTTTTGGAATTGTTTCAGGAAAGATGAGTAGTAAATATATTTGTTACTGAAATAGCACTAACAGATTCATCTGTGTTTCAAGCTCAATATTTACGAACTGAAACTTTGTTACCACAACGTCCTAAACAGCCCTAATGTGCAAGACACTGGAGGATGACTCTCTTGATCATTTTAAGTTACACAAAATGTGTTCTAAAGCTCACATTATCATGTGTTCTGGACATTACAAAGGCACCCCTGAATTTATCAGAATTGTCATTTAGTCTCTTGTGAAATCAGTCACAACCACAGTTTTTTCGTTACCTGAATTGCTACCCATTGACTAGTATATAGTGAAAAATTCCAGGCAGCATCCAGTGGTGTTCTTTGGATAAAATGCTAAGGACACAAATTCCTGAAGCACAGGTTTCTCATAATGCAAGATATCTTCAGCTTTATTCTATGTGCTAAAAGTAGATGGAACCCAAAAGGTGTATCCTTATATGGGAGATTCCAGTTTCTGTACTGCAGAATGAAGTAAATGCTTTGTATTTCAGTCTATATATCATGCAAAGTGATAAAGATATTGCTGAGAACAAGTAATACATAAAATTATATTTTATTTTATATTTTCTCCTGTGACAATAAAAAATACAGAACTTCACTATTGTTAGTGACAGGATAGACATAGAGTAAAGGCTTTCAGAGTCACAATCTAACAAGTAGCGTGGCACAAAATTGTACTACAAGTTTCTAGTGATATCTTGTTGTTCCTGTTTAAGAACAGATATTTTACATTTCAAAAAAGCTGTGTATAAAAAATATGTTTAAGAATATATTTTCAAAGAGATCTATACTTATACACAAACCTCAGGATCTGTGCAGTAAATCAAAACATATTATCAAAAAACATTTCTGCAAACATTTCAATATTGTTCTTCATGAGTAGTATCTGAATAAATAGCTTTCTGACACTGTCCTTTCACTGATATTGGGCAAAATATGAGTACCTATTTTTTTTGCCTTTTCCCTGTACTATCACATACAGTTTGACTAATAAACATTTTCTTCCACATCATTAAGGGCACATTTTTGCTATTCCTGAAGTGGCTTGTACAGAGGCAGTTTGTCTGTCATACCACTACACCTCTCAGTTCACAGACTTTAGTTCTAGAACACATTACAGGATGAGAAAATCTTAGCTCTGCACATTTACAATAGATTTTTTTTTTGTCTTACACTATGCTATATACTATATGTACTACAGTCTAGTGGATTATATGTAGTGCAGTATACAATGAAGTATACATTGGGGTTTTGTGATAAAGGAAACCCCCATAAGATTATCAATACATAAAATTTAATTAGACCAGTCTAGGCAATTCTTATACAAATAGACTGGTATAGAAAATATAGTATGAAACTTATTTCTGGTTTTCCATCAATTGCAAAATATGCATGAATTATAAATTTTCGCATTAAATGTTCAGTTTAAAAACATTGTGAGAAAAGAATTAAATTGAAATGATAAAAAAATCCAGCATTGTTATGTCTTCCAACTCAGCCTCTGCAGATGTAGAATTGCAGTCTTTCTGGAAGATGAAATCTCACTGAACTTACTGACATGACTTTATAATTTTCTCTGTAGTAATAATTCCAGTGATAGAACATTGGCCCACATTTTCCTTTTCCACAGACATGTTACAATTTCACCTTAGATTACTCAAACTTACTTGTTGGTTGTAGTATCCTTTTAGAGAACTGCCTGGAAAATTATTCCAGGCCCGAGCCTTTCAGCTCTGTTCTCTGAACCATTTCTCAGGGTGATAAGCTGTTTTTCAGCTGAAGGCCAAGAAGCCTTTCCCAGGAAAGATAAATTGGTCAAAACACAGAGGAATTAATAATAAAGACACCTGTTTGCTGTTAACAGACCCTGGGAATGGGGTGTCTTCTCTCTGGACCAATCATCTTTATTCTGTTCTCATTGCTGCGAGTCGTGCTACTTAAGCAGTGAGTTTTTGAATAAACGTTGTCTTCTTCTCGCCTTCTCTTTCATCTCGAGAATGACCGTGTGACTGTGTCTCTTTACTCCGCTGCAACTAAAGGGTTAACAGCCGAACACTGCAGTCACAGTTGGTTACTATGCTGAGGTCTTTCTAAGCTTATACAAAATTATAATGTTCCTTAGTACAGAAATATGGCATCTTCACAAAATTTCTAGTAGAATAGTTTAGTGGGTTTTCAGACAGCTGACCTTTGAAGTGACAAGGTCTGTAGAAATAACTCCTACTTTGTTGAAGTCTTTCTTAAACATTAGTTAGGTTAAATATTATGCCCCAAAGACTTATTTATTGCACTGAGTATTGAAACTGTCCAAGAACCACCTGTGTAAGAACACAACACTCCAAGCTGTCAGTTTAATTTCCATTACTATTTCCTAAATGCATCTTCATACATTTTATAAAATTTAATTTAATACTGCAATTTTAATTGTTGTCCAGTCCTTCCTATATGATATATCATTTCTCCTTTAATGATTAATGAAATTTTGCCTGTGAAACCTTCTGCTGTACTTTCTTCCTTTCCTTCCACATGGGAATACTTTAATAGTACTTATCACTGCTTGCAACTGTACACATAATATTTTTTCTAATCACTAGAACCACCTATAAATAGATGAACTTTGGAGAAAAAAAAGAGAGAGAGGAAGGTCGTTGATCTGAATTCTGTAAAATTAAAGCAGCTTCCTCTACTTTCATTGGTGTGAAAATAAAAGCAGAACCTTTTGCAAAGGTGGCAAGTGTTTTCAGTGTCCATTATTCAAAATCTGAGCTGCCACACTTGTGTAGCTTTGGACCTCTTTCACTTTGGTACTTTTTAATATAATTTGTGCGAATTTTCAGGTCTGATCTACCAATAAGCAGCCCTAAGAATTAGTATTTTATGATTTCAGGACTGAGATTTATGATTATGTTTTGGGGAACTAAGGAGAGGATAAAGGTTTTTGATCTGTGATATGTGCATTGAATGGTTATTGTAGTGTGACACTGCAAAGGAAGTAATAACGTTTGTGATGTGCAATTGTTTTGTAGTGCAGTTTTAAGGAATAAGTACTGCTTGGTGGGCATTGTTTTAATTTGCTAAATCTCAGGAGATTACTGAAAAAAAATGCTATTTATTTGTTATGGATGGGGATTTAGGCTCCTGCAGAAAGTAGAAAGTACACTGAGGAGTTCAATTATTTGTGTTTGAGACTTTTAGAAGTTTTTCAAGTCACTGCCAATTAGTCACATGGTCAAATTCTCTGAATGCTGATTTTGCTAAAGAAATAACAATGTAGTTATATAGAAATATATAGAAATATGTAGTTATATAGAAATAACAATGTAGCTATATATTATTTTAATTTAGAAGTGCTGTTCCGTTCCTGATTTTCAATATTTGGCTCTTTTTCTTTAATCAATATATTCTCCTAGGAGAAACAACATGTAGCAAGTTAAAGCTGTTGCACATAAGGGGAGGTTTTGTTTAGTACTTTAATATCTATAGGCAGGCAGCAGGCAAGCTATGTTTGAATTCAGGAATTCTTGGTAACTTACAAATAGGTAAACATTGCTAGTGTAAATCATTCAGAGAACATTGTAAAATGTATTAACTTTGGAAAATTACTGGTTTATACTAATTTGGACCTTTAAGAAGGAAGTTTCAAAGCAGAAAAATATTCTTGTATATGGACTGCACTGTTCAGCAGGAGATTTATAACCCTAAATATTGAATTACATGGTTGCTCTACCTCAATACTCTGGAGAACTCTCCATTTTCATAGCAAAAATGTGACTCTTAAAGAAAAAAAATTCTTTCAGGACTAGAAAAAATTAATCCAAATTCATGCTTATTTTCAAAAGTATGTAATCACATCCTGAGTTACTGGTTTTTGCTTTAAGTGATCTCTTCTGACTGTTCAACTTTTTTGTTCACATACATGCATATATATATATAATTTTAAGTTTTTAAGCCAGTTTAAAAGGATTTTGGAATAGAAATTTATTTCCCATCTTCATCTAAAGAAACTAGAAGTACAAGGAATCTTAAAAGTGACCCTAAGTAATAAATTCATCAGCTGACAAACAGAACAACAAATAAAAATATCTTAACAAGTGAAACAGAATGTAGAAACGGCAACTTTGAAATGAGCATATATTTGAGTATAATTAAGAAACAATATAGTCATCAAAGGATTCATTAAACTCTGTTAATTTGATAACATATCAAATCAATTTTGTTTACAAAGAAGTCTGAACAATAAAAAATCAAAATAAACCGTTTATGATGTTTTTAATATAAATTCATATATTTTAAATTTTCCTTTGAAAATATGGTATAACATACCAGTGTTCTTGCTATGACAAAGTAAAAAAAAAAAAACAACAAAATCATTAATTATAAGACTTCTACAAACACCTCATATAGATGCTAAAAGGGATGAAATATTATTCTGCAACTTAAATTTTCATTTGACTTTTGTTGTTTTCCTTTTCCTGTTTGCTATTATTGTCTAAAGTCTCAGGTTTTTCTAATGCCCATGCATGCAAGTTTTTTCATGTCTTCTAATGATGACATGGAAACTATAAGGTTTCTTTTTGTGTAACCTTATGGAGAGATGATTGTCATTTTGCAAAGATCCACAGAATCAAAGGTAGTCTAGCACAGACTGTTAAGGCACCTCAGAATTAGATTAAAATATATTTACTAGCCAAATTTCTTAATGTACAAAATGACTGATGCTTTTATGCCAGTTTTTAATTTGGAATAGCAATTAGATGGCTGTCTGAGGCAGAAACAGATCAGTCTCATGTGGGATGTTGGACAGGCAAATTACATTGCTTCAAGTGCTCTTGAACCCATAAATTTCAACTAGCACTTTTACAGTGGTATAGATAATAGCATATACTTGTCTATTATTTAGGTAACATCAATAACAAAAATAAGAAAGAAAAAAAGATAACATTTTAAAAGCTTGTACTTTTGCCTGTAATTGTAACCAGGTAAGAGTAAACCTATGTGTAACACAGTGCTTCTAAAGTCTCAGTTTCTATCTGAAAGTAAGTTGTTTGTTGTGCCCGAATACAGAGTTTTATTCTCTTTGCTCTTTTATTATGGTGAGAAATCACGCCATTACAATATTTGTATTTAGAGTTAACAGTTGCACATTCACTAAACAAGCACCATCAATAAATTTCACTTTGATGCTTTTTATGATAATACACTGTAATTGGATTCAGCAGTAAATCCAAATACAGCTCTGAGGCATTGATTTTCAAAGCAGTTCTGTCAAAATTATGCAGTAAGAAATGAAGCAGCATCTTGATGAGGCATATAATAAAATTACTTTAAAATATGATTATTGAGCATAAGATATCAATAAGTTGAGAGTTGTTTTTATCATGACAATCCTAGAAGGGACATCTAAGGAACTGGTATCATTTTCTATACTGACCTTTTGTAAATGCACATTGGCAGATAGAGACAGTGTATTCAATTTGTTGAGACTGACAAGCAAAATGCCTGTCAGTGATGTCAGAGGTGATGAATGATGATTCAACTGGAAAGAAAGAAAAAGAAGCAGCCAGAAAAAAAGACAAAAGAACAAAACAACAGCAAAAAAAAAACCCAAACCATATGTTTCTGGTGAAGACAGAACCATTTTTAGGCTTAATCCCATACTATCCTATACTCAAATCAGTCTCTATGAGGAACAGAATAAGATTATTTGCTGTAGGGTACATGAATAGGAAAATTAAGCATACTGTGGCAAACAGTACAATAGACTTTATACAAATGTGCATGAAGGCACAACCAATTCAGGGATCAGGGTATAGAGCTATGTATGAGCTATGACATGCTCAAACCTTATCAAAATCAATATACATTGATTTGCAGCTGAACAAGTTGTCCACTTGTTCACAAGGTAAAATATCCAAGTGTTTCTTTTGTACCTCCAGTTTGCCCTTGTCTGAGTTACACTCTGGATACTTTCCTAAGACTTGTTTTAGACATCACTGTGTTTGTATGTATTTTAATATTTGAGCAAAACTTTGAAATATTTTTGAAAGCTAAAATTATATAACCACCATTGTGTTATCATCTATCTTACTTTCTCTTAAACTTCTTAAACCACCAGAAATTTTCTGTGAGAAAAACAAGAAAGCAATTTATCACTGCAAATGAAACGCTATTTGGTCTTCTATTATGTTCTTAAGATCTTGAGAATATACTTTCTTCAGCTCTAAGATGATAGTCTGAAAGTATTTTCAGTCCACATGTTGCTAAAACAAACTTCTGAATGATAGTAATAAAACTTATTAAATTAATAACACTTATTCAAAGGATGCAAATAAAAAATGTATAGTAGCCACCTGGGCAAGATAAAGCTATGGTTTGCTTTAATGCTAATTCCATTTAAAGAAAATATATCATAGAAATAAGTAATATTTATTAAAACTTTTCATATGAGGGCTAAGAGTTCTATCTGTAGATGTTAGTGGTGCCAAAAAGACATAAACTTGTCCTAGAGATTGTGATTACAGCCCAAAAAAGAAATGGTGGAAGAAAGGAGATTACTTAAAATTCATAGGGGAGGCTACAAATAGGTGACTTACACAAATGTCTACAACCCAGTCTGGGGGTTGATGCTGATGTCTTGAAAGACAGTTAGGGGGCGGCTTCCAAGGATGAGAGAGACGAAGCCAGCAGTTATAACACACAGCAATAGGAAGCTGAGAATATGAGGTCTTAATAAGTTTCAATTTTAGGGCTATTTTACACACTAGAAAAAGGTAGAGATTATTTTATGTTATCCAGTGAAATAGGCTTTTAAACAATCTATGTTACAGAAACAATTCCTGGAGAACTGGTTCATCTAAATTAATTAGACTAAATGAAAAGAGAAATACTAGCTCTTAAAATCTCAGGCTATAAGTGGATCTCATCCAGAGATGAGAAAGAAAGATGAAGCTAGAAGAGAATTCTGAACATCCATATGTAATTACACTGAAACTTTAATGACAGCTTTCTAGGTGTCTGTCTGAATATTTTATTAACTGCTTAAGAAAAAATTACTGTTCAAAGCAGTCTATGCAACCATTCCACAAGAGAAAATTTCATATTTGTGCAACATTATTTGACAAATATCCAGAACACATTTATCTTCCTAGAGAGGGTAAACATGGAATTTTGTTGATGTGTTATTTAAAATGCTTTTGATGACCAGTTTCCCAGAGGTTGGTACACCCTAAAACCCCTACCAAGCACAGGCTGTCCCTACTCAGTCAATTAGGTAAAAAGTTGCTCAGAACGTTGCTTACAGCCAATCATATGTTCAAATTCCTTTCTCTATAAGTGTCAGCAGTGAGAGAGAACACCAGCTATACCAAAGAAAAATTATTCAAAAGGAAATTCTGTTAGGGTCAGCCGTTCCAGAGCACACACCTCTCTAAGGATCTGAATCATCCCGTTGGCCCCATGAGTACTCTGCAGTAGCCTAGAGCAAGAGCCATAATTTAGCTCTCGTTTCCTAAATACAGATTTTAATAGATTTTTTTGTCCATCTTTTTTTCAGGATGTCATTCTATTAATAACTCACATTCTATATGAACTAAATACATTTTTGAATATAGAGACAAGAAAAAATCATCAGGTTGAAGTAAGCAGAAGTTTATAATATCTATGTGTTTGTTAAAATAAATTCAGAAGAAGTTTTATTTTATTTTGAAGAATTGCTTCAATTTAAAATTGAAAACTTGGGAATAATCCTATACAAAGTACATTCAGTTTATCGTGGTTGGGTTGAATGAACATATTTTTTATTTGTTTCCAAAAACAACTTTGTCACTGATTTTCTACGGATGATTTCATTCAGTTAGGCAGTTCCTGCTAACTGTGATTTGTTCTAAGATTTGTGAAATCTTTCAGTTTGGACATTTCAATCCCACTAGCAGCACTATTGTTTCAACACTGCAAGAAGAATATCAACATCTGTAAATCAGTTTTCCTTCCATCTTCTTACTCTGCAAAGTTTTCTCTTTCATTTAAAAATCTTCAGTTAATGATGTCCCCTTAATATATGTTGACAGATTTTTCTTTAGATTGATGAATTATTTTAATTAAAATTATGTAAAATTTAGTTCGAAGGAGGAGAACTACCACATCAGGAAAGACAGCCTCTTACTCTCATTACTGAGCAGGCTAAGACTATGTAAATCTACACAGAAAAATGCTACAAGGCTTACAAAGTAAACCATTTGTACCAGCAAGCACATAATGCATTTAAAAACTGAAAAATAGAACTTTTTTTTTTACTTAGGAAAATAATTTCCCACAAGCAGAAAATTAACGGAAATAGTGAGGTGTGATAGATAATTCATAAATTTTGATCCTAATATCATTATCTGGCCTGCTTTATTCTATGCTTTCAATTTTAGCAATTCAAATAATTTGATATATGGAAAAATAACATAGCACTCAATACCTTAACAGTGGGACAAATCTGAGGAAGGGTCTGGAATTTTTGAGAGAAAAACATAACAAAATAAAAGTCAGACAAATTCACTTAGAAAAAAGCATTTAATTGAGTTGCTAATTTAGCATTTACTCAAGTTATGGCCAATCTCTTGACGCCTTTAATTTATGAATAGAAGTCCTTCTTTGGAAATGTTTCAGTTATACATAAATCATGTGTCTAATACAGGCCTAAAAGCATCCAATTCAACAGTCTAGTTAATCAGCAAGTCAAATTATATAACCCAATTGTGTCTTCTAGAATTAAACACTCATTGACTATATAAATCTATTTATCACCCCATTAAATCAAATGGTTAGCACTTCTGCTGAAGTGTTAACTTCAAAAAAAAAAAAAGTAATCAAATTGTACTCTTTAGTGTACTGATAAACTGGGTAGCACTGACATAATAATGTATACCAAAGCTATAGCAAAATACCAGTTTTCCAAGAATTTCTGATAACATAGGCAAAAATAGTAATTGATGAGGGTGAGGAAAGCTCTTTTANCTAAAGTTGTTGTTGTTTTTATGCTGTTTGCCTGGTTAGATATATTAGTAAAGAACTGTTATTCCTATCCCCATATCTTCTGCCTGAAAGCGTCTGATTTCAAATTATAGTGATTGTAAAGGAGCGGGTTACGGTAAAAAAAAAGGAGGGTCTTGCCTCTCCTTGGCAAATACCTGTCTCTTAAACCAAGACAACAAAACAGTAAACTGATGTCTATAAATGTTATGATAATGGATTCTTTAGGATCATGGTGCAAGAGATAGAACACATAGAGAAAAAGAAAGAAACAGAAAGAAAAATGAGGTGAATTGCCTGAACAGTGAATCTTAAAAATAAGCTTTCCTGTAATTGGAGAAAATGTCAGTATTCCGTCTTGACCATCAGGCTATCTTATCCAGCTTTTCATTATTCAAGCAAAGTATTGTCACTAAAATGAATTCATCAGCATAACAGAGATAAATGATCCAACATGGAACAGACAGAACTATCTTCCTGTTCTTACGAAGAAAATTGTCTCTCTGTACTATTATATCAGTGACAAAGATGTCTGGACTTCATAAGCCTTTCTTTCCATTTAGTCTGCCTTAAATATTAATGAAGCAAGGATTTAACTTCTCTATGCTAAGTTCAAGAGGAGTTTAAAAGCACTAGTAAGGAATAGGACTGTTTCAAACATAAAATAATCAAATTACCTAAAAGATATATCTAGCTCTCACCATGTTGAAATGTTAAATAAAAAGGAGATGAGTTGAAATGAATCTAAAATACACTGAATTTGTACCTAACCTATAGAGTTTTTTCAAGAAAGAATGTGTTTATGACATTCCTCAAAGTATTGTCTACATGGATATCAAAATTTTAATCACAGACATAGCCATTGCTAGTAGTTCCATAAATCTCAGGGTGAAAAAAGTGTTTCCAAAAATAAATAAAAAACAACCCCATGCCCCACAACAAACTAACAATAAAAGAAAGATGTTTTGGACAGGTATTGCCAAATTGTATTCAATTGCAGCGGAAAAGAGACTGGATAATGGGTCTCAGCCTATCAGTCTTAGTTACCTACAGAATTTTCTACACTTTCTCCATTGCTTCTTATATTTAAACTGCATTTGCAGTGGTAAACTGAAGCATATTAGCATTTTAAATGAAATAGGCATATTTTCAAATGCCAAATGGTAAAGACAGTTCCATTCTTACACTGCAAGCTAGAATCACAAATACTGACAGACAAATATTCTGAGTTACTGAGCTCCATGATTCTGAATAGGGACCGTATTTGGTTTTCTTTCAATAAGATTAAGTACGAATGCCAGACAAAATCTACAAAAGGAGAGCAAAGCTCCTGATCTCACATTATGAACTTATCTCTTGCACTGTCCTTGGATATTAACTGAAGATAAGTTGAAAACAAAGAGGTCTATGTATTTATAGACAAATGAGTGCATGAAAACCAGAGGAATCTCTGTTCCGCAACCGATATAGCCAAAATCCCCATCCTTTCTCCAGAATCGGGCCTAGACTGGTATTTTACATTTGTACTGTTCAAAATATTTGTTTTAATACAAGTTATGGCAAGTTTCTCTTAGCACAAACACTGTGTGGGAGATACTCAGACTTTGGTAGGATATGCAACAATGAAGAATCTAGGACAATTTTATGAAGTGATGCAAACTGTAGAAAGAGTACTTTATTATTAGCTGCTGTTGGATTTTTTGAGAAAATGTAGGGATTTGTTCAAAGTAAAATTGCTTTACAGTTGCTTACACATGAAGACCTTCACTAAGGGAGTACCCCTATTGTCAGACCATAAGGTGAAACAGAGGAGACCTCCCCTCTCCTCTTCCTTTTAATTCTTACAGCCTGAGGAAAATTAAAACATCCAAAACCCCAAAAAAAACCCCAAAAAATAAAACATCCCAAGACCAATAAACAAAATATATTTGGGAAGACAGAAGATCAGAAGATTGTGTTTAACCACATCAACAAATTCAATTCAGTCTCTACTAAAGGAGTTAATGAAATAGAATTCAACAGCCTCAGATAATGCAATGATATGTAACAAATAGAGTATCAAGTAGAAGGTATTCTACAGAAGTAAAAGTTACCGCTTTTATAACAACCAGAATTGCCAGTCATGAGTTTTCTTGGGCACTATTCCAATAGCAACCTGAGTAGATATCCTAGTCCAAATTTTAAAAGCTTCCCATAAAATGCATGTAAATCAAAACTCAGAGGTGACAGAGAAAATATCTAATCCATTTCTCTGAATGAAATGGAATTGCTGAGGAGCAAATTAAAGATAGAGAGACTGGTGTTGCACTAAAATATTTTCTTAGGAGCAAGTAAAGAATTTGTGTATTAACTGTATCTCTGCTGCAAAGGACACATCACATTTCCTAACAAAAACTTTCAATTAGTCTCCCAGCTCAGTAAGACTTTCCTGTTAATGGATTATTTCTCCCTCTATTTAAGAGATTAGATTCTTTCCCAACATTGATTCAGTGCATAAGCCCTTTCCTTAGACATCTCATCAAAATACCAACAGATAGCATGCAAGAGGCGATAGGCTATCAGTTTTAAAGATGTTACTCAGTTAAGAGGGGACCTTGACACCCAAACATAAAAACTGGGAATGTGTTTCTGGGTAAGCAAACAGAAGAGGAACGTAGGGAAGAAAATGACAAAAAAAAATTCTGAGAGTTAAATAAAAATGAATCAACTATTGTCTAGAAAATTGTGCCAGAAAAATCAATATCTGCTCTGAGAATGCTTAAGAATTTAGAAACCCCAACAAGCATGCCAAAAAAAAATTAATCAGGTGTGCAAGAATTCCACTCACATTTATTTACTATGTAGTCAGGCTCAGATTACTGTTTCTTCTTTTCACTTTTTCCTTTTTGTTTCATTTAACAGTGATGTGTAGGTTTAAGGTGAACAAGATTGCCATCAACCCAAAGGTTTTGCTGCCTGACCATGGTTAAACCTGATATCAAATACTGAAGAGAAAAAAGAGCTAAACCTAGATATATATAGTTTTCATATATACAGTAAGATAGATAGGATGTCTTTTCTAAATTCTAAGGTAGAAAGAAAGACTTAAATGAAGAACAACAATAGAAGATCTGAAAAGGTGTAATTAACAAGTTTAACCATAGACAAAAAGGAGAGAAAGAAAGATATCATAGAACTTAATCTATCTTTAAAATCAAGACTAGATAAAGCTAATGAGTGGGCACAGGCACAACTAAGACAAAAGATTATTTGAATTCCTTCTTTTAGTTATGACAAATTTTCCCAAACTTTTTATTTTTTCCACTTTTTTGTTTGTTTGTTTGTTTGTTTTGGGGTTTTTGTTGTTGTTGTTTGTTGTTTTTCTTTTTTTTTTCTTTTATTTTACAATACTGGCACATAAGGAATATATGGAACTCATGCCTTCACAGAGGCATTTTTTAAGTAAAGGCTCACAACTAGGATCCATTTCGCATAATAAAGTGTCTGCAGAAAACACCCAGGTATCTAAGCTCTCTTTAATCAGTGGAGAATTCCATATGATTAGCAGTGCATAGTTAGCTATTCAGCTTAATCTAAAACACAAGTTTTGAATCAGTGAATATTTTAAAAGAGATGAAGATTGGTTCATCTGAAATTTTCTGGTTAATATTACCTAGAGTCTTCAACTGCATTTTTTTAAATAAGTTAAAAATTAAGAAGTGGTTTGATTTGGGCTTTTGGGTGATTTGGGCTAAATTGATTTATAAATTTTTCATTTCTGATCTATTAAGAAAGATCCCCTACCAAAAGTCCTTGAAATTTAAAATTTTATTTGGTCATCTGATCATATACGGGCTTATTCTTTAGATATTTACATCTGAGCTACCACTTTACAGACAACACCAGAGAAAAATAATGCAATTTTTCATCAATTTCATCCTGAAGTACATGTTCACATCTGGCTAGTGGGAACAACAACCTTTTTCACAACAAGGGAAGACTGAGGGTATTCATACAATCACAGAATATCCTAAATTAGAAAGGGTCCACAAGGATCATAAAACCCCACATCTTTGCCCTGAAGAGGACCATTCTAAGAATCACACCACTGATTATCTTAAATCAAAATGTTTATGATTTAGAATTATGCTAGCATTAACAAAAGCCCCAAGAAATCCTGGAACACTGAAAGAATGAAAGATGCAAAGGAATAGAATATTCTATTTGGTCAAGCCATAATTTCAGGTGAAATTGCTATACTAGTCTTTTTGACTTTGAATTAAAGCTGCTAGATCTTTAGCTACCTCATCCTTAAAATATTTATTTACATTTTATTAGAAAAATTGTATTTATTTTTTTAATCACCAAAATTTTCATTGCATGTACTCTACAATGCACTGGAAAAAAAAAAGACTGATAATAAACATCTTCAACAGTGGGAAAAAAGGAAGAAAATAAGTATCAAAGCATCTTCTTTAAGAGAAAACAAAATTATCCATAATTTTTGCATGTTTGATTTTTCTCTTCATAGAGAGCACAAATACATCACATGATATTAATAGTAGTGATTTGGTTTTTTTTAATAAAATAGACATAATTTAATTTATAATATTCAAATGCAAAAATGGCAGTGAAAATTTGAATCATTAAATTCAACTTTGTAACAAGTGTCACTTAAGAAAAAATATGGTCTCTGCATGAGGAGCACTTAAAATATTACAGATATTAAAATTCCTTCAGGAATATAGGTCAAATTACTCTCTGATTTAATCTTCTTCCCCTGCGCATTTATTGCATGTCTGTTAAACTAAGTGGTGGAGAAAAGTACCTCAGAATGAAAAAAGGTGCTGAAAAACTTGTACTCTTTTTTCTGATAAGTTAGACTCTGTTTTCAAAGAAATATGGTTATATTTTAGCCCACATATCTTCCTACATAGAAACAGAGGTAATGTACTTTTCTAGATGTTCTATAAATCCACAAATGCCATACAATTACAAAAGCAGTTGCAACTATCTTCATAACTGTAGTGCCAACACTGATTCTTGAAAGTGCTTCTGTGGGTGTTAAATAATTCAGAGTTGGAGGTAACAAAACTAAATCAATTAAAAAAATATAAAAAATATGTTGAACTGCTCTTTTTAAGCTATTTCCTGATGGCAAAATGATTGTATTAAAAATCAGGTAACTTAGACGGGAGGGACCTTTAGAAGCTGCGCAGTTCAGTCCTTTCCTGGAAGCGGTGTGAACCCAGAACATGATGTTCAAGGCATTTTCCGGTACAGTGCTGGAGAATGGGATTCCAGATCCTCTACAGCAAGTTGTTCCAGTGCGTAATTACTGTCAGAGTGAAAAAAATCTACTTAGATACTATACATTTCCAGTGCAATATGTGGCTCTTTCCTCTTATTTAGTTGCTACACACCTCTGGGGGAGTTTGGCACTATCTTGTATTATCAGACAAGCTTGCAATTCCCTCCCAAAGCTGTGTATCTTCCTGTTGGAGCAAGACCTCCTCCATGAGCTTCTCCTCACAGGGCAGGTGCTATAGCCTCCAACTGTCTTGATGACTTCTGCACAAGTTTCTCCAGTATTTCAATGTCTTTTTGTACTGGAACAGTCCAAAACTGCAAATAACAAGCTGCCTTGTTAATTGTTGAGTCCCAGTGGTCCACCCTATCTGTGTACCTTTATGATCTTCCAAATAACTTTAAAATCAAATTATCATTTACAACTAAATGTGAAAGAAGAACATTTATAGATACCTCCTTCTCTCGTTCTCTGAGTTTTTGGAGAAGTTACGGGGGGAGAAGGGATGTTGTTGTTTTGGTTTTGAATGTTGTGTGGGTTTTGTTTTTATGGTGTTTTGTCTGTTTGTTTTTGGGATTTCGGCATTTTTTGTGGAAATGACTGGCCAGTTAACAAACAGAAAGTCCACACTGGAGGAAAGGGTATAACATATTACCTGTCATCAGAAAGTACATAGTATAATGATTTTGAGGTATAGAACTAAATATGCTCACAATAACATGTAACGGATCTAGTAGCATATGATGTGAGCAACCATCTGCACCACTTTCTCCAGTATCCTACTGTTGTTAAGAAGTAGATGACTCTTCCACATAACAGAAATATTCCAATTTCAAGTAATTACATTCACCCTGACTTTTTTAAAATCTCTCTTCAAAGACTGCAGGGTGTGAGGAAGCCACATTGGAGCATGGTCTTGGCAGGACCTTTGACCCCATGAAGGACTCATACTCGTGGATCATGGAGGACTCTTGAATAGAATTAATAGAATAGATTGAAATAGAAAATAGAATAATTTCAGTAGGAAGGGACCTGCAGTGATCATCTAGTCCAACTGCCTGACCAACTCATGGCTGACCAAACATTAAAGCATGTTATTTTGTCTAAATGCCACTTTACTCTGACAGGCTTGGGGCATTTATTTTTGCAATAAATTAGATCAATTTGGGCAAGATGAGTCTGTTTTGCCTGTGATAGTAATTGGTAAGTGATCTCCCTGTTCTTAATATGATCCATTGGATTTTCATTGTATTTTCTTACCCTGTCCTACTGATGGGATAGTGCTAAGTGGCTTGATTAGCACTCAAAAATCATTGAAGGTCAACCAACCATACTCTTTCACAATTTTAATTCTCTATATTTGGATATCATCTTACAAACTCCAGTTCTGTTTTTCCTTTCCTTTAAACTGAAAATAAATAGCTATGCTGTAAGGGTACCAGAGTTCAAAACTACAAGGAAGAGGAAGGACTCTACAATTAGATTGAGCTGTTGACATATGGCTCTTTATGTGGGAACAAAATGTAGGAAACACTGAGATTCCTGGAGCAATGCCCATATTTAATATTCAGTGAGAATTTATTTAATCTTTTCAAATCATACTGCAGGATCTGTGATGTTAGATATAAAAATTTAAAGGCTGCTTTTGAAAACATAAGTATTTATTTGGTGTAAAATGATATTTTCTATGCTAATAAATGTTTTCAAATGCAGATAATGACATTTGATACTTAAGGGAACTTACTAACCATTATAGGGATCAGAAAAAATTATTTTTCTTTCAAACACAGGACTATATAAACAGATATAAAAGATATAGATATGAAAAAAAAATAGTTCAAAAATAGTGATTTGTCTTCCCAGGCAGTTATAAAAATCACTTGGTGATTTAAAACCACAAAACTAAACCTCCAAAAGCTATAAAGCAATTAATTTAATAAGAAATCAATAAAACATTTGTATAAAAATGCTGTATCTGGCAATGTAGCCATTGTTGCACAGGCAATGTGTCTAAGTATTTAATGATTGACTTGTAATGCTTCCTTAGGGAGAAAATCCCCAAATCTCACCTTTAAATATTTACACGATGGAATTAGTCATGTTATACCATGAAGTAATGGTAGAAAAGAGCATTCTGTCCAATAAAACAATTCACTAACAATGGGATTGTGAGTACTAAAACTAGTCCTGATTTTTTTTTTTTTTTGATTCAACAGGTGAAAGTATTTGGTAAACTGGACTAACGACAATGTAGTCTAATCAACATTACAGTGATATAAGTGAAAAAAATCTGATTTTAGTTGACTTGTTTAATGTTCTTTGTTTTAAATTTATTAGGAAAAAGAGCAAAAGGAATAATTCTTAAACTATCATCTAGTTGGCACCCTTTTCAAAAAAACAATTTAGCAAAATTAGCTTGCAACAACTGGAATAATAGGGTCAAAATTGCTGGTTAGGAAAGGAGTTTGCAATGAAAAGCACAGCCATCCTTCCGTCTTAGTATTCCTTTTATATTGCATGCAAAACTGAAAGTATTAGGTACCAGTGAGAAATAGTAATGTACCAGGCAAAGGGAAATTAGAGACAAAAATATAGTGATTCTTGATATCATTAAGAGTAATTTTCAGGCAGCGACTTGGAGCAGAATAGTATAGTCAACAAGTACAAATATTATTTTAATTCTGAAATAGATATTCTATATAGTCTATATTCTGTATATTCAAATAGTTTAAATGGCTTAACCAGACATTTCTTTCAGCTTTTGCTTATGAATATAAAATGGTCATATTTCTTTTCTTTGACATTAAAGGTAAGGAAAATATTTCTGTCATCTGCAAGGAAAAATGAGACATTATATGTATTGTCTATAGTAACAAGTGATAGCATACTAAAGAAACATTTCATATGTATGTGCATTTTAAAATTTAATATAATTTTTAATCTTTTTATTTGAGGCACCCATTTTGGTTTTCAGAGTGCATGGGTTCAACAGAATGGAGGAAGAATTAAGAAAAGGGAGTTTGCAGTTCTTGATACTGTTATGAATGTTGTTCTATTTTTCCAATTTATCAAACAACAAGATTAAATGTAGCAGCAAATTTTTCATAGTAACAATTATAAATGAATGCAATTAAAGTATTGGAGATGAAAACAATTAAAGTGCATATATTTGAGAATATACAAAATTTGGCAGTAAGAAATTTAGTATAATTGAGGTTCGTATAAAGCATAAGCAAAACCGACCGGGGAGGGGCCCCCCCCTCCAATCGAGAATACGGGGAGGGACTCGCCCTGCCTCTTGTACCAAAGCATCAAGGCTAAAGATCCCACTTATATACTATGTGCTAGAGAAGCTTCTAGAAAACTCCTCCTAGTTTATATTCCTAAAATTATGTCACTATGTTGTATGGTGCATGCTCCACTAATGAGTTAGGGGGTCTCTCATCCTTTTGAGGGTCTTATTTCCGATGAAGGCTCATCATCTTCATCAGTGACCGAGGTGTGACCTGCAGGTAGCATGTGCTCACCATGTAACTGAGCAGATGCTTTCCATAACAAGATTTTAATTATGTATCATCTTGGAATCTTCCCATTTTGGCCTATTTCAAGGTCAAAACTTCCTATTTCTAGATGCTAATTATCAGACCTACATCCTTCTACTATCCCTCCCAACATACTTGTTTGACTCCCAGCATCTTGAAGATGTCCTTTGTCTTGTCTCACCCATCTCCCCCCCCTTCACTCTCTAACAATTGCCTTCTATTGATCTAAATACAATTTTGCTAATATAGTTACAATTAGCACGAATCACATTTATCACAGTACTATGCCTAGCTTTAACAATAAACATGATTGTACTCCTTCCTTAAACAAGAGATGCCATATTTTTTCTCAAGCATGTTTCTCTTCTTTTTTCCTATTTTTGGGGAAGTAAAAGTACTGTCAGCCAGCCTCTAGCTAATTATTCCATTTGAACCTCTGTCAATCTTCCTATCTATGTTGTATATATATTTCTCTATATATGTAATATAAACATCTCTGGTATTTGTTTCTCTGTGAGAGTAGGTAGAAAAGCAGTCTCTACAGCGCAAGATTTTTGATAAAACCAGCATAAATGGGCATCTTTAGGATCAGATTTTCTTATGTCCTTTATTCCATCCCTTGAAAAATGCAAGTTAAACCTGCTGTTATTAAATCAGACTTCTGTTGTAAACTTAGCACCTGGTTTAATAATGTTACCTTCCTCATTTCATTCCTGACTCACCATTTTCTGTCACATTCAACAAATAGCTTCTCTACTTCTCAAGGTCCTTCAACACTTATCTTCCCCTCATAAACTTATACTATTTAGCACGTTGACCTTTAACATGTCACTTTGTGCCCCCAAACCTTTAGTGATTCCACTCTCCCCCATCCACCTGTTAAATTTTCAAGGAAGCATCCTGTTGCTTTGTCCCCTAAGCTCTTGGGACTAAACCAGCCCTTGCTCTAAATTCTTTGTCATATTTAATTTCAAAATATATGTTTGTGTGGCCCATATCCCACTCCATACAGAGCAAGACAAACCAAACCAAAACAATAACTGAGTAGAAAACAGATAGACAGATAGTGCGCTGGGACCACTTGCTACCCTGCTGAATGAGACAGAATGACAATTTCTCTGTTTGTCTCCCATCTGTCTGTTTATTTGTCAGTCATTTCTTCTTCTCTTAGACAATAAACGCTTTGGGGTGGGGACTATCCTTTGTTTTTTCTTTAGTTCAACAGTTCTGATTTTTGTTGTTTTAGTAAAAGGCAGAAAGCTCTGCATTGGTCCTGCAGGTTCTCAGGATGTGTCTTGGCCTGAGCAGATTTCAGCTTGCTTTAACATTTTGCTGATGTCAGTGATTTCTCCTTCCCCTGCTTTACCTGCAGCTCCAGGAACACCATTGTAAAACTTAAGAGCTTCAAAAAATGAATGTGCCAAACACAGGGAGCTAAGGAATTATGGCTAGCCCAATTAATATTTTAATAGTTGAGTAGTCCAAATTACACATGAAAACAGAACAGCTTCATAAACTTTACAGTTTGAATTTTTGTAGAAAAACACCTGCATGCTGCTGCTGGTGCCCATCCCTTTCCCCAGCAAGAGCCTCAGCCTGCCATGGTCTCAGAAGCTTGAGCTGTCTGTGGTGAGGTCCAGCCTGGGAGGTTGTTGAGGGCAGTGTAGGTAAAGCCCTCAGCCACCCTAGGCATCACCCCAAAGGAGAAGTGGCCTGGCTGTGGTCATGATTTCTTCTTTTTTTTTCCATCTGGAGTCCATGGGGTGTTATTTTCATAATGTTTTAACCTCACTCCCATCCTCCCATCAGACACCCAACAGGATTTCCCTTGCTAAGAGAGAAATCACATTTTCTGGGCTATGGAGTTTTTTATTAGCACTGTTAGAACTGGCAGTAGTGGTAATAATCTGTAAGTAGCAGTTTTAACCATCTTACTATATCCTAGAAAATACTAATGTCCTAACTGTAGCCTTTGGCCTCCATTCATGACATTCAAAGCATAGCGTGAATCACAAAGTCCTGAAGGGCTTCAGGATGAAAAAATCCTGTCAAACCCAAACCAAATAAACAAACCCCAGTAGTGATAACTGTTATCTTAATCCTACATTTGATAAGAAAACATAAAAGGAAACCCTTTGAATGAAATATGGAACACTGTTTCTTCAGTAAACTTTGTTTATTCTAGAACAATATAGTTAAACCAGGAAAAAAATACATCTAACTTTTAAAATAATCCATGTCCTCTTTCCTCAAATGATATAATAATAGGTCTTATACACCATGAGTATCTAGAATGTTTTTCCTTGTCTTCAGAATTTTTTTAAAATTAAAACGTTGTGTATCATAATTAATATTAGTGTAAAGACCTCAAGTGTTTGATGTTGTACTGTCCTATCTTCATGATAACATTGTTCACACTCAATAGTGACTGACTGAAAATATAGAGTACATAAAAAGGAGGCAATAAGACAAATTAATCAATGTATATTCCACGTGTGAAACTGTTTGTAAACAAATGATGGTTTTGCTCATCAAGCTTGATCTCAGATGCACTGCTGAAAGTTCATTTCCCACTCACAGGCCTGTGGAATGAGACATTTATGCAAGCTTGACATCAGTTCACTAGCTGGAAGAATTCCATCCACTTTTAATGCCCGTACTTAAGCAGATTTGATTACTTTAGGCATATGTCTCAGATGCATCCATTAAAAAAAATACACATTGGGAAGGTGCAAATACATCTTTTATATTCCAAAACACAAACTATAATCAAAATTGGTAAAAACTTATTTTTTATCAATTTTATCCTGCTGTCTTATACAAAAAAGAGCTCAAGCAATGGAAACACAAAACAGCAATGTAATTTTTCACATTGATAGATTTCCAGAGTAAAAAACAAAACCTTTCTGGAATTCAAGCCTTTCAAATTGCTTTCAATATTTTATAATATGAATAGTATTTCTTATTGAAATCCTCTGTTATTCTGTACACTTTAATTTAATTTTCTCAGAAAAAAAGTTACAAAATGCTATTCTGAGGCATTTTAAAGATATACAGAAACATCTTTATATATTTTAAAACTCTTGAATTCAAAGAGTGAAAATCCTGTAATGATTTAAAAGTGCAGTCATGCTGATTTTATATTATTTGGTGAAGTGCAGGGCTGTAAAAAGTTGCAATTTATAAAGTTATGATAAGAAAATATATATGCTTGCTGTTTATCTGTAGGTGTTTTCTAACCTTAATAGTGGCTGACTTGATTTGACATCGAAGTGTACGTCAGTGTGCATTTTGGCAGAGAGGGATGTATAACAGCTGTTATGTAAAATTATATAAAAACAAGAGTGTCACCATACAAGAAGCAAAATTGCTGTGCAGGAAAAACAGTCTCTTATTTAGAAAATTTGAACTGAAGATCATAGCTGTTCAAATATATACATATTCTGTTACATAGTCATTCCAACAAGGCTGTTTTGTCTAAATCTTTATAGCCAATGAGAACTCAGCCTAAAAAGTTTAAAGCTTTTTAGCTTTTATGGAAAAACTGAGAGGAAAATATTTGATGATAATAGACATTCTACCTAGGACTGTCAGTCTACAGCTTCTCCTCTTCTTAGGAATGACACACAAAACTCTTCAACGATTCTTGTGTAAATTTTCACAGCAGAATAGACCAATTTCCTGATTTGTTTTTAAATCAGGATTCATCACAAGCAAGGAAAACTTTTTTATTAATCTCTCCATCTTTTTCTCCATTTTAGGATTTTATTTCCTAAAAATAATGTTGGCATTTTTCAAACAGGATTATATTTGACACTCTTAACTCTTGGAGCTTCTTGTGTCTTTATTTTCCCAAATTTTATCCTTCTGTGAAAAGAAATAGTTGTATTTCTGATTTCTGAAGGAAAGGCAGTTAAACTGAGAATTTAGTGTTTTGCATTTTTAGTGAACCAAAAAGGCACTGGTGATCCCAGTCAAACTACTTTGTAAGAAGTAACAGATTGATTTCGAGTTGAAACAATTTTCGTCCCTAATGTTTGTCTTAATTTTGCATCTGGAAATGTGGTTTCTGGAAATTTGTATCTGGAAATATGCTTACCCATCCCATGCAACTGAAATTTAGAAGAATACAACCTCTGAATTAAAAACAGTTCTTAATGAAAAAATTAAAATACATATTTAAGAATAAAACAAGTAGAGAACACATTTTCCATTTAATAAGGGAATACATTTACTCTCAGAGAATGTTATTTTTATAACATTTTCTAACAAAATTTGCTTAGATTTTAGAAAAAATTTGTGTTGAGTCGTATGCTGTGTGCAGAAAATAGAATGCTGACTTTTTCATTATTGACTCATTTAAAAACTACTTTAGATAAGACATTATAACATTTTCTATGCATTCTCATAGATGCATACGTAGTGCACTGCAGAATTTTTCAGCTTCACTTAACCTCAGTGACTGATAGTCTTAAAAAAATAAATGATGTGACATTCACATAAACACATCTACAACCTGATTTCTAAACATGCAATTTATCTTTACAGATGTAGTAAAATGATTAGGCAACTAAAGCATCTGACTGGAAGACCAAGTAAATGAAAACATCATTTTGTACTTATGAAATGTAATTTCTTTGCTTCTGCTAAAGAGAAGTCCAGGAGAAAAACCCCCAAAATCAATTGAAGATATGAAGAAACTTCAAAGCTTCAAAGGTATTTATCAAGTGTCTGAGAGAAGGAAAAGCCCTCAGTTTCATGGAAGAGAAAAAGGATCAAACATCTTAAGGAGTCAAGGGTTATTTCTTTGGGATTGACTTTATGCTGGAACATATTTACTTAAGTCAGCTTGCTATTAACATAATTAATTTCTCAAAAGATTTTTCCCTCCTTATATTTATCATTTCTTATTTCAACGGAAAGCTGGGGACAAGAATTTAGTACCAGATTTTGAAGTATTTGTCTTAGTCATCTTCTTATGTGAATATTTCATGACCCTTATACAGACCAAAAATCTATGGCTGCAGCTGGGTTGAACAACTGCAGCCCAGGGATGATTGATCACAGTCATAGATATATATACTTTTTGTGTTGTTTATGATTCTCCAAACCATGCTTTTCTTCACTGCAAGCCCCACTTTCTATGTCCCCAAGTTATCTTGACACAGTACCTGCCTTGCCCCTATTTTATTTCCACCCTCCCTTTAGAAATTATTCCAAATTCCCACTTACAGACTTTGACACAACTAAATGAAAGAGTTATTTCTGTTCTTCCCAGTACTCTGATTCCATAGGCTATGAGTTCTTTAAAGTTTTCCCTTTTTTTTTGTCTTTCTTGCCTTCAATTTGTCTGCATATATACCTTTAAAGAAATAAATTGAAATTCAGGTCAGCTAAGTATTAACGTTCAGAGTTTTGTTTGTTATTTCTAAGTCACATAAATTCTGATTTAAGTGTAGGTTCAACTGCTAATGCATAAAGATTGGAGCAAGTTCAAAGAATTTTCAGCTCAACAAGTTTTAAGTTTTTTGGATAGTAGTTTATCTTCACCACTGAAATTTTGTCTGTAATACGTTTTATTCTGTGTGTTCTTATCATAGTAAATAATGGGTGATTATTTACTGAAAACCAATAGAGACTTTTAAGGGCAAAAGGTACCTGTTTTCAGAAAGAAGACCTAAAAAATTGCAAACTATGTCACCATTTTCAAAGCAACTGTCTTTTAACTGTGTATCTGTGAACATAAGTGGATCTTTCAAAACCGAATAAATTATTTCAGTGAAAAAGTGGCTCAAAGAAGACCAAAGCATATTAAAAAATTACAAACTTTCATTGCAGGAAGTGTGCTCTTTGACAGGCAACTTTTCTTTAGTGGATGAAGTAATTTGCTATCAGCCACTATGTTTTAAAGAGAAGCCCAAATATTTTACTTAAGTTTGAAAAGTTTAGATTTACATCAGCTGTATGAAAGAAAAAAATCTTCTTGACTAACACTGCTCAAATATATGATATGTAATTTATGTCATAGCAAAGTTTTAAAGACCTTTTTTAAGATACCTGATCCAGATTTGTTTATGCTATGATTTCTTAGAATTTCTATTTAGTTTGTAAAGTAGTAGAAGATGTTTGATCTACTAAGTAATTGAAAATTAAATTTTACACAGCTTCTTTTTTTTCACTTTTGCTTACCTTTAAGCACAAGTCTTGTACCAGACTTGGACTACACAATATCATCCCTAGTAATAATTAAATTCCATGGTTCTGGGAAGAGGCTGGATATTATTATGGCTTTATCACTTCCATAAAATATACCATATAGTATTTATTAATATCCTATGAATTATAATTATAAATAATTTAAGATCTGTTTCTCCAACAAAAAACTGCATTCAATGCTGCATTCAATGGTACAATATTTTTTTCATTGTGTGTGCTTGTTTACTTATCACTGGAGTAGCTTTCCCAGACCTTAGTATAATATATTGAAAATTCTTTTGTGCCAGTAAGGATCACAAAAGTTGTAATAGAGGCACTTTTATGCACAATCCCTTTTAAGACCCCTATAGTGTAGTTATGTAGTTTTCTTAAAATCTCTATGATTAAATATATCATTGTTAAGATACTCACTGTGAATATCTTGAAACCATAACAAATTCTAGTTTGGAAATTTATATTTCAAAGAATTCAAAAATATGTTTTAAACATACTTTCCCTTCATCCTTTCTACATGCTGCATGAAAAAGGAACTACATACACTAACTCTTTGAATTACCTGAAATAAGAAGACTGGAACAAATTTTGATTGGTTGGTTGGTTGGTTTGGTTTTGTGACAACATATAATAAAATATATACACCAGAAAAAAAAAATACAGAATTGGAATTAGGGGAACATCATGAAGTTCAAAAAAGGGAATTGCAAAATCCTGGGGAGCAACCTCAGCTACCAATATATGCTGGAGGCTTCCCAGCTGAAAAGGCTGAAAGGACCTTGGGACACTGGTGGGCACAAAGTCGAACATGAGTCACCAACGTGCCCTTTTGTCAAAGGCAGCTGACTGCACCTAGGCTGCAGTAAGAAAAGCACTGTCAGCATGCCCAGGGAGGTGATCCCTCCCCCTTGTTTAGCACTGATTAGGTCAAACCTGAAATATTGTACGCCTGGACCCTCAGTAAAACAGAGATACAGGAGACATTCTGTGAAGGACCGTGAAGATTATCAGGAGCATCTCTCCTATGAAGAACGTCTGAGACAGCTGGGACTATTCAACCTGGAAATAAAACAGCCCAGAAAGGATCCCATCCATGTGTGAAAATACTTGGAGGGAGGGTGCAAAAAATACTCCCAAGCTCTTTCAGCGGTTCCCAATGACAGGATCAGAGGCAATGGGCACAAAGTAGAGCACAGTACATCTGATATCTGGACATCAGAGGACACTTCTGCATTGTGGGGGAAGCCAAGAACAGGCATAGATTGGCCAGGAAGGTTGTGAACTCTCCATCCTTGAAGATATTCAAGAGCTCTACTTGAACAGGGGGATTGAACCAGACCCATCCAGTGGCTCGTTCCAACTTCAACCATTCTGTAATTCTGAATTTATAATTAAATGCTATACATGCAGCAACTTTACAGTTCACTACCAAGTAACAAGTAACAGCATTTTACTAGTCTTTATAACAACCTCTTACATGGTACCTTATTTCATTTATGGTCTGGGAAAATATAATCTAGTGATTCTACATGCACACACATACCTTTCAGAGAGTTCTATGGAGTTTTCTAGAACTTCAAAACTACAATTTGGACTGTAACTTGGTTTTCAATTTCCCCTTTTTCCTATCAACTAAGGCTTTATACTATGACTTCTTGTGTTTAGAAGAGCTGCCTTCTGTTTTCTGATATTGCAATGTTAATCAGTAACAGGGGATTGTTTTAGGTGAAGGGGAAAGTACTTTCTTCTCGGGAGACTTCTTCAAAGTCTTCAAATCTCTAAAATTGTACTGAAATACAAATGTTACAATCTGTTGGTTTTTAAAATACAAGTAAAGTAATTAGGTTTTGGTTCTGGATATGTCACTTTGAAATTTGTTTTTGTGTTGCTTTTAGTCTTTGGTCAGACTGTTAATGAAGAGAGGAATTCTTGCCTTATGATTCATACATGTTGGTATTAATCTATTTCCTTACACTACTAAAAATATTTAATAGTAAAATAGCTTATTAATATGCATTCCTAGCACTTTTTGGATATTGAAAATTCAAATTATTTCCTAAAGAATGAATTCCATTAAGAACCTTCTGAGCTTTTTCCAGTTAAAAAAGTTTTCCTTAAAGATTAGAGATACAAACATAGAAAAATATTTATCAATAAGAAAAATACGGGTTTGGTGAATACTTTCTAATTCTGAAAGGGAAAATTATTTTCTGAAGAAAATAATAAAGCTTTCTTGCTAGACTTTATTTCTGCTGTTCAGTTTGCTGACTTTTTCTTCCATGCAGTATTGCTCTGAGCAAAATTACCTTCAAGAATTTGTAATACCTCAACTTACTGGAGAAAAAAAAAATTTTTTTAAACAAAAAATGCTAAAGAAATGTTTCATTATAGTCTTGCACAATGGATCCACCTGTAAAATTCTGAAATTTAAAAAATATTAAAATAAATAAAATAAAATTAATATTTTAATATAAAATATTTAATATAATATTTAATTTTAATAAAAATATTAAAATAAATAAAACCAAAAATACTAAATACTTCAATAACTTATTGTTCTATTTGAAGAAGTCTCAATTACTCAGATTCACCTGTTTCTTTCTGCTTATTACAGTCTGTGTATCTGTGCCATGCATAAATAAAGACAGCTTTACTGCAAAATTTTGCTTTATTTTTCTTGTTTCAATGTGTTATTGTGATAATAGTAAAAGCATAATTATATTAAAAAGTCAGATTTTGCATTGTGTTTCACATTGAACTCAGCAAAGGTAACAGCACTCCCAAGGACCTCTGAGAATCTAGGGCAGTCTGGAATGTAGCTTGAAGCCCACCATACTCTGGTGGTCTAAATGCCTACAGCCAGTGCTGAAATGTAGGACCTACTAGCAATAAATCATTTGTTTGTAGTTACTTGACATTTTAACATAGTTTAATCAGTTTGCTGAAGAAATGCTATAAATTTCAAACACTAATATTGATCTAAGAGAATGCCTACAGATGGTAAATCATATGTACTCTTCTAGCCATGACACTATATTTTCTTGGGCCTCACTGCAAATGTAAGTGGGAAACGATAAAATGGTAATCAAGATTGTCATAGTGAGCCCAGCATGTCCATAGTTGTTCATATGCATCATTATGATTGTTACAGAGATTTTTGACAGCAGGTTAGCACCTCCACCTGATAGATTTATTGCACAGATCAACTATGTTACCTGGTAGCTAAAGATAGATGCCTCAAAAGGTGGACCCAGAACAACGAAATCCCTTGGCAATTATACTGTTAAAATCTAAACTCCCCATCCCTCATGCAACAGTCTGGACCAATAGCAGTATTAGGATCTGAGGTCGTCCCCTCTTCCTTGGTTTGCTCTTTCATTACCAAGGGGTCATCACATGGTCATCTGCTCTTAGGTTGCTTTCAGTGGGGGTTTCCATCAGTTCTGTAAGTCCATGTTATAACAGCATTGTTACAGCTTATGGGCTGTTCACTCTAGCTAATAATTTTTAAGCAATATTTAAGCTACAGTTTAGTCTATTCTGACTATTATTAGATTGTTAGCTCTGGGTTTCACTATGATCCCTCTTTGACTTAAACATGGCCATATAGTTCAAATTGAGTTCAACTTGCTGCCTAACATTTTTAGCTACTTATGTCAAGCAAGCACTTAGCTATTTTCAAGTAAAATACAATTTTCCATAATGATCCTGTCAAATTATGTCATAATCTCAAGAAGCACAGACATTTCTATAAGAGGTAATTTGGAAACAAAGAGATGAGACTGTGTTCAGTATGTAGTACCTACTTAGTTTCCCTATTTCGACCTTAATCTCTTAATACACTAAGCAACAAACAATATAACAAAGGTAGGCAGAAAAATATACTTCTTTTTTCCATCACTTTACTGCATGAAAGGGCTATTTCTTATACTGTAAAACATTATTGATAATACTTTATATACTATCTAATCTTAGACCT
This sequence comes from Toxostoma redivivum, assembly GCA_013397375.1. NCBI lineage: Eukaryota > Metazoa > Chordata > Aves > Passeriformes > Mimidae > Toxostoma > Toxostoma redivivum. The sequence continues at coordinate 123,655 of VXBI01005120.1, read as the reverse complement.
TCTCTGAATATGGAAGACTAGCTGTACAAAAATTAGCATTTTCTTAAATGTAGAAATAACAGTTCCATCACTTCCAAAGTGTCAGAATTTTGTAAGAATAAATCTATTTTTATTACTTTGATGAGGATATATACTTCTTACCCACTACTGAGCTATACAAAGGAACAGTATCATCAGATGTTAACACTCCAAGTAAAATGCGGAAGCACTTCTAGCTTATCAAGATAAAAATAAGCTGAAATTACTCATATAATATATGTGAATAAAATTACTCCTAATCAAAATGAACTGCCCACATGAAAAGCCCAAATCAACAATACAAAAAAGGGAACTAAAAATAATTATGACAGTTATCCATTTTCTCTATAGAGCATAAATATTTAGTACAGTAAACAGCTAAATATGAGCATGTCTTCACGATGACACCATTTGAATCTAACTTTCCTCTACAGTCAATCTGAATTTTATCACTGGGAGTTTAGAGGAAATTATGCTGCACTCTGCAAAAACTTTTATTTTTAACTCTTCCATTTTCCCACACTCTAAATAAATATTTCATGTTAGCAAGACTTAAACACTTCGTTTTGCATTTTGAAATGTGTCTTCTGCTCATTTGCTTTTAGTGTTACAATTATTAATACTAGTATTGAAATCAATCCTTAATCACAGAATCATTTAGGTGGGCAAAGACCTCTCAGATCATTGAGTCCTACTTTTGACCAGTCCCCATCCTGTCAGCTACACCACAGCCCTAAGTGCCACATCAGGTTGTTTCTTGAACACCACCTGGGATGATGGCTTGATGGCTCTACCACCTCCCTGGGCAGCCCATTCTAATGCTTAACAACCTTTTCCATAAAGAAATTCTTCCTGATATCCAATCTAAACCTACCTAAGTTTTGAAATGATGCAGAATATTTGGAGTTACCAATATTTGTTCAGGAGGAAATTTTCTCATTTTATTCTTGTAGTTTGAATTGTGTTAGGTAATGTATGATGTATTCTGCTTCTGTTCAATATAAACAAATACCCTCTCCCTACATTTTATTTTTATTTATTAAACTAAAGTAATATTTCTTCAGATCTAGTATAAAATTCTTAAACCTTGCCCTCAATTAAACCAATAGCAAAAGTTGTACTAACTGTGACAGACTAAGCATTGCCACCATAAGAACTACGTAGATACTGCAAGATATTTTGTATGGATATAATAACCTTCATCAATGCCCAAGTTCTATAAATAAATGTATATACAGATACATATTCTATTTATATTCATATTAATATTCATATTTCTTTTATTTTATACATATATTTTATTATGTTCACATTATGTCTACACCTACACAAATAAGAAATTTCCAGAACAAAATAAAATTAAACAAATAACAAAACTCTGGATGTTTTAAGGACTCCTATATATTAGGAAGAGAATAAAAAAAAAAAGAAAAAGACAAGCCCTATAATCCTAATCCAATTGAAGATTAGAATCAAACAGAGAAAGGGAAAACAAAGGAAAAAAAACAAACAAAGAAAAAACAAGTTAAAGAAGTAGACTCCCCTTGAAACTGGGACTTCCAGAGTTTTACTCCCGGGCAAAATGAAATGAAGTACTGGTTTGACAATGTCCAAGCTGGAAGACTCCAGTGAGTGCCTTTTTCTTCTGACAGAGGGAGAACGCGACTGGGCAGCCCCAGGGTGGTGAGCGGCCGGTCCAGCGCTTGGGCTCCCTGCCTTTGTGCCAAGCCAGAGGCTTCAGCGCCAGCACACGGCTTCCCTCCAGCTTCCTCTGCTCAAAGTGGGTTATGGTTGTGTGGCTCCCTGCCTTGTAGGCTTATGTTCATTTTGTTTCTTTCTCTGCAAGCAGAGAATGAAAGTGACAAGACCATTCCAGGAGGGCAGCCAAGAAGATGTCAATGTATTTTTCCTAGCTGGGCATAAAAGTGACGGTAATGATATGATGATTTTTCGTCTCTGAAAATTTCCCATGCACACTTCGTTCATAAGGAGGCATTTTCTGCTTTAAAAACATGTCAGTGGAAAGAAAGGGTAAATTAAAGCTTTTGAAGTAGAGAGACAGGCAGTTGCTCCCTATATGAATTAAATATTAAAGAAATTACTGCAAGCCCTTGTGTTTTAAAGAACTCAGACCTCACACAGCTGGCCTTTGTTGTTTTTTAAGAGAAAATAATTGCCATATTTGCAGTCCTTGTTATAACAGGCAACTAAATTGCATGATGAAGACATACTTATAAAATAAATAAGCACTTAACAATCACAGACATCCTGGACTGCATTTTCATAATATATCCAGCACCCCAGTTTCTTTCCTGAAAACAGCCTTTTACATTGGCCAAGACAACTCACATAATGGGCATCATTGTTTTGCAGCTTTAGCCCTTTGAGCCACTTTGAGTTCTGTAGGCAGAAATTTTCCCTAAGATGGGAAACAACTGTTTTGCTGGTTTTCAGACTTACATAAAGCCAGTGCTAAAACAGGCTAAAAACTGCTCTTGGTGTTTGTCAAGAGACAAAAGTCAAAGCAACATACCAGTTATTTCTTTCATCTTATTTTCCCTTGCTGTTTAACTAAGTTCAGAAATGGCTTCTGTTATGCTTTTTTTAACCCAAATTGTTGGCAAATTATGTTTTTCATTGCATAACTATATCTAAAGCACACCTCAGCTAGCTCTGTCAAGGCCATTTCAAACAATAAAGAAAAGATAAACACTGGTGTTTTGGAAAGAATGATGTTTAGTTTCAATATTCTTTAATATTAGTTTTATTTTCCTTAATCATAACTCCTTGTTAATTTTTACTTTTCCCCTGCCAATTATCACTGTGCTGAAACTGGAAATGACAATTATAGGACTGAGCAATTTGTCTTCATTCCATATGTTCTCAATATCCTCAGTGCATTTAAGTATCCTATTATGTACTAGCTATTGACTTATTTACCAGTGTTTATTTATGCATTTGTAAGATATTTCCTTGAATTTCTGTTCTGTGTTCTGATTAGTGTTAACACAATATTTTGTAGAAATACATTTTTATTGTTTAACAATCTTTTCAAAGATAAATATTTTGCCTTTGAAGATCCTGTGTTCACTGTCTGTTACAATGGTTCTTTCCTATGTACTTTCCTATTTATCCATATTTTGTAATAGAATGCCCCTTTGTTGGAATACACAGGGAAACATACTAAAAATATCTATTTTAATCACATTTCCATGTATTAATATACATTCCAAGACATAAAACCTTTTGGCATACACACCAGTTAATAAAGTTTAGAATAATCACTTATTCATTTTCATAAAACTTCCAGTCTTCCTTATTAACTCAAATCTATTTTATTTTCTGGAGAGAATGGCACAGGCATATTCACATGCATTACTTTACTATTGTTGTGACATTACAAAATAATGCAGGCATAATGGCCGTGGATTCCATTTTGATAAGCAACAAGATGAGTCAGATAGATATCACAGTGGCCTATCAAAGGGGAGGGGTGGCTTTACAGTAATCAACTTTTAGGAATAGATAATAAAAATAAAGTAAGACAGTTGCATTGAAATGTTTTGATTCATTGTTTCAGGCTAGGGCATTTTCAAGCGTAAAAATTCACAAAATTCTCAAGGGACATACAAAGGCTAGAATCTAATTTCTGCTTTGAATCAGATAGAACAGGTATAGGAATATGGTCCCACTTCTTAAAAATCAACCATAGTCTCCATGCTGTAGAATTAATCTTCCATTTAGATGTTTATAGAGAAAGGAAGATATGCCAAAGAAGAATTTGACATTTTAAAAGAGGCTGATGCTATAATTTGGTGAGCAAGAATTCTGCCTGCTATGAGGGATGGAGTCTGTGGGAGCCTAATCTGTCATAAACAAGCAGATTGGTTACTCCCACACCCAAGTAAAATGTTCTAGCCAGTGGGTTATTGTCTGGGCATTGGGTAGGCTGAGAGAGTATCTATCAAAACCTTCTCACAAAGAAAAATACATTCTCTGAAAGTGTCATTTTGATTCTACATCAGAAAAGTAATAAAATATTTTGAAACTACATGATTTCTTTTTTCTTTTACGAAATTGAAAAATAGTTTTCTGATCAGGACTAGAAAATAATACAATTCTCACAATCTTTCCTCAGTTTGTCAATTGTGGAACTGAGTGAAAAATAATCTAGGTTACTAAAGTTTATTTCAGGAAGAACCACCAAGAAATACAAATAGAAATGAAAAATCCAACCAAACAACCAAAAAACCAGCTCTGCTGGCCCTGCTTCCTTCTGCAGGCAAAAGGAAAAAAATCTTGAGTGGGCATTTATTTATAAAAAAGTGCATCTATCTAAATATAGAGAGATACATTTCTGTAAAGTATATATAAAAAACAATCCACAAACAGGTATTTCTATAACCTGATATGTCTGAGAATTCCTTGAAATCAGTATTCACTGCTTGAAGTTTATTCCACATGGAACATATTTAGATATAGTAAAAATGGATGTCATGAAAAGCTCTTAATATTCCCTAGTTAAATAAAATGATTTATTTAAAAAAAAAACACTATTGATAATCATATCACCATCTGTGAGTTTTGACCATTGAAATTAGACAGTATCATACTTTAATCAGATATGATTCTGTCTATATTAACAGATAGTGTGGCATAATATCGTAGAGTGAAATAGTTATTTCAGAGGACAACACATCCACACTATATTTTTTAACATTTTAACCTCAGTTTACCTGTAGTCTGCTCCTATGGACTAGATGACCATAAAAAGCTGGAACACATTAGATGATGTTCAAGGCATTTTTCAGTGTAGCCTCATTGAAAAAAGAGCCTGATTTACACCTTCAACAAGAGCAGCTTTGTGGAGCCAAAACACAGACTGTGAGGATTGCAGGGAGACTAACTCCGAAAATGTACCCGTCCTTCCTAAAGGACAATCATAGATGCACTCAAGATAAGTAAAGAAGGATGACATGGCTTTATTCCCTAAGTTAAATGTTTCCCCATATTTAGAGAAATGCTATGTTTAGTGAAGATATAGGACAAACTTGTTGCTGAGATAAGCAACTCAAGGATTTATCCTCAGTTTCAGGAATTCCTGTACTCTTTAGAGAAGGAAAACCCACCAGATCTGCAGAGGGGAACACTCACATAGCAAGAATGATGCCATGTTGAAATGGGATTTTTTTCCCCACATCACTCAGTTGGAGTTGGATTTAAAATTAAAATAAAAATGCTATGAAAAGCCTGCTTTTGAAGCAAATCTCTTCATTATTCCTATTTACTGTGTATCAGTTCACACTGCAGAGCAGTTTCAGAGTTTGAAAATCTTTCCAGATGAAATTGTAGTGGAAGTGTCTGAGACTGAGCTGACTGAAGAATTACAGTTATCAGTACTTAGCTATTATATATTTGTCATAAGAAGATGCAAAATGGTAAACTGATAAAGCACTTCCTCTACCCAGGGCTGAAGTAAAAGGAGTAAAAAGAAAGCCAAGGCCCCAAGGCCACCCTTATAAACTTTAAAAATTACTAATGAAGATACTCAGCAGTTAAAAAACAAAACAAAATAAAGCAAAACAAACCCAAACAAAACCAAACAATATTTTATTTATGGATATTTTTCAAGAACATCTAAAATTTTGTCTAAAAAAAATGAAAAAGCATTAATAACAGTGAGAAAAATACTGCTCAGCTGTTCAAAAACTCATTTCACCTGTCATGTTGTTTTGTGACACCAGTTGTAAGTGGGCATTCATCTGTATCACCCAATCGACTTCCCTTTTTTCTTTTTTACTCCACACATCTCTTTGGTTTGTGTGATAAATTTACTTGTCTGTCCTTATTCAAACATATCTTGAAGAATGTATTTTGTCTTTGAGCCTATAATAAAAGCTTCAAAAAGATCAAATTCTCTAGTCTATAAAACGTATTAATATAATGATAGTTGCGTTATATATTCTGTTTCTAATGTACCCTTAAGCTTTTTGTTATTGTAGAATCTAAGGATGTTGTTCAAAACTAAATATATTAAATTTTAAAATACCTTTGCTAGGTAGGTATTATCTCTATTAAGCAGAAAGTTGTGGTACAATCTTGAATAGGATTTCTGTGACATGATTCTATGATAGACCATATTCTAAATCAGGAAAGTATAGATAACACCATAAAGGTTTACTTCATGTTCTGTGTGCTCCATTGAATAATAATTTCTGAAAACCCACCTTTCTTTAAAAGATTTAGACCTTTTTACTAATAGATTTAGGTATCTTGATAATTATAGTGGGAAAAATGCACTCTTTGAGATATGTTTAATATTCTGAAGCATAGTCATAATATGTCATAACTATTCTTATGCTGTCCTGGATGTTAGCAGTCTTTGTTTGTATTTGCTTGGAGGATGTAAAGGAGGTTTTGTGATAGATCCATTTATTCAATTTCCTCTTTGTGGAAAGGATCTGTTTAAACTGCAGCTCTGAGGTGCAGTCAAGTTTGTCAATATTCAGAGCAGGAAGACAATGAGCATAAATTGACCAAAAAAGTTTCAGACTGGATACAGGAAACACTTCTTTCACCATGTAGATAGTCCAGCAGGGGTGCCAGTTGCACAGAAAGGCTGAGCAGTCTCTGTCCTCATGGTGTTGAAGACCCAAGAGATTAAAGCCCTGAACAACCTGGTCTGAACCATAACTGACAGCTTTGAGCAGGAGGATGAATTCAAGATGCCCTGATTTTACTTCAAATCCAAATTATGCCATGGGTCAAGGTTTTTGCATTGTTTTAAAGTCACATAATTGAAATTAAATAGTATATTTATCCTTGAAATTAAGGCACAACATTGAAGGCTTGTATGGAACTAAACATATTAAGTGCATCTTCTATTTCTTAAGAAATACAGAACTGATCAGAAGGCTAGGTTTGTCGTGGAAAAGTCTGATTTGGGATTTTGCTGATACAGTTTTGACAAAGGAACATGTGAAGTCCAGTTGCAAAACACCACTAAAAATTTGGATTATATTCTAGACAACATTAAAAACTGATGATGGGGCTCCAAAAGAGATGTTCAGCTGCCTATGTAGCCTTATTGGCTATGAGACCTGATTTCTTCTTCTATCTTAACATATTAGCAAGAAAATAATAAGCAACTACTTAGGAGAAAAGATTTCCCTTTGCTGAGTAGTGAAATTAAGAGAAAAATAGAGACAATTCAAGGCAAATTAGAATACACAGAGAAGAAAGCATCAAAATCTTTCAGTTTGCTTATCAGATTCATAAGAGAAGTTGAAGATAAGACTTAGTAGGAACCCAGTGATTTCTAGTTCAAAAGATTTTTATTAAAAAAAAAAACACAACTTTTTTTTTATGCCTATTCTAATGAAAATTACTAAAAATTTTGCAGCACATTGGAGGTGCCAAAAGCATTTGGCTTAATCAGCTAGAATCATTGTTACTCATACAATATTGAAGGGCACTGAGAAGGATGTGTCCAAATAAAGTGGCATTTTTAGTATCAACATGAAGGAGAAACAATGTTGAAAATGTATGCAATGAAAGTGGTAAGGACTAACTGAAGAAATTATCTCTTCATAGTGCGCAAAACTTAAAGACTAAATGGGGGATGGAGGAACAAAAAAAAAAAAAACAGTGAAAAAGCAGATCAATAGCCTTATCATCAAGCAGCAACACCAGGAATGAGAAAAAATATAAAAAACTTGACTCCCTGTGAAGAGATACCAGATATGTTCAAATCCAACTTAGATATGGTTCTGCTTACTTATACTAACCATAAGGTTAGTGAAAAAGAAACTACACATCTAAAGGCATTGAGTGCCACTGCATTCATATTTCAAAGTGGAATAATTATTCAGCCCTCTTGCAGGGATTTCAATTTCTTCTGAGTATCTGCTACTCCAGCTGGTGAGTAAGAGTATTTACTCAATGAATTGGTGAGCAGCAGCAGCCATCAATTGATGACAAACACATGTTAAAGTGCAGAAGAAAAAATAATGGCCTGATTTTCAACAATTAAAGCATACATATTCAAATATAATGAGAAAAAAACCTTTTCCAGAAAATTGAAAACGTTCTATACTACATAGCAAAAGAAGTTTTTATCTTCTCACTGATGGCTTTTACAATTTAGTGAGCATCTGGAATAGCTGATAAATATTATTAATCTTCTTTGGAGCATAGGGATGGACTGATGTGTAGCCTTATAAATCTGAACTTTGTAAATTATGGTGAATATTGTTTGTGTGAACAAAATACAATTATGTAATCCTAAATGTTGGATTCCCGGAAGTGCTCGGTATTTTTGCAAGTTTGTGTTTGTGTGTTAGTTTTTTATGACTTATTAAAGATCTCCATTAAATATAGACTACTAGTCTGTTCAATAGAATACAAGTGATGACATCTGTGCTATGCAGATGTCAATGAAAGGACTCTGCTTTGTGGGAAACTGTCCTATCTCTGAAATATCTCAAAGTTGAGGGAAAGAAATCCCGTATTCCGCTTTTATAGACTACTCTTTGCTTTCCCTCTGAAGCTTATGAAATAGGATCCTTTTCTTAACAAAGTTTGCTCTAGGTATAGGTATTTTACTGAATGACCAGTAATGAAACTGCTAAGGGAAAAAGTTAGAAAATTATCCAGTCTATTCTGGGGTTGAATTTGCTTGAGCTGGATTCTTAACAGCAAATTGTTGAATTCTGAACTAAACGCTGACTGCTCCATTTTATTCAGTGAAGAAAGATAGATTCATCCAGGAGAGATTCTTCTTGGCTCAAGATGACTGTCTAAATTTAGTGAGACATATTGTCCTTTGCAGGTGCCTATTTATTTTCACTAAGCTGCAGAAAGTACCCAGGGTTATTATTTTTGCCAAAGATAACTAACTGTTTGAAGTCTAAGCTTACGTAAGATAAATCCTATCTGTAATGCCTTTTTCATTTATTTACTTTACATTTTGATGTAAATATTTTCATATAAATGAGCAAAAAAACCCCATTGTAATCTGTGGCATAGTATAAATTCCAATGAAGGCACTGAGAACCTTGCATTTGCTGTCTGTGAGATTTGGATTAGACAAATAATTTCCTGCTTTGATGGAGCCTCTGGAGAATTCTCAATAATCTAATTATATGTGGAGTTTGTAGGCTCTAGACATTCTCTCCTCAAATCCATTTTTTCCTTTATGTACATGCCAAGTGTAGACTCTAGAGATGAGATTCAGCCATGCAGTTTTAGCTGCCTTACAATCATGTGGACTAAGCTAGTCATCCAGGCTTATTCAGTATCAGTGCAGGAACACGTTCATGCCCAGAGGGCAGCCCCTCTTGGGTAAGAGCCTTAGGGATAATTTGCCTTCTGGAAGTGCCTGCCTTATTATGCAACAGAAGCAGGGCAAGCAATTTACATTATTTTTCATAGCTTCACAGATGCTTAATAGATAAATAGAAGAGGCAGACTGGTTCATTCTCAATGCTAAAAAGTGAAATATTGTGTTAGGGTGCAAACTGAAGCGAGACTGAAAACTTAAATCAAACTGATGGTGGGTGAACTTTTTTTAAAAAAATCTGATACTTGTAAAATTCTTTTTACTCCCAAGAAAATAATGACTGAATTTTCATTAACTTCTCACTATTTGATTGGAAAAATACAGCAAAAGTAAGAGCAAATTGACAGCTACAGGAATATTCTGAAACACCTCAGTTCAGTTGCTTCATAGCCAGCTTGCATTCAGGTGATTATTCACCTAACTTAGCATCTCAATGCCACTTGTTTTTGTAGTAGCTGTGAATGAAGGAAGAATTAGTGTGACAATATCGTTAACTAAACATTTTCAATGCAGCACTTGAGTGGTTGCTTGGCTTTTCAACTAATTGTGAAAATTCTTCTGCTTCTAGTCCATCAACAAGAGTAAAAAACCCTCATAATAATAAAATAAATACTATGAAAGCTTTATTTGCAAAAACCCAAAGTAAGCCTGGGTTAAAGAGATTTATTCTGTTTTCATAGTAATCTTGGTCACTTATTCTACTGATGGAAGCACCTGCAGCATGAGATGTCATGCTGGCCAATGATTACTTAGTAAAGATTACTTAATAGAAATTCTCTCATGCTGCTGCCTTTCAGTCTTTGGATATAAGAAATGCTGTCATGACAGAAGTAGATAATTTCTGTCTTATATTGCAGAGATAGAGTAGTACTTGACAGTTGTTTTATGAGAAGTTAGGTGTTACACAGTGTGTACTTTAGCTCATAGATTTGACCCTTAAAAACTGGTTAGAATTGGTCCCCTGGACTTGACTGTTTCCAATACTGAAGAAGCTATTGAAGCTATTCTTGGCTGCAGTTTGTCAAAGCTCTCTCTTTCCTTATCTCACCAGCCTTTCCACTTGGATCTTTATAACATGTTTTTGTATGGGTGCTACATAATCACACTCTGGTGTGTGTTTGCCTAGTTAGCTGTCTGACTGCACCTCAAACAACTGCTGCACAACTAGACAATTTCAATCACATTCTCCTTTAAGTTTGGCAAACTCCTGATTTTCAAAAGGTTATTAAGTTTCTGTACTTTTTGTGAAAGATGACAACAAAATAGAGGATATACTCCCAGCTGAGCTGTTCTTGAGAGAAAAGCTGCAATATAAACACAACCTTTATTCAATGTCATATAATCCACACAGAGAAGAAATCATGAACACTTAAGATAAAGAGAAAGCTTTAGATTGGACTCCTCTTAGGCATGGGCATAAGGATCAAATCCATGGAAACCAGGATTCATTAGCTGAGCACTCAAAAAATTTCCTTTTCTTTTTTCCTCCTGGTTTTCTCATCATGTCCTTGGGCTTCAGTTTGAGTGGCTTTATTTTTTGATTGTGTATTGGTTATGTTTGGATTTGTTCTTTTTGGTTTTCTTTTTAGTTTTCCAACTATAGCATTGTTTAAATGGTGCTTTGCAGTTTTCAGCATGAAGCTTAGTATACCTCTACATAAGTGGAAATTTTTTCCAGATATAAAATGCATTATTATCAAGTACATTTTTAGCTCAAATGAGCCATTTTCCCTATTAATTAATTTATACATATATGGGACGTATATGTACATGGATCCTAGGGTCTTACAATATGCTATACTTTTATCTCATATTTATGGGTCAAAAGAATGGAATATTAAATGATGAATTAGTAAGAACTAACAGTCCTTTATCATTACATCCATTAAGTTTCTTTCAGAAACCAAATTTCTTGCGGGAATGGGGAGGCAAAATTATTGTGGCTTTTTTTTTGTTAAAATTCATATTTTACCATAAGAAACATTATTTTGAGAAACATTGTGATTTCTTAATTGGAGAATGCAAGGAAAAATGTGCTTCAATTCAAAGTTTCAAAGAAAAAAATAATGTTAAAATATTGCTATAAGCTAATTTTTAAATTAAATGCTATTTCTGAAATTACTTTAGTAACAAAATGTATAATGACATAAAAATGTCATTTGGAGAGAAATTTAAAAATGTCATATTTCAAGACTAGAAAGAAAACTCTTTGGAAAATCTACACATTTTATGCAATGGAAACTAATTTTTAATAACTACAGTTTTTCTTTTCCTTTTTTCCTTTAATAATTCAAATACTTCTAGAAAATGACCCAATTTTTGAAGGAAGTCACCTAATTATGAAACAGAAATTAATTTTCAAAACATCTTGTAGACTACTTCCTTATCCTGCAGCAGGATAGCTGAAAGTATATTACCCCTCAAAGTAATTTTTGATGGTGTTTTTACAAACTTACGAAAAGAGAAGAATTTAAATTGTTAAAATATTCAAAGTCAAATGTTAAAGGATAAGCTGGCAGAAAAGTGTTTTAAGTCGAAGAATACATAAAAATAAAAATGGTAGGACACAATTCAGTCCTGGAAAGTTAATTTATCTGGGCTTTAAAGCGACTATATGGAGGAATAATTCTCAGAGAATGTAAAAAAAGAGTCCTTCTTAAATATAACGCAGCTAGTTAACTTGCTGAAATAAAAAATTTTCCATGGAGAAGGATCACATCACTTCTCCAGTCCAAATCTCTTTATCCCATGGATGTAACTGTACTAAAGCAGCTCCAGGGCTGATTACTCATTCAGGAATATTACCTGGGATTTACCTGACTGCTATGACTTCTCAAATATCATGAAGAGTTGGCTTGACAACTACATCAGTCAATTCCTTCAGGACTTTGGGCTGCACCTCATGGAGTCCCACAGACTTATGTATGTCCAGCTTCCTCAAGTGGTGATGAACCTGATGGTCTCTTTCACGGGAGGGACTTTGCTCCATCTTGCAGTCAACCCACACATACATCAGAAGCATTAATTAATTGCACCTACTTATGTACTGGACAGCCTGTAAGAGGAGTTTAGAGAAGGTGTCTTCTTTAATTTGTTTACTGACTCAAATAAAACAATCTGAAAATCAGAGAGTTTGGTTTTCCTGTTACTAGAAAAATCTAAATGAAATTCTTTCCAGATTTTGCAAGAACTCAGTAAAAACCACTAAAATTTCTGGCTAGTCTATATAATAATTTTTTTTCTAATTTGAAAAAAAAAAAAAACTAGTTTTGCTTAATGCCATTTTCATAGGAATCGGTGATAGCTAAAAAAGAGGAGTCAAACTGCCCAAAAAATGTTAGCGAATTATCACCCCCCACTTCCATCAGTCTGCCGTGTACTTTTTAGCATATTATGCAATCCTAAGCAATTTTCAGTATTGGAGATCATCGAAGTATGCAGCACATAGCAAGCAGCAAATTTTCAGTGGGCCTGAACCACTTCTTCCCTCAGGTAGTTCTGAAAAATATGTTTATCCATCACATTATAGTCATAAATTCTTTTGTAAATGCTATTAATTTAAACATATTTATAATTATTATTAAAATTAGACAAGCAATTTGTTTAAAATAACGGCCAAGACAAATTATAGATCATCCTTTATATACATCCCTTAAATGTGGATTGCCAACCAAAGTCAGACCATGATACTTTGCTTTATTTTTCAGCCTTTTTTTTTTTTTAATTAAACTTTCTTTACTATCTTTATTAAAATTAATTAGGCCAGTTTGTGAATATTCTGCAAGTCACATAAAACTGATTAATGTGCTCAGTGAATGGGTGGTCTTCTAAATTTCCTTTTATTTCCTTCAAAAATTATTTCTCTTTGTGATTTAACTACTCCTAGTCATAAAAAAAAA
>VXBI01005120.1:67176-110348 GCA_013397375.1 Toxostoma redivivum | reverse complement strand
AAAAAAAAAAAAAGGAAAGCTTACTGCTCATATAAAACACATTTAAATCAAACAATTGATCATGAGTAAAAGAGACCATTAAGCAGTTGAGTCAAATCCCATGTTCTAATTTGGTAAGCTTTATCTGGACCAATATAGTATACTATTTTACAATGTCTTAACTATAGCTTCCATTGAAAAATAACTTAAAATCAAGTGTGAAATCACCAGTGTTATGTTATCCTATGACACTTGGATGATAATATGGTTTTGAGATACAGAAAATATAAGATTTATTGTTGGGCTATAATCCCAGTACAGCACATTAACTGTGAACTCAGCCCTCTTCTCTGCAGAAAAACCTGTCCTATTCAGACTCTGCCTGATTGTCTGGTTTTACTCCTACTTTTCCAAACACAGTCTTGTAGAGTAACTATCTAAGAGATTTTAGAAGACTGTTGAGATTGTTTCTACTACATTACTCCCACTCAATGTAGGTTTTCTGGTATGAAGTAATTTCAGAATTAGCTACTGCTCCTATGAATATGGGGCAATGACAGAGTTTAAAGCTTACAAAACTGTTTTGATGATTAATATAAACATAATTATTCTCAAAGTCACAGTGCTTTCTCAGCCTATTGTTGTATTGAAGAAGTTAAGCAGCTAAGACATTCAGAGTGGTTTATAATACTTTATACATGACTTTTGTCAGCTTTATTACAGTATGTGCTGTAAATCCTTTGGCATAGCCATGGTCTACTAGGCCCATAATCTCATTTCTGAAACGCTTCTAAATATGTATTTACATGAGAATATAATAGCTCCAAAGAAGCAATTATGGCCAAGAAGGTTAACTCATGTTTAAAAAGTCCAGAAATTGTTACATTCCTCTCAGTTAATTCAGATGTTTGGCTTCTATAAAGTAACTAATTTTATTCTCAATCAACCATTCTTTTAAATTAATTTATCATTGAATTAGCACAACAGCAAGGGGTATCATCCCAGATGAACCTGAAGGTGATGAAAAAATCCCAACTAAATTTTATTAAAACTGAACACAGTGTGAAAAAGATAAATTTCTGGGGGAAAAAAACCATATATAAACCAAAGATAATCAGAAGTAGATGTTATGTAACTTACATAATTTTATTAGACTATCAATTTTATTAGTATAATGTTGTAGTTGAGGTTCTTGTTGAGGAGAAGCAGGCAAAGAAACAGGAATGGCCTTTGTGAGGGTTTCACATAGATTTTTATTTCAGCCACATGTGTGCACAGTCCTGGACTACAGCGGCAAAGGCAAGGGCAAGGGCAATAGTCTGGGGCTTTAGGTTAAGTACTTGGGGGTTTTACAAGGGTGGGGTTAGAGTGTAGGGGCCAACAGGGAACCAGGGTGGGAGTGACCAAAAGGCTGACAGACAGAGAGAGGGCAGGGCGCTGTCCCAAGGAGCAGAACAAGGGTTGTCTTGACCTGATAGAACAGGAGTTGTTATCAAAAGGAGACAGCTGAGAGGCTTCTCCTAGCTTTCTAACTGGGAGTGCCTATTAAGGTCTCCACAGTATAATACAAATTTCAAACCTGTATCTAAATTTTCAAGCATGGAATAAATAGCTTTTGTTCAACATTTGTTCATATTTTTTTCAGTTATCTTTTAGTCTGCTTTTTGTCTGTTAGTTCAGTTAAATACAGATCCTTAATGGAGTTTTTCTTTATATTTTGTAAGGAAAAAAATCCTGTGCCTTTGCATCTGTCTCCTCATACTTAAAACATGTGGAAGAGAAATCAAAATATTCCGTAGACATAACCAACACAGAAGAAGAAGATTTTTTTATATGATTCAGAGTGAAGCAGGTCCATTTGCAAATGAACAAACTTTTGCCTGGAATAACCATTTATCTGCATAATTCAGAGCAGTTTACAATTATTTCTGAGCACTTTGTTTCATCTAAAAGAAATTTACATTTTCATCAGCACATGAAGCTGATAATTAGTACCCAGAACTGATCTTACCCAGATCTTTTATACAACATGGAATTCTCTTCTCATGGGATCACACCCTGGGAAGTGCATTCTTTACCTACATTATCTGATTGATATATCCAGATTTCTAAGTGCTTTTTATTTTTTTTTTCTCACATCAACTATCGTTTGTAGCCATTTTCACACTTGGCAGTTTTGCATCCTGTTTTTCCTGAAAGTCTCCATTCAGACTCACCCTGGATGTTTGCCAGAACCAAAACAATTCTCATTCTACTTAAAATGCTTGCCCTTGTATACATACATGCCTGTAATAGGTAATAGATCCGAATTTAACTTTACAGGACGATGAGCTAGGCATATCTGTCTCCCTGAGCCATTAGACACTGGGGAACACAGATCACTGTAGGGGACACACTCCATTGATGCCTTCCCATTTTGCTAATACTCAGCTTTTAACTGACATCAGCATCGTGGGTAAAATTGCTTCCAACCTCATTTAAACAGCTGCACGTTTGAACAGCCTTAAATGATGGGTTTTAGTAAATTGGTGAAGCATAAGTTTGCGTATGCATAAATTAACCTGGCCAAAAGCCAGCTGTTAAGAAATCCATTATTATTTAGCCGCTGAAAATAAATGCTTTGTGTCCACGGGTAAGGGAAAGGAGGTAGGGACAGTAAGGGAACTCTTGATTTAATGTCCTATTGATTTCAACCTCCCAAATGATGCACATCATTGGTGTGCCCAAGCCTGTGGATTGAGCAGATCTGTGCTGACCTACTACCTCTGAACTCACAGCTGCTCAGCTTTACTTTCTCAGTGCTCACTGAACTGAAAGAACGCTTTGGAGCTCCTGCCTGATTTTCACAGCCTTCCTATGGCAGTACAATATCCACTGCTGTTTCCCTTTCATTGAAGCGTATCTTTCATATTTCCCCCCTTTTCTTACTCGCAGTAGTCTACACAGGCTTCATTATACTTTCTTTTTCTTTTCCACAGAAATTACTCTTTTGCAGCATTAATATAAACTGTCCTCCAAAGATTTCTGCAGGCTGCTTATATAAATTCAGACGTGAAATCTTAAAGAGTGAAGGAAAGCACTGAAATCTTACTGGAGAACCTTGAAAGCATTGCTTTTCTTCTGCCCCCCTTCTCCTACTTTTGTTTCTGTCAATTTTTTAAAATTTTATTTTATTTTAATTTTTTAAAATATTTCAATCATTCTTCAGATGGAGTTATTTTGGTAAATGAGGCTGAATCAAAGAATGTCTTGCAAACAGTAGTTGAAATAGATTGTGATTTACTTCCTTCTACTCCGAAACTTTCAGCAGCTTTAACACGTTTGTGAAAATTAGCTTCCTAAATGCCTTTTTCCCCCCTTTTCCTGGAAATGCTAGATGCTCCATCTAGTGGACTAATTGAGCACGATTGAAACTTATCACAGGTAGAATCCTTTAAAGCGTCAAGAAAAAACAATAACCTTATTGTAACAAACAAATAAGAAGAGGGGGAAAAAAGAAAAAGACAGATTTTAATTTGTACACTACATGTAGACATTTGAGCAATAATGATAAGCATTATAATGTATCATAAGAATTTATTCTCTTTACAAGAGAGTAAGAGAATATCTCTTATTGAGATAGCCCATTGTTGCCATGGCAATATGTCATAAATTTCTGTCAACTACTTAAAATAGCTTCAGATCATAAGGTATTCAGATTTGGGTTTGTTTAGTTTTGTAAGTGCTTTATAGCTTTTTGATTTTCATTATCAATAAATTATATTTGCTTTGTAATTTGTAAGCATCTTTGTAGAAATTTAATGAACAAACCAACATTTATATTTTTTCACAGTGAAATGTTTTACATATTATATAAAAATCTTGCATTAAATGCCTTAAAATGTACATAGATGTCTTCCTTGAGTGATATATATTTATTTCTTCTAATTTAGGCTCTGAGCATTAACATTGATAAGGCTGGAAGAATGTGCTGTGTTATTGTGACTTCTCTACGGATCTTAGTCATCACTCCTGTCATTGTTTATAATAAGATTTTCAGCATGGTCAAACACTCATTGCTTCAGTGAAAGAAAATACAATATTGAGTTTAAAAATGCTAAAGAGCATGCCGTCATTAAATCCAGAGTCATACATGTACAGGAAAGGATAATTAAGAGCAAATGTGAATTCACCTACAATGTCACCTACTCACCAAGGTGCTCTACTCATCATTGTGATTGAAAGCTGCTGTCCATGACAGAAACCTTAAACAGATCTGTTTGAAATAATATAATGATATTAGAGACAGGATTTATATAACTAAAAAGGTATCAGCATATTATAATTCTTTGGGGAAGCATTAAAATTTTATAGAAACATCCTTACAATTTAAACCTTAAAATCATATTTAAATTCGTGGGGGTGGGGATTTTAGGTTAAAAAGCAGCTTTTTTTCTCGCTTTTTTCCTTTGTCGTATTTCCTCTCTCCCCCAGTTTAACCTTTCTATCTATGCATATATTTGCATTTTGTGCAACAAATCAAAGAAATCAAAGTATTTATTTACTGTGCACGGTGGTATATGAAACAGCAAGACTATGGCTTAGTCTTTTACATTCTGCTTTGATAGATGTGTATTGAAACCAGGCAGTGCAACCACCACTGATCAGAAACTTGTGCTGTATTTTTGTGATGTAATTTAGTCTGAAATACTTAATATCATTAGCATTCTACTCAAGCCTCACATACATAATGCTGCACACTCTATAGCTACCAAAGCCAAAGACATAAACAGGCTTTAGTGTCCTAAGGAAAAAAAAGACAACCCCACATTTGGTAATTGACGACCCTATTCATTGATATAATCAGCCTTGTTTGCTGAGTGTGAGAGGACAGTTGCAGAATAGAAAAGACTATATTCAACATTCATGAGCTGGGCCATTTTTTATAAATTACTCCTAAAATACATATTTTGCCTATAAATGAGCCAACTGAAGGTAATTTTATTATAAACATACCTCAATTTCTAAGGAAACAACTATAATTAGGGCAACAGGTATCAGCATTCATTGCTGCTAAAAAATAAAGCAAATCCAGACAATTTAGTATTAAGTCCTTCATGTGCCTTTTTTTTCTTCCCCCCTACCCACCCCCAGTTTTAAAAATATCTAGAAGAAAAATGCAGAATTTTCACTGTATATGCAAGGTGAAAAGGCAAATAAAACTATTTTCAGTTCACTTATTTTCATGCTTGCAAAACACTTANCAGGCAAATTGTATCAGCCTAGGCTTACCTCTAAACTATAGATCACAGTACTTTCTGGAAGGGAAAATTGGTATAAAATTACTATGTCATGATCTACACAAAGTATTATAAAAAAATATACAATGGATATAAGAAAATCCAAGCTTCTTGCTGATATAAAAGCTGCTTTTCAGACAATCAGTGGAAAGGATATAAAAAGGGAAACCTGTATTTAAATTAATTTAGCCAACTTTGATATTCTAATTTATAATCTGTATTCCATACAGAAAATTATATCTGGGTGCTTCCTTTGGTTAGTATCTAAACCTCTCCTTTTCATGCTTCTATGGTTAAAAACAATGTTTTATCAATTTCCCATACAGATCAAGATTTGTCTGATGTCACGAACCTTGAAGCTTTCCTCCTTTGCCTGGCTGTCCAGTACTGTGAATGCTGGAATGGAAATAAAACATACTGCTGAAGAAAAATTAAGTAGTATAATCAATAAATGTAGCATTTTTCCAGAAAAAGCAATTTTACTCAAGCTATGAAAATGTATTAAAAGAGTGAAAAATAACTTCAAATCAGAAGATATTTACTAGATGAAATGGGGGTTTTTTAGCAGTTTTCATTATTTTTATGTCAGGGATTTAATTTTATACCTTCTTTTAAGCTAACCATTCTATTTTCAGCTGTATATCTGAATGGAACTGAAATCCTACCCAGGGCAGTTTCTAAACATAGCCAGTAGCTCTCCACAGAAGGAAGAAAAAGAATAAATATTTTTTTTAGAAAAAGGAATCACAAGTACTGCCCCAACTTTAGTGATTAAGTATCTCTCATGTAAGTTCTTCCACAGGGGACTAGTATTTTTTTCCCATCAGAATAAGTTGCAGTTTCTTTATTTTATGCTATAGTTTTATTATCTTTTAGTTTAGCTTAGTTTTCTGAAGTGATTTTTGTTGTCATAATACATGCCAATGCTATGGTAAACTTCTTTCCAAATGCAAAAAAAATATAATTTATTTTATTGGAAAGTTTCATGCTTATGCTTTCTGTCAGAGAAGATCTTGACAATCTTTTCCCATCTGCTTAGAAGTCCAAATTCATTTTGTTGAGATTGAGACCATAGAAAGATGATCCCAAGAAAGGGCTTGTTTTGAGGTGCTTGATTGATTTACTATGGCTACTGCACTGGCTTCCTGGCGCAAGGAAAACTGAATCGTGATGTGGCATCTCAACTGTCTTAGAATGTAACATATAACGTCATTGGTTTCAGTTTACCTCATCCAGAATTTGCAAAGTTTTGGCGTTTCCACCTAGCGATCCAAACCTTTAGTCTGGCAGAATTTCAGTTTCACTGACTAACATGTCACGCAAAATCAGTGTGTGAAATACTAAAGCAGTATTACTATGCATGAATGAAAAACAGCCTTTTGAGCCCTTCCCATGTCATTGGGCTCATAACTTATTTCTCTCAGAGTCTAGTCCTATCCTAACTACCCTTAAAACAAAACAACAACAAACCAGCGAATAAAAAAAAATTCCAAACCCACAAAAAAAAAACCCAAAAAATGTAATAGAAAAAAAAGCAATTATTTAAAGTTTGCAATACCTTATATTAATTTTTAAGTAAAGTCAGTAATATTCTCAAAATGACATTATTATTGATTAGCCAAAATGAATGGCAGATATCAATGAAATTCATTATTAGGAAAATACCAGTTTGCCTGACCTTCCATCTTTAAGCAGCGTCTCAGAACAACTTGTAAGAAGGGTGCAGCAATAACAGACAAGATGAATCGATCAATTAATCGCAACAGTTAAAAAAAATAAAAAGCGGTTGAACTAGTAACACAAAATATTTCCTGGGTGAGCAATATAATTAATAAAAAGTATTTCTATAATCCTTCCTCAGAATTTCTACATAAAACCAGAGCAGGGGTTTATTTAATCAATATTAGCTGTTAGGAAATATTACCTGTTAACAAATAGTATCCTATCCTGGTCTGGGCCTTTATTTTGACCAAGCAGGAAGCTCATTCGCCTGTTTCCAGGACCAGCTTTTTCTTTTAGGGTATGTGTATTATCAAATAGAATGACAATATAATTTTTGACAGATATTAATTATTTCTGCAACAGAGATATGACTTAATTCAGTAAAAACTTTCTACTATTTTTAGAGACAAATCTTTTCGAAGTGATTTTTCATTAATATTTCAACAGGCTAATTATAATGACCCTGACCATACTGTTAATCTTTCTTTCTTTAGAAGACAAAAATAGTTTTAGGAAGGTTTAAATATTATTTTCTTGAGAAAAAAGCCCCACTCATTGAATGAATTAACTATGTGATAAATATTTTACCTCCTGATAAATATCTGATAAATATTTTACCAGTATTTACTGGTAAATACTAATTTTAGGCATAATTTNATATATTATAGTCATCTAATATATAAAGAAGGTGGAAAACTCACTTCATTGAAACACTAGTTAAATGAACTTGGAGTTTTTCCCATCAATGCCCAAACATGCTATCAGTCATCACAATTATATAATCAGTTTTCTTTTTTCACTCATTGTGTCAGAAGAAATTTTGCCAACCTCCTCAAGAGGTTCCTGTTTATGATGCTGTTGATTTATGAAAAGAAACTTTCTTTTGTTTTGGCTACATCTTTGTAAACTACTGTGTGACACGGATGTGAAAACAAACAAAAATATGACATTCTCTCAATAAATTCTAGAAGAATATTTATTCAAAACTTTGGTTTGGTTTTATGCTTAGATTTTGTTTTCCACTGTAGTATATTTCTACCCTAATTAACCAATTTTAAAAACAGGAAAACTTGCATGATCACAATATTTACTGTATGCATATGATGTTCTGATCTCTCCTAAATGTCTATACCTGTAGTACTAATATGTAAGAAGAGAAATTGTTTATTTTTCAGTCTCACATATCCAAACACTTGGCATTGCATGAATCATTAAAACTAATGGAGTCCTGAAATATTGCCAGACTCTTTCTTTCATTGTTTAGGGATTGTTTTTGCTCACAGTGATTTCAGCTGGACTTTTGCCATTAATTTCAAAGTATAAATAGGTCCTCAGAATAATCTCATTTTTCCTGAAGTTTGCAAAGGAGATCACTTTGCTAATTGAACCGTGTCATTTTTTTTTTTTTTTGGTTTTCAATTTCTTCAAGTTTAATTATTGAACCGATTCTTGAATTCTGTGTTTATGTTAATGATGGGTATTTTTTTGTTGTTTTTGTTTTCTCTCTCTCTCAAATAAATGTCTAATTCATTGTTCTACTGTCTTTGGCATTTTAGCTCTTCTGTCAAAATACTGTTGGTACATTAAGCGCTTAGTTTGTTCTACCTCGTCATCTATGTATCTGTGTATTACTAACCATAGATAAAATACCTGAGCTCTCACCATGAACGTTTCTATAGCTGAGAAAATTACAAACGCTTGCTGCATGAACCATGGCTAAAAGTTTCTAGTTATGCTAAACCATGATCTAATGTGATCATTTTATCACGTAGTCATACCCATGGATTCTTGGCATGTCAATTGATCAACATTCTTAGACCTCTAAGCAAAAAAGTAAGCTCTGCTTTTACATCCTATCTGTGGTAAAAAGACCCAGTAATTTGGATACTGGGAATTTGGACAATGACCACCAACTTTCTGTAGTAAAACTGCAGGATCATATTTCACTTCCTCAGAATATAGTTTTAATAGGATTTCCTGCAGCTAAAAATAGAGACTAGAAAATATGAAACTTGTACTTTAATTATGTTATCTTTTTAGTGGTGTCCAAAATCTGAACAATATGGTATAATTACATTAATTTTGTAAAGGGTCATAGAATTTTAGTGCAGATTCAATTTAATTTTATCCTTCAGGATCTTTGATGAGCATTAAATGGGGATGAAAAAGATTGTAAGATAAACTTCGAATTAGGCTCTCTTCTATTTGGTTTTCAGAAAGAGCTCTCAAATTATACCAGATTTATCACTTAAATTGCAACTCTGAAGCAACATGTCCTGGAATTTCAACCCAAAGTGCCTTTTCTTTGGACATAATTGTGTTCGCTGACCTTTCTAGACTATTCAAGCTTCCTTTGTGAACAAATTATATTTGATGAGCCTATAATTTATGTATGGTTATGCAGGTGCTACTATGCCATCACATTATTAAGAGAAAAGAATATATGTTCAAAAATTCTAAGAAAGTAGAAAAAGCAATTATGGAAAATTAAATAAGATAATGGGTGTGGCATTGAAAAAAATGTTTTTTGCTGTCATTTAAGCAATATTGCTATATTTCTCTCCATAATAGGAACAAAAAAGAGATAATTGTATATTATTGTCTTGACTAGAATTCTGCTTGATGGTATTTTTCATGTAAAACACCGAAACAGCTTTTGTTTGTAACTTTTTCATTAATTGATGTAGATCAATAGGTTGTGATCTTCAGTATTTTCAAGTATGTTCAAGTTTATTTACGTCAATTATTATCACTCATTTACATTGCTTTCTGCTGCAGAAAATGAAGGACTGCATATTTTCCTTCGTAATTTTGCCTGCTTAAGTTTTCATTAAGCCTTGAATTGAGAGTTAGTAGCTATGTTGGTTCAGATTTACTCAGCATGAGCAAATAAATTTTAAGCAAGTTATTGCTCACAACTTTCTCTAAAGAGCAAACTCAATGACAATTATCAACTGACATTGGAGATCTAGAAGGAAGAATTTCAACACAAAACATGAGGTTTTGTCAATCTATACCCCAAGATTAAGGGTTATATTTCTTGGTGAAATTCTGTCTGTCATGCTCTCAATAAAAATTGTCAGTCTTTTACTCTCTATAAGACTCTTACAACTGTGAAAAAGGTAAGTTGACATTCTTTGGAATATGTTTGAGGGACCTCACTTTGCAGTTAGTATCAAGCATGTCAAAACAAGTTGTCTTTCTCAAATGAAACAAGCCTTATTCTTCTATCAGGACAGGAACAGTTATTAGAGGAAAAAGTCAAAACGTTTTAAAAATAATAAAATTATATTGAATTAGAGAAATTGAGAAAAATCTGGTTATACACAGGGGCTTGTATACTCTCTCAAATAAATTCTAAACTTAGGTACATGAGAAATTAATTTAATAATTTCCACCAAAGGGACCTTTCTAGATTCAGTGAAATAAAACCTTGTAGAAAAACAAATGTGTGATTCAGTGATTCATCTATTCACCCATTGTGGATGCCTGTTTTGAGAAAAGAGGAATCATTCCCTTGAAATATCATGCCTTTTCATTGACTATAAGGAGGATCCAGGTAGGTTACACCTCACCTAACTGTAGTAATTTCCAGTATTGGTGTCCATATATTGTTTAGTCATCTTAACAAAGTCTGCACATTTCTGCACAGTCAGTTGAAGTGTAGTTTTTGATGAAATCATTTGAAAAAATACAGAAGCCTAATTCTAAACTAAAATAATTTATTTTTCAAAAAACTTTTTTCTTTCACTGGCTTTAAATGGAGCCTGAAGTGATGAACTCAGATGCAGACAAAGCATTATTCAGTACATCAGACAACAGCACAAGAATTCTAACCCATTAATGTTTTGCAGTCCATTTGTGTGATTTCAGTGTTACACAACGTGCAAGGAAATGGAAAATTATGCCAGTGTTACATTGTGATAGAGCTAAGGAACTGGGTAGTAGATGGTGCTGACTGTGTGATGTCATTCTGCAGGATCATAAACAAATATCTGTCTCAGCACAATAAAAAAAAAACAGCCTTAAAAGATCATTCCACTTTCTATTAGATGACCTAGTTAAGAAAAGCTCTTATTAATACAGACATAAAATGACTAGGAACACTAGTCTGGCAACAGCCAAAATTATACAGAAACACTTAAAATGTGTATGTATCAAAGCTTACTGATCACTGATATATCTTGAGGCAAAGGGGGTTTTTTCACACTGAAATTACAATCTGCATAGATTTTTTTTAGGCAAGGGATTTTCTTCATTTAATTTCTTCATTAACTCCTTATGAACCTTTTTTTTTTTTCCAGATGGTTTTATTGAACATATTTTAATCCATCGCCAATAAAAATCCATACAGTAAGCAGAATAGCTGCATGTACACAAACACACCAATATTTTTGCATGCATAAAATGACATATGGGTAACAGGTAATGTAGGCAATGTTGTTAGTTCTTTTTTTTTGAGGTCTGTTGCAAATATCTGGTATTTTGATGTACAGAGGAACAAAGGAGCTTTAACATCTTCATCACCTCTGTCCTGCATGAGATGAGGGTCTGAAGGGACAGGGTAAGTATGCTGTACAATGTGTGTGAACAGTCTCCCTATTTTTTTACTCCCATCATTTATTAAAGGGCTTGTATGCAAGCACTCACCCTACCTGAAAATTTGGTTTGCTTTCCAAAGGAAGTAAACACATGTGAGGTTTTAGCATGCAGCCAGGTCCCATCCTGAATGGCAGCTAGGGCACAGCCTAGGTGACCCAGCAGATGTGAATGAAAGTTGGACCTATCCTGTAAATAGAAATTTTCTAAATGGGAAAGGTGTTGAAAAATTGTTTGTAAGGCTGAGCAAATCCCTTTTCCTCATGGAGATCAGTGCACACTTCAGCTATTATCAGTACTTGACTGATTCTATATTTCTGTGGCTTTTTCTGTATCCTCTTAGCTGACCTCAGCAACTTCTGAAGGCCACTACTGCATGTAACACGGAAGGAAGACCTATGCCTTTCAAGAATGTTATCACTATATTGGTATCTAATTTCTAAAGAGTTATAATATTTCTGTGATTCTTTCATTTTATTTCAATGATATATCAGGATGTTGATGGGCTTTTTGTTCTTCCCCCACCCTCCTCTCTTCAAAGTAACTGGTACTATTTTTTATGAATAGCTCATCCTGAATAGAAATTTAAATGTTGAGGACTACAGCTAAAATGCACAAACTCCTACTTCAAACCTCCTTTTTACATTATTTTCTGCATGTACAAATTTTCCCATGTTTTCTCACAATCAAGAAGCAAGAATAATAATTAGGCCTATGAATATTCATGGAAATTGCTCTGTTATTTTAACATAATTGTCATGGAACATCTATTCATTGTACCATGAAGAAAGTGAAGCCATGAAAAACGAGAAAGCTTGTAGTGTTGATAAAAACAAAGAAATAGGGATAGGAGTGAATATGAACAAAATTATTTGAATGGTATTTATTTTCCATTTAAAAGCTGTGAATTTAAAATGTCATGCAATAAATACTTTATGGACATTTCAAGGAAACCTTATTGATTAAATTGGAGAATTAGCTTAAAATTAATATTTATTTATTTTTAATAAATGAAATGGATTATTCTGCTCTTTTGTTTGGCTTCAATGCTCTAGAAACTCTTCATTCATAACAATTAATTCATAAACCCATAAAATCAACATATGGAAGAATATGGAAAACAATATCAAGTCAACAATTACATTTAGAAAATGCTAAAGTTCAGGTGAGACATTTCTCACATATACAGAATCATAATGATATTTTACCTAATTATGAAATGATCTTTTGGGGGCAGGGCAGGGGAAGGCAGGGCAGGGGAGGTAAATGAAGGGAAGGAAAGGCAAGACAGTGCAAGGCAAGGGACTTACATGTGGCATAAACATCACCCCGAATGGGAAGACATTTAAGTTAGGTGCAAAAGGATCGATGTATTTCAAGTTTTCATGACTTAAAATCAGTGTAATGATATTTTGATATTTTTATAAAGTATTTTTAATTCCAAATAAATATCAGTATTCAGTTATGAATAGACTAATAAGTAAGTTCTCATGCCTGTAGATATTGGGCTAAAGCATAAAGTAAAATTAATATCCAGAATTATGGTTATGAAAGGAGGCAAAGAGCCTAGATACTGATCTTAGGCACACAGTAAATATTTGGGACATGATTCTTTTAAAAAATAATATAACCCCACCTAAGGTTTTAGCACAGAAAGAGGTCTTAAAAAACCTAAATGAAGAGTAGTGGGATCACAGTGTAAATATTAATGAAGAGAGATGTTTAAACATTATCATTTTTTTAAAAACTGTTCTGTGTCCAGACATCTTCCTCTGTCTTTGGTATGGACTTTTTTGATAAACTGAAGAGGGTGAATGTTATTTTAACAGAAAACATGTTGGAAAGCCTCTAAAGAAATGCATATTCTTTTACTCAGAAGGGTATCATTTCAGTGTGTTCACAGGCCTGAGGAGACTTCATAATATTTTTTTTTCATTTTAGTGCACAGTGCTAATAGCCAGTCCAAAAGCCTCAAGCAATTCCTTTTTGACACAGACCATGTCACTAGCAGCCATGCTTTCTGAATTTATAGATACATATTAAAAAGTATCTCTATGCATTTGCCTGCTATATTTATATAGATAAATAATATTGAATAATTATTTTTATCTATGTAATTCTAAATATTAAAAAATAACAAATATTAATAGCAGAAATTCCATGTAGATCTATTGCACAGTATATTTTTCTTTCTGGTTCCTAGGGAAATAACAATATTACAATTGAACTAGTCTTTTCCTGTTTTAACAAAAGTAAGTCCTTTTTTTGTATTTCAGTAAATCCACCAGGGGTCCTATTCTCTTGTCTTTTCTTAATTACTATAGGCATGTATTTTAATGTGGTAGTCATTGTATCTTTCAATATAAATGACATAAGATTAAGAGAATAATTTTATAAATACCTTTGTGGTACATTAGAGGCAACAGTGGGTGGTAATAATGACTTCTTTGTATGGCATTAGGCATCACTTATTTGGTGGTGACACACTGCTATCGATTGTGGTACTCTAGAGAATCAACATCTTATGATTCATCTTTAATTGCTGAATTTTGTCCTTTCTTACCAGAATTTTTCAGTCATGAAAGATATATAATACCATAAAAATAACAATAGTATATTAAGTTATTCTCTAATTAATCTTTTTTGAAAAGACAGCCTATGGAAACCTTTGGAAACTACATACTATTTTAGTTACTCAAATATCAGGAAATACAAAGTAGGAGATAGTAATGTTTTTCTATTGCACCATGTTATCTGTGTAACTGCAGCAAATGCTGAAACAAAGTTGATGTGATATATGATTGAAAAAAAACCAAGCCAAACCAAAACCAACAAAACAAAACAAAAAAGCAACATCGTTTTTAAATTATATATAAATGGGTTACCTGTGGGTGTAAAAACTTTTACCTGAGGCAGAAATAAAACACCCTGGAGATTAATCCAAAGCAGAAGTTGACTAGTAAGGTTTATTATATAATCGTTATTATTTTTAAAAGTGGATAAAATCAAAATATTCAATTAAATAAGAGGAAATAATTAATTTTTACTATATTCTTTTTTGCACCTTGGTCTTGTAGCTTAAATTAAAATGAGAGTAGCCTCAGCAAAACTGTGCAAAAATGCTGAAGTACGAATTCACACAGAGAGTGCTCTAAAAACTGTTTGTGTTCTGAGCCTCAGTCAATACAGTTTACTGATGATGGTAGAATGTCATTTAATTAAGAAAGTTCATAGAGCGTTTTAGTGCAATTTAAACAATGACAATCTTGGTTCTAGTGTCCAATTCACTCAACAAAATACGACAGACCTTCATGACTAAGAAATTACACTCTACTGTGTGACAGCAAATAGCTCATTCTGTACTGGGAAACACCATCTAGCTGCAAACAGGAGTTATAGTGCAACATATAAAAATCAATAGACTCAATTCACCTATGCCCTACAGCATACCTTCATGATTTTCTATAGTTATCTTTCTACCCAGCCTTTCTTTATGGCTGTCTTTGATCATATCTTTCTCTTTTCACCTACTATATAATGTAACCAGTATTTGCTTAGCAGTTTATCAGAGATGGCCAGTTTAAATCTGAAGGCTTTCTTCCACAGCAAAAGATCCTAACAGAATTCATCTAATGCCTACACTGACAAACTACAAGTAACCTTTATGGGTATTAGGTCAGGTCCCAGATCAGCAGAGCTGTCTAGAAAGAACTGCTAAATTGCAGCCAGTACTCTGGAATGCACTGACTTCAAAAAAATAGCTTTTCTCTTACTTTGAAACACTATAAAAACTGCTGTCTCTCCATCTATAGCCTCTAACACTGATTTTGTGACAGTTCAGATCTCCTTGAACATTTCATGTCTTTTTAAAAAGATGTACTGGAAGCAGAATAAAACACCAATTTAATCTCTTTAGCTAGAAATAAAACAGAGCTCCAAATCCAGCATTTTAACAAAAATCATCGCAAAATTTTGAAACCTTTTTTCCCTATGAACCAGGAAACACCAACCTGAGACAAATCATGGGTTCACAGCTTTGAAGTAGAAATAGTCTTTTAGCTCGTCTGCACAAATTATTTGCTAAGGAATTTCACTGAATCAAGAAGGAAAAAAAATATAAACACAGAAAGAAAAAGGGTGCATTTATTTATATATTTACACTAGAAGTTAATAAAAAATTAGGGACATAGCTGAAACTTAACCACATAATTATTTTATAACTTCTTTACTGCATCTCCTAAAAAATGGATACAGGATATTTTTAAAATGGGGTGTTCCTTTTTAAGAATTATCTTTCCAAGTCTTCTGTCAACCAGAGCACAGTCTTGGTTGGTGGCATAAAATTAATATAATCAAATCTACTACTGTTAGGATGTTTTTTGTGTGTGTGTGTGAATAAATGATTGCAAGTGTAAATTTCCTTAAACTAAAAGTTCATTTGTCCTCTGTTTCCCTTGATTTCAGATTTTCCATTCTGCAGTGTAATGAGTTGTTCAAACTCTGATTGATCAGTGGCACTAGCTAGTATTAGTGCAAATAAGGGAGCAACTCATATTTAACACCTTATTTAATACCTTTTAATCAGTAACAGGGACATTGTATAAAGCTAGAGTCTTTAGAGTGGAGGGATTGGCTACCTTACCTAACCATTTGGAGACTGAAGAAGAAAAAAAAAAAAGACAGAGGAATAATCTCACAATTTCTAGATAAATTGTAGAATTCAATGTTGCAGAATGTTGTGGTATGTATAGACTCCAGGGATGGCAGAGCAGTTCATAGAAAAGACATCTGTTTTGTGACCATGAACACACAGACACTACATCTGGCTGAGAAACTCCCTTATCTACAGATAATTGAAAGTTGAATTAAATTCCCAGAAGTAAGGCTGGCCTTTTTCCAATACTGTTCTACATATATGTAGCTTTAAACACTCTAGGACTCAATAGATGAGCATGATGAGCCTTTGGTCTGAGTCATCATGAAAAATCTGCTAACAAATAATTCTTGAACAGCTGTGTAACTTATTTGATTATGTCAGTATCCAAAAATATTTAAACAATCTGATTAGATTAACAAGGAGGATTCTTGGAAACTGCTGATGTTTTTGCTTCTTCAGGAGGTAGCTAAAGCAATAGCTATTTTGTTTCAAACTTAATAAAAAATATTTAATATAAAAAAAAATTTTAGTCTGCTCTTCTGCTATTATATATCCGTGCCACTTTAATTTCTATGTGCAGGATAAATTTTTATTCTCAATAGAGACATCCAATATTTATTTTGACAATTTCACACCTTAACAAAAACAAGGATGTTAATGCTGAATAAAAAGATCTATGCATATACATAGACCGACCCATGCATAGTAAACATTGTGCAGTTTCAACAAATGTGTTTTTCCACATCAGTTCATTATTTATATTTTACATTTTCTCAGATTAATTATTCAATTTGAAAATTACATATATACAGGAAAACAATCTCTGTTAGTAACAGGGTTCTCAATCTTTTAAAATTTTCAGGTAACAAAATGTAGAGTTCATTAAATTGATTTTTCTTTTCCTCTTCTAGCACTTCAGTTCACTTCAGTTGCAAGTTAAGCAAATGTTATACAGGAAATCAGTCTATCTAACTGCAATTACACTAAATTTAAGTTTCTGCCTTCAAGTGCACATAATTTCTATCCTGAGGGTCTTCAGGGATATCTACAACACATCACTTGTAGTCCAGTAAAGATTATTTCTGCCTCTATCGGGGGCTGCCCTGGTCCTGGCGCTTATCTCCTCAGAGGGAGAGGTGGCTCATCCTCAGGCTGGCCTGGGCTGGTGTCCCTGGTTTAATCTCTGTCCTGGGACCAGCGACTGCTGCCTCCCTGCTCCAGCTTCAGCTCTGGAGGATGCTCCTCTCCCACAGTCACCGCCTGAAAAACCACCACCTTTTGTATCCTGGGGCTGAGGGCTCAGGGACAGAGCCATGAGGGTAGCCCAGAGAAAAGGGATCTTCCTGGGAAGGGGTGTTTTGGGCAGCAGTTTCTTCTGTTTTCTTATGGAGGCTTTCCTTGTGCTACACATGATGTTCCCTCCTCTACAGTCTGTACAGCCATACAGTTCACTATCTTAATTTAGTCAGCACTTTGACATGAGTAGCTGAGTGATTTTTCTGCTGAAATAATGGAAATAGAAAAGAATAGTTTCAATACATTTAATATTGAAGTAGAAAGCCTTGGCTTTGACAGGAATAATTGTGCCACTTTTTGTTTGGTTCATAGAAAGATCTTCAAAGAGCGATGAACAGCCAAATAAGTGACCTCATGACAATCTGCTTAATTAGAATAAATTAGGAGAAAATATTGTTTTAGCAGAAGAAAATCACTAGAGCTGTCTCTAACAAGACACTTAATTATATACATCAAGGGGAATTTCTTAAGGGACATCTTTTTTCTTCATCCATGTAACTCATTTAACATATTTCCATCTTTGTAAATGTGACTGGGGAGATACATCGAACTGGATAAATTAGATCTAATTCCATCACCCATATAAACTTTGTAAAAGTTCCAACCAATCAAGAAAGATTAAATCCCAAAGCTGATTTTGACTTTAATAAAAATGACATTTTTTACTTGTGAGGAGTGACTAAATTCAGGTGTAATATCTTAATGACACATTGAAATGAAAAATTACCATTGTTTTACAGTTCAACCAGATGTTTAGAGTTATGAATAGTAATACAGATATGAAAAGCAAAACAAAATGCAATCAAGAAGAATGAAAGAACCTTATTTTATTGTTGGGATTTTTTCCTTTAAATCACACTACTTTAAAAAAATAATAATTTAGGAGATAAAGAAGACTGGGAATTGTGTTTAATATATACATGCATATTTTGTTTAAAAAAGATACATTGTAGAACAAATAGCAAAATAGCTGAATCTACCCTCAGGACTGTATGAATTGCCGATCTAAACACATAAAGATAGACACATTATCACATGTACATGCACTTACAAACACAGGAATATATAGAATATAAATATTCTTACATATCACACCAAAAAATAGAAAAGAGAAATTCTCACGTATAGCATTACTAGTATGTATTCCAATATTTCATGATACCCTCTCCTACCCATCTGAGACAACAAACTGCAAACAGAAGCTGTCAAAAAAAAAGATGACCACCAGAAATACTTCTGCTTCTACATAACAGTCCTGAGGGGTATTAAATGCTGGTGAAAAAATCTTGAAGATTAAAAGCATTAATGCTCATGATTTTATTGTAATTCAGTTTATATAGGAGTCTTGTACTTAAAATCAGAACAATTCAGAAAGACTGGAGAACTGCTTTCATAGTAGTTTCTGAGTCACATATGTTTAAATCAATTTTATAAAGCTAGTTTAGCATTTGTCCAGTGTAGAGAGCATACTGTAAACTGTGCTGTTGATTCAGATTTAAAATATCAAGCTTAAAAAGTGACGAAAGTAAGGGAAAAAAGTTAGACCATTCTTAATGGATTATAACTTGAAGCTATTTTTCCATGACTGTAGGCTTTTTCCTGTCCTGAACTAAGTCACTAGCTAGAACTTTCTATGGGAAAGCTCACAAAAAGAAGTGAGATTTTTTTTTAAAATCTATTTAATTTTCCTGGTTAGAAGTATTTGGATGTCCTCCCAGCTTGGTGACATAATTTTAAATTTTCTTTCTTTTTAATTTGTTTCACATTTAAATGGAGGCCTGATGAGTACATTCTATCTGCTTACCATGCAACTGACAAATAGCTTGCAAATTAATGGTCTCAAGCTGTGAGGAGCCTCTTTCTCTTGAGTTCAAAACTCATATGAACTCAATGTTGAAGTTCCTGACATTTTTGAGGGTCTGAAATGCCATTATTGAGCTGCATAATGAGGCACATTTGGAAGTGGTTTTAGTGGAAAACTGTGTAATAAGATGTCCTTATAAGAAGATCGTAAATTTTTTTATGTTACCATTGCAATTTTTTCCCACAAAACTGTATGCAACTTTAAGCTATTTTAATATCTTTTATTTACATAATGCCACTTGATAGGTAAAGCTACACAGGTCTTCCAACTAGTGGATTGAACACTGACAAATCAACATCATGTCTTATTGTCATTAGGATAAAAGAAATCAAGAGACAGAATATTTTCTTTATATTTATTTTTCAAATTCCTAATATAAATAATAATTTATGACTCAGATAATAGATGCTAACTTTTTGTTCAGAAACTGGAATAAAACAAGGGGACTTTTATCCCCTTGATGGTATGTATATTGATTTGGTTGTAATGGGATGCATTAGCACTAGAGTTCTGGAATAGGTAAATATGGTATAAGACCTTTTAGAGAAACCACACTATTTTGTAGTAACTAGAAATATGAAAGGAATAGTAGAGTGTCTCAAATATCTTTAAAAAGTTATGTTTAGATTAAGGAATCCTGATTTTGGTCAACATAGGTAATTGCAGTAAATTAGAACTGTGCCATAGTTGCAATGATGGGCACCACAAGTTAATTACATTAACACTTTTGCATAAAGAGTGACAAATGTCCCAACTATATCCACAAATTGCAATTTATTTTTCATGCTAGCTGGGTTGTGGAGCCCACAGAGATGATTTTTGATGAAACTACATTGAAAGGTTTATTTCAGGAGTATATGTAAGATATTTAGGCTGCTAAGGGATTTTTTCTAGCCATGGTAATTGAAATTATTAAAGCCAAAGTAAATTCTCCTTACAATGAAAATATTAAGGTTCAAGGAATACAACCAAGGTGCCCACTACAAGCCATCTGAGTTTCTCCAATTACTTTATTGACTACATTGCTATTAACCATAATGTGATTTTAAGTATTTTACCCCCATACACATACTTCAGTTGGGATATCAGTCTTGAACTGAAATCAAGCACAGAAACAATGTGTGTGAAAAATAAGAAAAAGAATACAATATCAACTAGTCATCTTGAATAAT
Organism: Toxostoma redivivum; assembly: GCA_013397375.1. Classification (NCBI taxonomy): domain Eukaryota; kingdom Metazoa; phylum Chordata; class Aves; order Passeriformes; family Mimidae; genus Toxostoma; species Toxostoma redivivum. The sequence continues at coordinate 89,780 of VXBI01005120.1, read as the reverse complement.
TACTCCATTTTCAAATGTTCTAATCTGAACAGCCTCAGGGTTTTCATATGATCACTCATCCCAAAACACTTATGATCTTCATTTTCCTCAAATGCACTGGGGAACACTTTTAGACTCATCTCTCTTCTATTGGAACTATTATCCAGGAAATCTCTGAAACTATAAAACTGAGAAATGTTCTTGGGTATATGACAGAAAACATCAAGTGAGGAAAATTTTACACTATGATACAAGTATTCTAGACATGAGTACTTAAAAAAATAATTTAGCTTCTGGTCACATTATGGTATCTGAATCAAAAGCACTTTAATCAATTATGTTTCTCAGAGCTTTCCTCTGAAATACAAAAGAACATATTAATCTTGTTGAATTATCACTACAAATTTAAATCAGCTCCCCAGTTCTATTATTTTTTTCTCCTGAAAAAAACAACTAATTTAACACAACTATCCTATTAATGCAATTTGCTTATTTAAATATTCTGCATTTTATTTTGAACTTACAGCTCTGAAATCTGAAGTCTTCTCTAAGTGTTTCATAAATGTGTTTATCAAGCAGGTTATCTTTGTACTTTACCTCTGCAAAGCCTATAGTATGTTTCTAGTTAATTACATTGTCTCAATTTTTGTGTTTGTGTTTATAAATCTCACAAAACTGAAAACCCTTAAAAATGGATTTTGGCTATCCATGAGTTGAGGAATCTTCTATTCACAAAATCTTGGCTGACAAAGGCAGAATTTTTTGTTAGCACTGTAGTCTGTCCCATTCACTCTAGAGTTCCTTGAATTTCATATGAACAAGCTTAATGGATGAAGATGGGGTAAGTCCGGATAAAAATGTAATTTTAGAATTTAATTTTCTTTATTCTTAAAGAAAAAGGACACAAAATTCCATGTGGCTGTGAGATGGTAATTGCAGGTACATCTACTGCTCTCAAAGCAGGTTAAAATGCTGTTAATAGTTTGGAACACGGTAATCTGATTCTTATCAAAGGGCAGAGTAATCTTACTTGAGAAGTATTCTGCTGCCATCTTGTTTCATTGTCTTAGTTTCCTCCTGCACAGTTTTCAAATTTAATAGAAGTCACCTAAAAAAAATTAACAATAGTATAAAAACTGACTTATATAAGAATATAAGAATATAAGAATATAAGAATATTAGACTCAATGTTGATTTGAAGAATTAGTGTTCTAATATAATTTGCTTTGTTTTTAGTGAATTCTCCTTTTTTAGTTTAACATAGTGCATATCTAATATTGCCACATTTATATTTATTGGTGTTATAAATATGCTGATATTATAAAACCCCCTGACTTCTGCCTTTACTGCAAGGTAAAATGAAGACATGCTTCTGCAAAATGGTCATTGCCAAAACAGGCACAAATAGGGATTCATCATAGAATAACTTGGGTTGGAGGGGATCTTAAAGGTCATCTAATTCTAACTCTCCCATCATGGACAGGGGTACTTCCCACTGGACTAGCTTACTCAATGCCTCATGCAACCTGACCTTGAACACATTCCAGAGAAGAATTTCTTCCCAATATCTAGTCTAAATCTACCCTCTCATAGTTTGAAGCCATTGCTCCTTGTCCTACGTGTACATATCATTGTAAACTCCCTCTCCATCTTTCCTGTCAGTCTCCTTCAGGCACCAGAAGGCTACTATAAGGTCATCCTGAAACCTTATCTTCTCCACACTGAACAGCCCCAACTCTCTCAGCCTCTGAGAGGTGCACCAGCTCTCTGATCTTTTTTTATGGCTTCCTCTGGATCTGCTCCAACAGATTCATGTCCTTCTTATGTTGGGAACCTCATGAGAGAGGAGTGTAGGGGCAGAATCACTTCCCTCAACCTGCTGGGCAAGTTTCTCTTAATCCACCCCAAGTAACAGGCTGCAAATTCATATTGCCAGCCCATGTAGAGCTTCTCATTCATCAACATCTCTAAGTCATTCACCTAAGGGCTGCTCTTGGTCTTTTCTCTGCACAGTCTGTATTTGTGCTTGCCTTGTTCAACTTCCTGAGTTGTGCACAGGCCAACATCTCAAGCTTGCCAACATCCCTCGGATGTCATCCCTTCCCTCCACCATGTTGACTGCACCGCACAGCTTGGTGCTGTCTTGCAAACTTGCTGAGCATGCACTCAATCCCACTATCAATGTCACCAACAAAGACATTTATTCGTGCCAATTCCAATACTGACCCCTGAGAAATACTACTCATCACTGGTTCTCTACTTGGATATTGATCCACTGACTGCAATTCTTTGAATGAGAGCATTCAAGCCAATTCCAAGCTAGTAATGGAATTGCTGGATTCAAAAGTTGCAAACTCTTTCTGGGTGACAATATAATATCATAATTTTTAATACATCAGCAGTTAACGGGTAGTCCTTTTCCATTTTACCTGCTGTTTGTTGTCTGCATCACTGTTTCATCTATTTCATATGATTTAGCAGCTTTAGTGAGTTTATAATAAGTTTCTTGCATTAATTAGATTTTAAATAGCAGAAAATTGAATGAGTAGATTAAACTCTAGCAAATATGTCTTCCATCTACTATTATTTTAGATCATATTATTTTTATACCATGCCTTCCAGGCCAAAGATTCATGCAGATACAGTACATATAGCTGTGAATGTAAGCTGTGATTTATAACCTTATTTATTAATACAGTGAACAAAAACTGTCATGTATTCCAGGAGTATAACTGTAATAATGAACACAATTGGCACAGCATAAAGTTTCTTGTCTGCCTGTATTCCTATTTAAATATACATTATGCAACATATGGGAAGCATATGTGGGTTTACAGTAATTTCTGTCAAAACATGACATTAAGGTCCCAAGTATTTTATCATTACTGTTTGTTTGGTTTCTGAATACAAGACACTTTTAAACAACACTATCAGGTACTTTTGGTTATGTAGTAGATTCTATAGATTTCTAAGAAAAGAAACTTGAATAAATGATGTTTATATTAGCAGTGAATTTACACTGAATGGTTTGTTATCTGTCATGGAATTTCCATTCAGAGGAGTAAGTGAAAGTTCCTTGTATTTTTCAGAAGAAAATAATCAAATAAAAAAAAGAAATTATATTGTAAATTTTGTTTGTTTTCAACTCTTTTGCTGCAAATCCCTTAAAAAAAATAAAAAAATTCAAGCAGCTATTGTTATTTACTGTCGATCTAACTTTCAAATTTGCATCTTCCACACAATTAAACACCCAAGGACATATGGACAACATCTTTTTCATACAAATCTACTCCATTATTTCTAGAAAGAGTTGGGAAAAACTAGTCTTTCAGATACATGGCGTAGTTTAGTGCGAGTTTTCCTTTTGATACCTTTTTACTCATTATAAATACAAATGTGTGTAATTTCAAACAGATTAGCAAATTCCATTTAAAAAGTGACAAGTTTCATATTTTAGCTTAATGGACTAGAAGAGCTATGGCTATGTTTTCCTTCTTACTTTGAGCTCAATGCAAAAATAAAATATACTCTACATTTAACATATAATTCTATAAGTGGGACTCTGAATGTTAATTTTACTTCTTTCATCTTGATTTTCTAGGTGCCATCTTTAAACTAAATTTAAAAAAAAACCTTGAAAATTCTTATTATGCTTAAGCAAATATTTAACTCCCATGAAAACAGCAGAAGTATGTGTTAAAATCATGTGTTTTGTTCTTCTAAACAGGATCTCAAATCCTGTCTAAAACCATGTTTTCCTGAGATTTTCCACCTCCAAAATAGGAGCTCCAATCTTCAAGGCTCTCCAATATTTGAAGAATGATTAAAAATATTACATGAACTGTCTGATCTTTTCATACAGAATATATTAATTCTGAAGGGCATCCTTACCCACATGAATGAGAAGAAGTTTATCAGGAGTATCACTAAAGGTCAATCTTGTTTGACCAACCTGATTGCCAAAGAACAGGACACAGCATAGTGGTGTCCATCTTCTTGATGGACAAGATACTTGATATTTCTTGAGCTGGGCATTGAAAAGGTGAGATTGCTGAGATGTAATTTTCAAGAAAAGGAAAGTAATGGAAAGAGACACTTACTTTACCTTTATCGATTAAACTGTAGTCTAAGTGTTCAGAAGGAAGGTACAGTTGCAGAAAAGACTGAGAAAACCTTACAGAGTCATTACATAAATATCAAAATACCATTGAAAGTTGTTCCTTGGTAAAAATTCAGGAGAGGCTTAAATGTATAGCTGTTCACAGAAAAAGAATAAAGGATAAAGCAAGAAGTAGAACATCTATAGAGATGGATACGAAACTACTCCAGAGAATAGTTTTTAAGGAGATTTATCCATTTTTCCTTTTCTTTTTCCATTTTATTTTAGAAAGCAAGTAGAAAAATTCTACCAAAATATTTTTCATATATTATAAATTATTTTGAAATAGATTTGTTTATTTAACTTCTTATATGATGTCTATTGTGATCACTACTTTCCTGAAGTGCCAGTCTCAGGCAATTTGGAGGTACTATGCAATGTAAGTCTATATAATGTTAGTCACTATATAGACCCATACCAGTGACTCATACTGGGTAGGCTATTAATGAAAGTTTCCTATGAAGGGATTTGTTTAAATGCTGGAATACCAGAAGACGATAGAAGTTCTTAAAATTAATTTGGTTGATCCAACAGCAGGAACTCACATCACTGTCATGTACACTCTCTGTGAGGCACATTGAAGAAAGAAGCTGCCATTACTGTCAACTTCAAAGCAGGCTGAGAGAGAGAAGAGTTTCACAAATCAGAATAGTTTAGGGCTTTATTGCTGACTGGAACACCAAATGCCATCTGAAAAAATGATAATGTTCCTCCTGATACTGCTCTGTGCTGTGAAGACATAAAAGTAGCATTGCTTCAGTACTTAGAGATTGTACAGATTGTATTAAATTTGAAAAGTTACAGAGCAGATGTCAAAACACACTTAACTGGAAAATCCAACCTGAGTCCTGAAGCTTCCAGAATAAAAGCTTCAGTTAAATTCCCCAGTTTTAGAGATTTATTGAGAACATAAATTATTTTAAATAGTAAGAAGCAGATTTTTTTTTCTAGTTTATTGATTAAGAAAGCATTGGTTACTGGAAGAATTTAATAGTTGCATCTTAAATTTCAAGTGCAATGTCATATTGGGAATATTATCTTGCTAACTTGGTGGGTAACATTTGGTAATACTACAGGTGTATACACCTACTCAGACAGTAGCAGTCACAAAGGCAAAAAGAAACTTTGAGAACAACAGATTGGGCATTGATCAAACACTTGGATGAAAGTTTTGTTGTCATTGATTTCCAAGTCTGTCTACAAAACCACCATCAAAAAGGAACAGGACAAAATAAATGGTTCTTTCTCCAGTATGATGACATATATATTTCTCTGAAATAGCAGGTGTACAGAAAACAGTGCAGTGAAGGTCTTTTCAATGAAAGATATGAGAAGAAATACAAAAAATTTTTCAAACCCTGAGAAGGTATACCACTATTATATTTACAGTCTCAATAGCTGTCTAAAATGAATATACCTATTGAATCCTAAAATTAAAAAAAAAAAAACAACAAAAAAACCCCACCAAAATAAAACACCTTTCTGTAGAAATACTGTGCTTTCACACAAAAACACAGTATCAAATACTTATAATATTTGAATTTTTTTGAGTTTCACAATGATTAGAACTGAAGGTTTCTAAAACAGGTAAATTGCATGATGACAAAACCAGACTTTGTTGAAACTCCTACTTAAGCCTTGAAGAAAAAAACCCCTAAATTGCCCAGTTTTACAAATGCATTTATTCCATAGACTAGATGGCTATATAAAGTTTTCTTGTTTATGGCTTTTTTATGTATATCAAACCACATAAAGCTAGGTGTTTTTCTAAATAGCAACTTACTGTTTTCTTTTCCATAGAAGATTTTTTTACTCATTATGTTTGTGGGGTTTTTTGTGCTCTGCTTTCAATAAAAAATTATATAATTTCTTGAAAACTCCATCTAAATAAATTTCAAGAACTCTAGCTATTTCTTCAAGGATTATGACAGAGAAAAAATAATTAAGTTAGTCCATGGTTCTTCATTTAACAGTGCCCACAGTTTACAATCCATCCATTTTCCACATTGTTCATTAAATATATTTTTTTTTTGGTACTAGGCTAGCTGACACACCTACAGATATTTGCCACCTTTAAATTTCTGGAGTAAAGAAACTATTTCAAATGTCAACTACTGTTGTACAAAGCTTATCAGCAGGTGCACAGGTAGACTATTTTGCCAGTTACTGTATACACAATTAGTATATTCTTATGGAATATATGGAGTACTGGAACATTGCAACAGAGGATCATAAATGACATTTTAAAGAGACAATTAAATGAATTGTAACTATATAGATAATTTTACTCTTCAATATTTTGAAATATATTGAAGATTTACACAGAAAAACTAATGCTTCAAATCAGTTTTGCATGGAATTTTAAAAGGCAGATAGTTCAGCTTAATATGAAGATCCAGGTGACATGTCAAGAACAAAATCAACACCTGGACTAGATTTTATTCAGGCTTAACACACTTAAAAGTAAAGGGGCAATCAAAGAACCGAAATTTACCAACAATCTATTCCTCTCTGATACATGGGAACACAATTTTCTCTTATAAGCTTGTCTTTGTTGCCTAATTTTCTGCCACAGGTCATGGCCAAGATGCTACCATTTGAGAAAAGATAAGCATCTCAGAACCCAATCTGTTGCTACTAAGACTCTCAAAATTTTGTAAGTTAGCCAGCAGTAAACTTTTCCTAACTTTTTGTTCCTTTACTGTGTTGTTAGTATGCCTAATACACCCAAATGTTTAATACAATTATCATAATCAATTGCCTCTAAACCAATGAACACTTGGAACTGTGTAAGAGGATAAAGGCTGCTAGTCTGCAGGCTGTGAGAATAAAAAAAATAATTCAAGGAGGAAAGAAATTTTCATCACTAATTTGTAAATTACTCTCATCAGGCTAATGAATTCTCCATCTTTCCTGTCACTCTGCTGTGAAAATGATAATGCAAGTATTGTAAGATTAGGGAAAGTAACGAAAAGAATGCAAATTCTATCAGTAGAACTCTCAACCAAGATAAGAGGGCCCTGGTTTCTATTGTTTAAATTGCTTAAATATTTGTGTTATTCAACCACCAAAGAAAAAGTATAAATAATTAGAGTCCCGAGTTCCATACTTGAATACTGTGTGTTGTAGCCATCGACCACATTAATTTCTGTCTCCGCTTCCATCTTGCTCGTTTCTTTCTGCACAGAGCAACAGATGCATGAAGCAGCTTGAGTCTTTGATCATGAAAGCTTTGAATACTCTTAGGTCAAAACTGGATTCCTGACCTGCTGTACTAAGAAATAGGTTTTGTACAAAAAGAGTGAGGAGCCTGCAAACATCTAGTTCTGTAAGCACTTGTAGATGCCTGTCTATCCTTTAATGACAGTGCTACTGAGCAAACAAAGCAGGTCTTGGACAGAATTGATACATTGAGTTCAAAACTGTAATCCAAGGACAACCCAGTACATCTGGAGCTACCAGATAGTTCTCTGATTTTTTTTTTTTTCCAAATGAATGGGACTGATGTAATTAAATTTAACCATCTAATATTTGCACATTTTTTCTCAGCTACTCACCAAGTGAATTTCTTTGAAGACAGGAATCTAAGACTCTAAAGGAAAAACAGACAGTTTTTGTTTAAGACTGCTTGCCTAAACTTTAGATAAAGTTAAATTAAAAGGCTTTTATTTTATCAGATTCCTAATTCGTGTACTTTCTATTGTGTTTATTGCACAGTTAAAGCCATTAAAATTTATTGCAATCCAGCATTTAACTTGGCCAGCTACCATGAGTAGCATCAACTACTCGTGGTTGAGGTTGCAGTTCAGAGGGCTTTGAAGCACCCTATTTGGTGTGGAAAGCATGTCCAATGAAAGTCAAAATATGCATTTTCTTACAGTAGAAATTGTTTTTTAGAAAACAGCACATGTAGAATAAAAGCTGTGGCCACCATTGTGCAATATTTTAAACAAAGTAGATTAGTGGCTAAATTATCCAGTCAGAAAGAGATTTAGATTTAACTCCCTCCTTGGCCTGAAGGAGCGATTTAGAGTGCTAAAAAGGAAATGTTTTTATCTTGGAGACAGAATAATGTCCTTTACTAATTTCTAGGGTATATGAACAGGATCAGAAAGTAGGAGAAAGTGACAGTGAAGTGAGATAGCAACAGCTGAATATGTACTAATATGTACTAATACATATCACTTCAATGTCTTCAATTTCTATGATATAACATGAATTAAATTTTCCCCAACCAAAAACCTGTTAAATATCAATGACACTTTTGACTTTGTGAGTCAAAGCATATAAATATGAGAAAATTAATCCAACATTATAAGTAATAGCATTTTTCTGTCTTTTTGATTTTCCTGTTGGAAGCTTTCTATCAATCTCTCTGAAAGAAATATTGTCCATTAGTTAAATAAATAAAATAGGTCAAAGACTAGGTTTTGAGCCCTTACCAAGATAGCAACAAATATGTTCATGGAGTTCATTCTTTACTGAACTATCAAAAAAAAAAAAAAAAAAAAAAAAAAAAAAAAAAAACCATAAAACAAACAAACAAACAAAACAAAAAAAAAATACTACATGACCGTCTGCAAACTGACTATAAGAAGCAGGTTCTCAGCACTAATACCCAGACTAAAACTGCTAAATTTTTGACACAATGTTGCTAATTTGTGCCTTAGCCAAAAGGTTGCCTATGGACAATTTTGTGTTAGTGTTCAGGTCTGTATTTTGTTCCTTTTACTGCAATAGAGGTATCTATCGTAATCAGCAGTAGTTATATGACTTTGCAATACCTGTGCTAGGTAAGAATTAGGTAGCTAACTTTACTTATTTAGGAAGTACATATATATGTTATCAACCAGCAGTACTTCCCTTCTTACTGTGGTGATGACTCCATAGTTGTGGAGATTTTTCTTACCCTGCATTTCTTAGGTCAGCTCTTAATGCTGCATTTGGCTTTACAACCCTTTCAGATATAAAAGAAGATATGTGACAAAAAATTAAAAAGGCAAAAAATGTATCTGAGACCCCCCCAAAAAAATCTTTCAGTCTGAGGCATACTTGAGTACACCTTTATGGACTGAGATATGAATATAAATCAAGAAGATTGTATCAGAATTTAAAAAAAAAAACAAAATTCACTAGCCTATTTATACAACACATTTAAGGAAATTGAAGCATAGAATGATTGGTTGCATTGAATACTTGAATTTTGCTGGGTGCAAAACAGCCATTCATGGAGCATGGCATATTTCTCTGCTAATTTCAGAAAGGTGATAACATTATTTTCCTTGATAATCTCTTAATTTATTATTCTCTCTTCTTTTTTAAGACACTCTGAAACTGTGGCAGAAAGTGTTAGGAAAAAATGCTAGGAAATCCATGGTAGAATACTTACAATACTTAAAAGTCACTAAATTGAGAAAATCTAAACATTTATTATGGGAAAATTCACTTTGATAAATTTAAGTTTATGAGGGTGAAATCTCATCTTGTAAAGTGCATATTTTTATTTTCAATTTTATCACTGACAAATATCAGCAAATAAAATAATTGACTATTTATAATCTTAATTAGTGCATCCACCATAAATGAAACAAAAATATGGAAAAGAAAAGGCAAATACTCTAGCAAGATATTAGATAAAACTTAAAGGTTCTTAAGTATAGCCTCAGTGAATTTACAGAGTATTTCTAAGCATACACATTTATTAAGATAAAATTCTAAACAAAGTATGTACAAATTAATCTTGTAGGAACTTCACTCAGTAGGTGGGATCTGATTCACCTTTTTTTTCTTTGTTAACCAATTTGGAACAATTTTGGATTTGTTTTCCACTGTAGCCAATAGGAGAAAGTAAAACTTGTATTGTTATACATTTAGTTCAAATCACTAATTGCATGAAAAACCACCTGTCAATACCTTCTGATTTTTAACAAATTAATAATCTCAACAGCTTTTTCATTGAGGTGGTGAAAGGATCAACAGGTGAAAGGCCACAAAATAGGTGAGGTTTCAGGTGGACTTCTTGCTTTGGAAGAAAATTGTCTGGTGCCTTTAGAAGAGTTTTCCCTGTGAGAATTGCATATAGTATCTCCATGTCTCCATTGAGTCAGCTACCTGTTTCCAGCCCCTGGCCACTCTCTAGTCTCTCTGTTGTGATTCAATGAAGCTCTGCCAGGGAGCAATACCCTTCTGTCACTAATTGCCATTTTGTCTACACCTTGGAGGTAAAAAAAAAAAAAAAAAGTGTGTTCAAATGCTCTGTTTCCTTCCCTTCGCACACAGACAGGGACAGGGACTGATAAAATGTTCTTATTACTTCATTAGTTGAAGTAAGAGGAAAAATTAGGAATTATCCATCATCATCAATTGCTTATTGTATCTATTTTCACAGGCAAGTAACACGCTATTACTAGTTGTAGTTTGCTTTATCTCATGTGACTTTTGACAGCTAACAAATGTGACTGTCTACTGTGATATGACCCAAGTTTCATGAAATAAGATTCTATTTGGATTCTGCTTTGTAAGATATACTGAACAGCTCAAAACATATATTTGAAATCACAATACTTCTTCAGTTCAATTTAAATAACTTATCCTGGTTGATTAGTAGAAATCAGAAAGTCCAGAGAAAAGGAAAGTGTTTGGAATGTGGGATTCTAAAGGATGAAATGATGACATGATCCCAGTCAATGAAGTGCTAGCTTTCAGCCTATTTAGGGTCAGCAATTTTCTCTCTCATTAGGTGGCACTATGCCAAACAATAGTTCAGTCTTATGGTTATTAGAAGATTTTAGTTACTCTGCCCCTAGTTGCAATATATGTAAAGAAAAAAAAAATGTAAGAGGAAATTTTTAGGTGCTCTGATAGATTCTATATAGTCTCTCTCTTTTTTTTTTTTTTCTTTTTTTTATGGTCTCTTATTTCTTAAATCTGTGTATCATTTGTTATGGTAAAATTAATTTTGTATCAGGAAGTTTAATCTGTTAATTAGGCTGTGTATACATAATATTTATTGTAATGGTTAGAAATATTTTTGAAAAACATGACCAGCATGACCAGGACTCTTTTCATAACAGAATGCAGACAGGACTTAAAACATATTTTTTGTTACACTTTTGTGATTCTGTCTAACTTCCTTTAGTACCTCAATAGAATATTCTTCCTGAAATACAAAATAAAATGAACAACCAATAACCTGTGATACAGAACGGTCTTGTGGAATGGAAAAATAAAAAATCTGATGGTATTTGGTGATTTATTCACACAGTAAGAGAAAAAATTGTGTACAGCGTATGATTTTTTTTTTGTTAATTTGACAAGTTCCATACCAAATCTTATTCAACTAGAGAAAAGGTGATTCCAAATCCAAACATCCCCCTTATAGGCTGCTCCCTCTCTGTATCATATGTTCTATACCCTATATGCCTCCCATATTCCATTCATTTTCTCACTCATCCATGCAGTAGCTATATTCATACCAAATAATACTCTTAAATAATGGAAACAGACAAAGACTGAGAGTTGGAAACTAGTATAAAAAAAAAATCCTTCTCACACTATAATTCCCTTAGTGAGCACAGGAAAATCTCTTTCCCAGCTTAAGGCAATACATTTCCCAGTCTTCCTTTATTTCCCCAGGAGACACACTTAATTCCTCAAAAAGCCACTTGGGGCATCTAGACTGCTTTTCTCTTAACCCTTACAGGGATTTAGGAAAATTTACAGGGACAGTTTTTTCCTAATTTAGACACTTAGGTTAGTGTATCTCAGAATAATAGAATAATTTAGAAAGAATTTCTAAAAGTCATTTAGTCCACGACCTCACTTCAAGCATCACCAAATAGATCAAGATATTAAGAAGGAGATTCCATTCCCAGGCTCGCTGGGAAACTGTCCTGGTTTTTGGTTATTTTAGTGTGAAAAACTTTTTCCTAATATCTGATTTATTTTTCCTAACATAAGAGTTTCTGTCATTGCAATTTCTGTCCTCCAGATATTCTTGTGCATCACAACACATCTCCAAGAAGAGTCTATTGCTCTTTTATGCAAAAAACTTCATTATTTTTTTTCTTAAGCCTAGTCTTAACACTGCACAAACTCAGGTATCTCAGCCTCTTAAACATTTTGTGTTCCATATCCTAATCACTGTGATGGTTTTCTGACATATTCATTCTAGCACATCATTATATTTCTTGCACCAGGGAATAAAAACTGGACACAGTACTCCAGAAGCAGACTCCCAGCCACCAAACAGAAGGGAATAATCACTTTTCTTGACCTGCAGGAAACATTGTTCCTGCAAAGATATTTTCTGCACTCCATGACTTGCATGTCTGCTTTTCACATCATTACATAGTCTCTGGTGTCCTTAGATGGTACAAATACACTCTTAAATGAATTCTAGAAAACAACTCGCAGGTAAAGTATGAGAATATGGTGTGGCAAGTAGTGTTTAGCTGTGCAATGACTCACTTCTGTCACACAGAAGGTGAGAGTATTTAATCTCAGTTATACCTTCTGGCATCAAAATTCAGTACTCTATAATGGTATTAGTATCTCCAGTTATCTCCAGTATGTTGTTTTTTATTTAATCTCTAAGCTACTTCTATGAATTAGAGTGTCTCAATACCTTTTATATCATTAGAGTGTACAACACCACCCTGATGCCTAAAGAGGCTACCTGGAACAGAGGCTAGTGTCAAAGGAATAAAGAAGGTATTTATTAAAACACCTTCAAAGGATACAACTTGGGCAGTACAGGAGCCTGGCCATGGCTACACCCACAATGGACCTCGGGGTCAGGAGTTTTCACACTTTCATAAGTTTTGGTCCATCTACATATCGGGGTTAATTTTCTAATTACAGCTTCAAATTATGAAGCCCCATCCTCTGAGATTTCTCTCCAATTCACTGTTTTTTACACTTTGTGGGCCTGAAGCTGCAATGGTGTCCTTGATTCTCAAGCTGGAAAAGGACTGTTTTGTCTAACTAAACTGTGAAGAGAACTTGCTAACACCTCATATGAAGTTTAGAATCACACACCAATGCATCTGAAAAATATAAAAGCAAAAACTTAAGGCATCACCTTGCTTTGGTATATCTGTCCAGTCATCAAAGAAAAGTGCTTGAATATCGGCCATTTTTGTGGCAAACATAATGTTTGTTGGCTGCAATGTTCCCATTGAGAGAGAAAGTAGAATTCCTCAATAACGATCAATTATGGGGTAGGTAGCATACTGGCTAGTGTGCAAATGCTTCACATTCCAGAATATTTCACTTTGCTTCAAAGATTTCAATAATTCTACAAAGGAAATTATTTTTTAATATAAGTGAGAGGGTATCTATATTTTAAGAAAAACAAAATACCCAGAACTGTCCTTCTAATTTAATTTGTGACATTTATATGGAAAATATAAAGCATACTCCTGTGAGTTTTGCTGTTGTATATACACAACAGATTATAGGGAAATTCTCATGAAGAGATAAACTCATGAAGTAAAATTATCATAGTTTTTCCATCAAGTACAAAGAAATACAAACTAACGTGACTTTTTTTTTATCTCTGTCTCTCCTTTTTTCTCATCTTTGTCTTCTATAAGAAAAATTCAGGGAGTATAATAAAAGGCACTTATGTGATGCCAATATTTTTTAAAGGTTTTTCCTGAAAAATTCCCTTTTATCTTATAATTATGATCTATCTCAATGATGTATTTATTTTTAGATAAAATGAATAAAAATTAGAAAGTGTTTTCCCTTGCCAATAACTCTTAAAAAAGAATTTAACTACAGCACTTGGTGGGAATGTGGGATTTTGGGGATTTTTGTTTGTTTGTTTTTTGTTGTTGTTTTATGGTAATAACTTTCTATCTGTTTGCACTTCTTGTTTTTTGAGAAGCAACCTGTAGTTTTTCATGCCTTTGAAAGGCATGTCTTATATAACTTATGTGAAACGGAATAAATAGATCTGTAATAAAAATGCATTCTAATTTTAAATCTCGTTTTCTTGAGTCCCTTTGTATGCTCTCTTCCTATTTATTTCCAGATTATTTATTCTGAAAAAAAGTAGGACAATACTTATCTTCTGCTGAAGATGTAATACATACTTCATGTTACCTATAATCATCAAACTATACTACAAAACTATCTGCAAGCACAGCTTACCTCACTGTAGCTATGAGCCATTTTTTAGTGTCTTGAAAGTAATCTTATTTGACATTTTCTCCACAGTTAAAGATTCCCAGTAAAGTACCATGCAGCATTTGTATGTCAGAAAAAATATTCAAACACTGACACCTAACCGTCTTGATCACCTTGCTGTTAAAAGTAAAGCTTCCAGATAAAGTCAGATATAGCTGATCTATCAAGCTCTGAAGATCTAGGACATTTTCATAGAGAACTGCTAAACTCTTGAAGTCTTTGCTTTGATTGCCTTCCTCCTCTCCTTGTTTTTCCACAGGGTCTTAACCGAAGAGAGAAAAGGGTCAAGCAGGATAAAACAAAAAAAACAATTCAGTGGAGCAGTATCCTGCCCTGCCACAGACTCTTTTCCGAGAGCAGCAGGTTTTCCATCCACTATGCCAACATGGCCAGAAGAGACAATTAAACCTTTTATGCTTGATAGGCCAGCAGACTGGATGGTTCTTTTACAATTTCTATGAGAAAAAACTCAAACTTGGAAAGAAAACAAGTCCCTATCCTAAAAATCTCATTCACTATTGTTCTTCAATTAAAAAAATAATAACTAAATGGAAACATTCCTACAGCATGAAGTATAAAGAAATTGCATTAAGTTCAAAATATTTAATTGCTGACTTAAGCATTGCCTATTAACTCTTCATGAGTCCTCAATGGTGTCTACTTCATGGCTTAAAAAGAATCACTTAACATCATTTTTAAAATAGCACAATTTTTAAAAAATGGAAACAAACTGTAGTCCATACTGTAACCTAAGAATTTTAATCTGATCATCTCAGAACCATTTTATAGTGTAATAAAGAAATAAAGAGCTATTGGATGTAGTTAGGATGTAGAAAGAATCACATTTTTTTGATGTAATATAGAGATGCTACTTATACATAGAACACATTGAGACAGTTTTCAAGTCAAGACAGAGATGAACCTTGCAAAGACTGCACGTCATCCTCAGTGCCTTATCTATATATTGAGGAAATATTGTGTTTAGAACTCCATACAAAAATGGTGATGATTTATTTAAGTTTCAACTTCACCTGAAAGTTTTTGAGTTGAATATTTCATTCCCAAGAAAGGAAGTGAAATGGTCCAGAACACCAATTATAGTAAATCACTGCTTTCAAAACCATAGTATATCTTTAATAAAGTAATTAATGTATGGTTATTTATTGTTCTATATTATGGGAGCACTCATTAAAAAAACGTCAAACACAGTTTATAAAGTTTATTTTTCCTAGGATCAATCACAGTACTGTCAATCATAAGGGATCTACCAGAACAAGGGGTAGGCTTTGATGACAGAGAGACAAGACATCCAACCAGCAGGAGATTCCAGTGAGAAAACCACTAAACATGTGAAAATTTATAGTCTTAATTTTTTTTCCCTTGAGATGCTTCAGGATAAAATTATCAATGACATAACACTTTGTAAAAATATTATCAGAGAAAAATACTTATAAATAAAATATTAATTAAACAGGAAAAATACATTAGGAAACTAGTGTTATTAATTCTCTGAGGCATATGTGTGCACATGTATATAGTTTATACATATCTTAAAGCACCAATGAAATAAGTGAGGCTTACATTACATTTGGATATGGCATTGCTGTATGACAGATAATGTATATAAATGAATATATTACTTACAGTTTGTCTAAAAGAGTAGTGTCTATAACATTTTGGCCTGAAAATAACAGTGTATTAGGTATTTCAGAACAAATATATGGAATTTAAATTTAAATGAATTATTGGCAGTTACATTTGTTTCAGCTATTTGAATTAAAATAAAAATAATCTCATGAAAGACAGATATAATTTTATTATTTCACTTGAATTAGCGGAAATGAACAATGATGAACAACGATGAACAACGATGAAAATAATGGAATTACTATGCTGAATGTGTTTTTAAACTATTTAGCATGAAATGAAGTGCCAATTCTAAACTTTTTGCATTGCAGATGTTATGAAATGAAAATTAGATTAACTGCATTGAAAATTATCAGGGCCTTTTTTTAGAGATAACAGTTGTGCAGCCAAAATAGAAAAATTTGATACTAAGTCTTCACATCCCTGCAGCCAGGCTAACTAATAGATGTACCTTGTGTGGTTGTTGTGACACAGAGAGAGAGAGAGAGACTTACACTCCTGACTCCAATGAGTCATGCAGAAAAAGAGAGAGCTTTATTTACATTACATGACTATATATAGAATTCCAACAATGATCATGGATTGGACAGTGATGGTAAGACTTCCTGACCTCATAGGTTCCATCTCCAATCCATCAATCCTTTCTTCCTCCAAAAAGGAATGCAAAACACTCATTGTTTATAAGATCAGTGTGAGAAAGCGTTAAAAAAATCTATCAACAGTCAAAAGACTGGAACAGAAAACAACCTTGCTCTTTTTTCATGAATTCCTAATTTAACTACCCGATTTTGCAGCCTTTTTCCATGTCTGTGGAATAGTTCATACAGTATACTAAATACTCAACTAAGATGCAAGTTAGCCTAGATTTTTGGGGTTTTTAAAATAAATCTAACTTTCAATGACATTTTGTAAAAAATAGCCATATATTCAAGTAAACTTATCATGTTGGATGTAATAAATTGCATTCTTTCTATATAAAACCGGTTCTAAGCCACTTACAAAATTTAATAACAAATGATAACCTTTCAGAACATAGCAGAATAGCTAAAGATTTTCTATATGATAGTGCCATCTGGGAAAGTGAATACTGATATTTTTTAAGTGGGAGATTAGCCCTTTCTGTTTATCTAATAAAAGTTACCACTGCTTCTTTCACCACCTTTCCTTAGAAATCAATACAGTTGTAAAACCACTCTGCATTTTTACCAGGTTCAATTCATTTTCCGTGTAACTTCCATGTTCCGCATCAGGGAACTCCTGCCTGAAATGAATTCATCTATTGTCTGTGAAGGAGCAACTGGAGAAAGATATTATGGTCTGCATTATTTCTTTGGCAGAACTCGGTTGAAAACTATTGCCTATTGAGATGTAATTTTAATTTTCTTATTAAAACCTGAATTTAGAATTGTTGTCAGTAGATAAGTGGATCAGAATTAGTCCCAATCACATAAATACATAAAGAATTTATTTTTTTCTTCCTTCTGCTTTTTTTCCTGCTGAAGCTACTGCTTAAGGACCTTGTTCCTTTTCAGATAAGATCCATTTTTTTGCCAAGTAAAAGTATGTCTGGAAGGGTCTGCTAAAGCCTGGCATAAACATACATAACTGAATTGGCTTCTCAAGTGGCCACCACAGCAATAGAAGAGCTAATCAAAATGACAAATACATTAAAAACAGCAGAAGTCAGTACACTGTCAGTCTTGTCCTTGTTGTATTATTCTGTCTACTTGCTGTTTTCCTTTGCTTCCAAGATCACTCAACCATGTAATAAGTAGATTTTCAATGTGTGGTACTTCCTTCATTAGTTGTTCTATCATGCACTGGTGCAGTCAGAGATTTTCTACCTTTTTCCTAAGCAGGCTACACTGATAAAGTAAATGCAAGTTATTAATTCTACGACAAACAATATCTGCTGGGTTTGCTTATCCAGTGTTTTTCCGATGTTTTACGCATATTATCCTGTTTTCAAATGTGCCACTTTATGCTTCAAAACTGCCAAAACATATGCCATAATGTTTCGGTCACTAGTTGCTTTCATCAGTACAAGGGGCAGTTCAGAAGCAGTAAAAGAAATCAATGATTCTAATGAGATTTTGTTCTACATTTGCTTCTCGAGAGGTATCATGACTGTAAGGTACAGACATAAGTCTCATAACTGTGGTATGTCAAGCCTAAATCCATGACAGATCTAAGGAACAGCAGAACTACTAGGCCTGTAATCTAAAGCAAAAGTGATTAAAGGATGTGACTGGCCAACATGAGAAGATCAAATGCTGAAACCTTTCTCAGCCTTTTGGATTTCAAGATTTCAAATTTAATCTCTTAGGAGAGAAACAGAAATAAATTATATGCTGTTCTGATTTTAGGAATGATATTTCCAATTCTTTGTCTAGAGAAGGGCAGGATAAGAATGAAAAAATAATCTAAGGTAAGATTAATAAGAGGATACAAAGCAACTCAGGAGAGAGGAGATCATGGTTCCATTAAGTGCTTAAGGGTTTACTTTATATTAGCACTAAGTGAACAAAACACATGAATGTCTCTTGTGAACAAGAGACAAGGCTAAAACTTATTTTTCTTATTCTATGAAATGTTTCCAACCACTAGCTCTTTTCCTTGAGCTAAAGACAGTGAGTGATCATTCATGTGGACAGTCTGCATGTGAGAGCAAACCAAACTTTCAGTCATAATGCCTATAAATATTTTTTACTACTAATTAAGAACAGTTCTGGTAAATGAAAAAGTGAAGAGTAAAAATATAGATTATAGAAAAACAGAAAAGTGATATAACTCCAGTGAAAGGATAGTTTAAAGACTCATTTTCTAGGAATGGGTCAAGCAGGTAATGAGAGAATGGTCTCTAAGAGGCCAGAGAGTTGATTAAAGCTCAGGAATTTTCTAGCAAATCAATTAATCTATCAGGGAGATAAAGAAAGCTATTCCCTTGTTGGCCCAGATTACTGTTAGGCTTAATGTGGTCTCAATATAAAACCAAACTGAAGGGAGAATCAAGGCTGTTGGTGGGTGTGTGTATGTATATATATATATCCAGAAAAAACAATTTAATTTTTAATTTGGAAAAAAAAAATCACAATAACAAATCACCAAACAGTTGCCTAAGGAACTATTTTATCAGACACTTCAAACTTCTTCTGATGTAGTAATTTTAATATATACATACATATATACATACATATATATATAATTTTTTTCCCTACATAAAGAAAATAGTATCAGGAAGAGAGATTTGCTAAAAGAGTTATAAAAGGAAGCATTTTCTGGCATGCATAAAACCTGCAGGCCAATATAATATTTATTAACTATTCTAATAAACCAACAATGTCCCTCCTAAGTCAAATCAGAACAAAACAGCGATTACCTTCAATAAAAATAAATAGACTAAATTAAGTCTCATATTTCTTGGTTTTTCCAATTAATCCTATAATTCTTTTGAATATATTCAGTGCAGTGCTTCATCATGTTAAAGGTTACAAAATCAATCTAATTTTCTTTAACATATATATACGTGAAATATATCTTCCATCATAATTTAAATATGTAAATCAGTCATTTAAGATATTTATAATATATCATCTTGAAATCATTGCAGTGAGATAAAGCTCCATTTATGTGTAAAATTGGGATGAGATTTTATAGTTTTTAATGCTTAGATCCCCAAAATGGGAGAGATGTTTAATTCTGAACGTGAAGTTAGTAATGAAATCAATATAAGATTATACTTTCCAACTTCAGGATTTTCTTCTTCACAACAGACTCTCAAAGTCAGTAGACTGATTTATTAAACAGAAATTTTCAAAATAGATGGGTCAATTTTTTAGAAATAATATTGGTTTTTGTCCCTAAGTACTCATCTGTGGCACAGCCAGGTGAACTTTAAGAGAGATAGATTTGTCTACTCATTTTTGGTTTAAAGGTGGAACCATACAAATTTTTGCCGTAATGTGGTCTAAGTCAAATTTTGTGGAAAACAAACTCTCAAAGACTTACATGGATTATTTTTGTTATAGCAAATTCAGAACAACATTATAGGTATTTACCAGTAAATACAGTTATAAGCCATATAATTACGATGTAATATAATACATGTTATGTAGCTTGCAATGTATAATGTTATGTGAAAAACAACTGTTATTATTTTTTAAATTATACATGTGTTATCAGGACAAACATGCTTAAGAAAAGTAGATTATTATTATTATTAAGGCATAATAACCCTTAGGAGCCTCCACCAGAATCACACAAAGGAAGGATACTGTTGTGCAGTGAGAACTAGAGTTTAAGATCAGCTTTCCCTTCTGTGTGTGTGTCAGCTTTATCCCTTCCTAGAAGCCAATAGGAATACTGAGCCCAAACCTGCAGGAATCTCTCCACCCCTTAGCCCTTCTGCAAGCCCTTTCCTTCTCTCCCCCATCTGTGGTAGAAGCAGGTGCCACACAGAACCTCTAGCTCCTCTTTCTTAACAGCAACATGCAATTCTGCCTGCACTGCTGACATGACATAAACTAGATCTGAGAAGCATTATATAGGATTTTATAGTGAACTCTTTTAATAGAATCCCCAATGCTTTTTAATCCTCTCTGATTACTGGGAATTAAAGATTTTTGCTATCATACTCCTTGAACACATTTTTTTTAACAGAAGATAACAAAATATAATCAAATTTTATTAAAAAGAAAAGAAACTTTCATTTGTCAGCTGAATAGTTTTTTTTAGCTGAAGTGACATGAAGGACTGGAAGAACCAGCTAGCTAAATCCCATTTTTTTTTGGAGGCTTCCGTTCAAAATAAACAAATCAAAGTTTTGCCACTTTCCATTTTAAATATAAACCTGTTCCTATCCTTCATATAAGCAGGTATCAGACTAATCCTCAAAGTGGAAAGTTTCACTTTCCTGGAAGTGACCATACCAAAAGATATTGAATAGTTTCCGAATTCCTAGGTAAGGCATTTTTACAGCGCAGTCTAATATCTGCAGATAGGTAATTTCCACTCTCCACAGGGAAGACTCAGAACTGCTCAGTGAGAGAAATTAAATGAAAAGGTTTCAGAACACTGAAAATCCACTTCATTTTATTGAATTAGAACTTTCTTTTTTTGCAAAAATACATTATCTGAAATTTCATGGTTTTTTTTTTACTAAGCTGCTCATCTACCTCCATGCCTGTTTTTCCTTAAATGTTTCAAAAAAAAGTTCCTAATTTTTTTCTGAATTCCTAATTTTGTATTTTATTTCATACTATAACATTTTAACCTATATCTCATATTTTAGCCCTAAAGTGGTAATATTCCTTTCTACATTGCAATAAAGTTGCACTTAGTATTGATTACACTGTCTTTAAATTGCAGCCAGGCATTCCTAGTTTTTATATTTAATAAACAAAAAGAGTAACTGAAATTTTCACCTAAAACATCTTTGAAGAACCCTTGTAATAAGTTTCTTCCATTCTGATTTCTTCCTAGACAGAATTCAGCATTTGATGTGAGGGGACATTCTGAGTTTATTATGCTTCTGAGTTTTACTAAGTGATGATACTTGAAATTTTCACCTCTTGTTCCTATTCTGTCTATGCTGTGCTGTAGTCAGTAATATTTTCCTATCATTTTAAGCTTTACTGATTTCATACACAGCAACTCTGCTACTTTTCCCACTGTATTTACATTACTACAAGTATTCATATGCCTCTCCTGAGCTTCATTTTCCTGTAAAAAAATTGTTCAGAATGACTTTTAAGAATTTTTATTACCTACTCCTAATTTGTGATGTCTGCTAATTTTTTCTGATTACTTTATTATTCTAAGATTTTTCTGACTACTCTTAGTATTCTTTAGAATGCTGTACATTCAAGTAGCTCTATATATTAAATTTTATATTTAAAAGTACAATCAGAAAATTGCATTGAAAAGAAATATACAAAATTGTCTTTATTTGTGTAGAATTTTCTGTAGAACTGACATAATTTATTAGTTAATTTAATTTGTGATTTTCCCATTTTTAAATACAGAACTTTAGTTACAAACCCCCCATCTGCGGAAATTTGTGAAATAAGTTTCTCCATGCTTGTGAAATACTCTGTTGCCATAGTGATGACTGCAATAGAAAAAGCTACAAGAAAAGCAGTAACTGTCTTGAGGACATGGTTTCAATGCAGTCTAATAAAGGAAATATACAGCTGTAGAAGGAAAATAAAATGATAGGAAAAAATATTGAATCCTTTTTTCTCTTTTTTTTCTCCCATGAGGATCATCCATTTTACACACTTCATGACATAGTCCTGGGGGGACAGAAGGTGGCTGGAAGGAAAAGATGCACTTGTACAATTTTTTATGTACTAGCAAAGTTACAAGGAGGCACACTGTTGAAAAGCAACCTTAATTCTAGAATTTCCTAAGTTATTAGGCTTGGGGATATTTTTCTTGAACAAAATACTGTTCTGGCCTTTCCCTGGATATGCAAGAGAGGTAGCTTCAATTCTGTGATAACTGACATACTGTTCCCATCCTTTTCTCCTCTTCTCTCTGGAATATTAGAGCCTTTTCTTCTTTTCCTTCTGAACCTTTTTCTTTTTTTCTTCTTCTTCTTTTTTTTCTTTTTTTTTTCCTTTTT
>VXBI01005120.1:30044-67113 GCA_013397375.1 Toxostoma redivivum | reverse complement strand
TTTTTTTTTTTCTTTTTGCCTCCAAAGAAGAAACGTGAAGAAACTACCACTATTGTACTGTACACTATCCAGGAAGGCCTGGCTGATACACAAGACCTTCTTTGTCAGCACTGACTAGTTTTGGGTTAATCTAGTTCTGCTAGCACACATTCATCATTGCTTACATAACTGTCAGATGTAGCCCAGAGATAGATACCTTAAATTGTTTATGATGATCAAAAACTCATAGAGTCCTCTCCAATTTTCACAAAAGAAACAGCTAAACTTCATTGGAACAAAACATAAGGACAAATCTAAGGCTAAATGTCTCTTGGGTAAAACGCCACAGTTTTCTGAAGATAATAGGGAATGTAAATGTTCTTGGTTTAGGCAATGTGTGTATCAGAATACCTACAAAAACTATGTTTAAATACTTAACAAGTTTTGGTGACACAATACACAGGCAGAAGACAGCATATTTAATACCATTTTGAAGTACAATATATTTACTAAAATAAAATCTTTTTCCAATAGCTGATAAAATGAAATTAGGTAACTGAGCTGCAGCAATCATATTATGGAATAATTTCTGCTATCCAGGATGCTGAGTCATTCTTATCAATCATGTATACTTAATTTATGCTTGTGTACATCTATATATCATTTTGGTTATTTATAATAGTGAATACTAGTATTCCATACTTGATTCAGATTAAATTTTCTCCAAACACTGTAGAAGGTAAAGTATTAGTATGACATTTGGGCAATGCATACACTAGCATGGAAAATTTAGTTACATTTTGCCACTTTGATTATCCTCATGGATCCTTTCCAACTAAGAATATTATATGGTGCTATGATTTCGTGATGTATAGCAACTAATGTGGAACAAGTATGAGATACAACAATTTAATAAAAAATAAATAAGTTGCACTATTATGTGACTGTTTTGGCTGGGTTTTTTAGACAAAAACAATTTTTGGTAGTTCAAGAAACTGTCAGAAAGGCTCCTTGAACTATGTCAGTGTCAGAAATGTAGTATTTTTACACAGTAAAATATTTATTAAATACAGAAATATAATTTTATCTGCCTCCTGCCTGAAAAAGGTGAATTCCCAAAGAAATCTACAGGCTCCTTTGCTGTAGATGTCACAGCTGACCATTCCAAGTTCACGTTTAGGAAAAAGTATGTAATTGATAGAAACATCGTCTAATTTCACCCAGTGCTGCAGAACTGCATTTATAAATTAAACAGTTTATTTCAATCACTGTCATTGTTCCAGAGTGAAAATAAATAAATATCCATTTTAATGTAAATTTCAAGAGGTACTTTCTAGCATGAATGGCTATTCTGAATCCAGATTGCACTGAGAAAACTAGGATTTGACTACAGATTTTTTTCCCCAGAAAAAAACATAACAAACATATTTCCTGTGCCTCCTCGTTAATGAAGTTCAGAATATCCTGGATATTCTTTTAAAAATGAAATTATAAATTATAAAATTATTCAAACTCAAAAGTTCTATGAGAACATGACTGCACTTTTTCAAGAATTCTGGGAATTAGGATCCCCTCCCAAACCCTTTGGGCCAAATAGTCTCTTTGTCAGTGTTCACTAGAAGAAGCTATTTCTTTCCAGAAAGTGCAAGTCACCTCTCAAATTGTGTTAGTGTTGTCTTCGTCATAAAAATCCACAAACATGCACAAACCATCAGCTGTCCCCCTCAAACACGCCACCAACCAAACCCACCAAAACCCAACCAATTAACCAAACAATTAAATAGAAAAATCTCATATCAAAACTTTGAAATAACAGAGCTCAGTTGTCACTGTTCCCGTATGTTATTTTTTTATTTTTTATTTTTCAAATGATTATGTGAAGACAAAATTATTTGTAATCTGTTACCTTGATATCCTCAAAAGAAGTTTACAAGTGAGAGAAGAGACTCAGATGTCATAATGAAATATTATAATGATAGCCCAACATTTGCAGTCATATTGAATTTAAGATGATGGCCTCCTAAACTTTTATTGAGATACTCTGCAATATCTGGTTTTAATATTATTTTAATTACAATTTTTTTTCTCAACACCAAAATAGAATTTGTAATTAAAAGCCCAGAGGAACATGCTCTCATTCTTTTTGGAAACATTAAAACATCTATATGCTCATAAAGGATATAGAAAGCACATGTTCTTATTTTACAGTAGATGTTATTCTTGCTTAGTCTCTAATAATCAATAAACATGAGCCAGCTCTAAATGATTAATCTCACCCTTTCGTATTTGAACTGTTTTTCTCCAGCAAATGGTTGTATTTTTTCCTGAAACTAAGATGTTAAGCTCAATTTTGCTTAACTGTTTCAACTTCCAGGCTATTGAATCTGTTCTTTTGCAAGTATTGAGTATTTAATTATTTAATTATTCATACCTAGTGAAACAGTGTCATCAATAAAGACATGCATAATTCCATCTAGTTCAACACTAAACTGAAGATAGAAAATATACGCCAAATAGGAGGCACACTTTCTCATTGTATACAAGTAAACCAAACAGAAACTTGCACCTGTATCTCATTCTTTAATAACCAGTATATATTAGATATTTTGAAGAAGACGTGTGTCCTTTGAATTGTGAAAAGAGTGGAATATTTTTTAAATTAGGAAAAACAACAACAACAACAAAAACACTAAGAGTAGTTATCAAACAGAAAACTTCATGTTTCACTTGTCTGTTTTTTTAAGCAAGTTCTTGGACCACTTGCCCTATCATCAAGTTCTCCAGGGAGTCTGTGGGAGACCACACCAAAAGCCTTGGAGAAATCCCTGTAGACAATGATGTGTGCTCACACCATATAAACTGAGAAGGTTATTTTGTCATAGAAGGCAATAAGATTTGTCAAGAAAAATTTACCCATTCTGGCTTTTCTCAAACATGTGCTTTGTTTGACCCGTGATAGCCCCTAGGTGAATTCATTCCATGAGTGAACTTTCCCAGGGACGAAAGTAAGACTGATGAGCTTAAAATTTCCTGGAACCCCCTTTAAACCCTTTTTAGATGAGGGTGCCATTAGCCTTCTTCCAGTGACTTTTCAAAGATCATGGAGAATGGCCTCACAACATCAGTCGTCTCTTCTAACAGCTCTCTTGGATGCATATGGTCAGGGCCCATCAGTTTGCAGGGATCAAGCTCCTGTAGCAGTTCACATACCCACTTAGAGGGGGTCTGTGTTTGCAGCAACCTGGCTTTTTGTTCCCAAGGTCTGGGGCCCAACAGTGCTGGGAAAAGCAGAAGTGATGAAAGCACTCATAACCTTTTCAGCGTTGTTGGCAGCTACTTCAACTCTGACTGGCAAAAACCAAGCTGGGTCAGCCTTGCTCAGAAAACTGCCAGTTCAAGCTGCCAATTCCTTGCAGAGTTCTCTGTTCTTCCCTGTTTTGTTTCTGGCTTTGGAAACCCACATGTACATCTTCATCTAGCACTCAGCCACAGAACTGAATATTGTCACAGCTGCACTGACAACTGTGGATAAAGATCATAAAATATAGTGGAAAAATATGCAACACAATAATGTGCAGGAGATAACTACAGAGAATGTCAGGTGTTTATTACCACCTCCTCACCATGCCTGAATCGTTATGCATTGCAGAATTGTGTGTTTGGGATTTTCACTTTTAATTCCTATGTGATAAAGGCTTTCTTAATAAGATATTAACCACAACATGCAAAAACTACAGGTGGTTGTCAACAAGCAGTAAGAATTTGAGAAAATGTTGAAAAATGTGATCTATTATTCGTCTGCTCAATTAAAGCATAGTGAAAAGCTCTTGGAGGACAGAATACACAGCTGGGAAGGAAAAGGGATGTGTAGTCAGTAGCAGCACAAAGTATAAAATACATTGATGTTCAAAAATTTTCAGGGAGTGAAGGCTCAGCTGTGCAATTAGTACAGAGCCAAATTAGAAATGACAAACACACAATATAAAACATAATATGGGTCTGTAGTCTAGAATGAAAAAATTGAAGACCCTATCTATCATGCTTTAGAGTAAGGCAAAGGGAGAATTACTACATTGCAATGACAGTAGTTACAGGGATGTTATTTTTTTCTAATTCCTCTGCAGTGCAAATATCAGTGATGTCATGGCAACAGTCTGTAATATCATCAAAATAATTTTCTGAACCCACAACAACAAAATGGTGAAACAAGACAAAATAGGAGGAGGCAGGACTCAGTCTCCAGCAGCATGGTCTTCAACCATGCACTCACTCTCTGACTTCAGCTAATATTTAGGTGTCCACAGGGGGAATTGTGTTAGTTTCCTGGTAAAAATTTAGCAGATGGAAAAACAGTGTGGATAAATCTTTGTCCAAGATTTCAAAGCACCTTAGAAAGTTTTATATATTTCCAAACACTGTGTGGCTGATTCCTAATTCCAAAAGTGAAAAGTGTGAGAAGATTCACAAGTATGCTTTAGTTTTGAAGATCAGATTTCAATGAACTCGGGTATGGTGCAGCCTTGAGGTATCCATTTGAACCATGCTGAATTCTTGGCTTCTACTCCGACAAGTGCTTTACAGTCTTCCTGCTAGCTTAAGACTAACTTCACATGTGCATCACAGTTTCTCAAACTCATCTGTGTATGATTTTACGGAAAAAAAATTACTTTCATATTTCTTTAACCATAATCAAAAGGGAAAACTTCTATAGCAATTAAAAGATGGATTGCCTTCATTTTTACAGTCACTATATTGTCACAGTGAATTGTGGTTCAGTAGTGGTCAGCAGCTCAGAAAATTGTGTCTCTTTCCTAACATGTCTAACTGCAGAAGAATTAATGACATTTGCAAGAGATATTAAATAGTGAGATACTGTAATTACCATCCAGCTCAGAAACTATGCAGTTCAAGAGACCAAAAAGGGGTCAGGAAGTAGCAAACAATCATGCCAGAAGGCTGATACATCATTTTTATTGTCCTAATTTTCACCAGTTTCTTATTCCAGATCTAAATTATGTTGAATGTAATCAGTCTTGGGAGCTTTGTATGAAGAATTATCTACTGTGACCTTTTACTACATATGCTGTAGTCGCCCTATGGGGAAACAGCTCTCAGTGAGAACTTTGAACTAGACAACCTGTGTTGTCTCACAAGGGCTCAGCCTCCAGTCCTCATAAGAATGTGTAGAAACTGAGAACTGATCATAAGCAGAAAGATCATTCTGAACAGGTGAGCTGCTGAGATGCACGTTTACTGAATAACAATTTACTGACTTACTGATTTAAGAAGCTCAGGGCAGGTTGTTTAAAGGTTCATCTGAAACAATATCTGGAAACTTGAAGAAACATATAGGCTACAAAAAAGAAAGATTTGTTATGGATAATGGCAAATTAGTAAGTTTCTATGAGGGCTGAAACAGTCAGAGGTTGTGTAATATGTGTAATGACTGCAATTAATAAAAAAACTTGTTTGATTTTAGTACCCAAAAAACTTTTATTTTATTACTCAGTAAACATTATTTAAAGTAATGTAGGAATTGGCAGTGTAGGTAATCCCCGTGCAACAAAGTATGCAAGGCAAAGAAAGCATCTCCTACAAATAGGAAAAAAGAATCTTGTCAAACAAATGTTGCATTAGCATTAAAAAAACCCCACAAACGCAAAAGACTTGATTAAGCTCTGAAGCACTATCAGGAAAAATTGACTTACACAGAACTAATGCCTGGGAGAAAAAAGGTAAAACATGATTGCTATTTACACAAAGTAAAGGAGGGGAAAAAGAAAGAGGAGAAAGGCAAAAAGAAAGAGAACAGAACTGAATTTCCAGGGACAGTTGACAGCTTCCTAAATTTAGAAATGTAGAAGCACTTATATTCCAGACTCATAAAGTTTTCATAATTGGATAGTCTTTACATTCAAAGGACTATCAGGGTCTAGTCCTGCATCCCAGTTTCAGAGTACATGTCAGGGAGAGAAAAGTAACTGTATGTAGTTTATTGTAGGCTGAGAGATTTGAGACTGATATAGAGAAACTCCTACAATTGCATGGGACACCTACCAAAAAATCATCCTTCAGACACTGAAATCATTGATGAAACATTTTGATAAGTTCTATGACTCATGCAAGAAAGACACTACAGGCATATAAATTTTGGGGGCTTTTTCGTATGATTTTTAAAATGGCATCTGAGACACTAGAAGAGAATAGAAGAAAAAACAGACACTAATTTTAGTGTTCACAACCACACGTAACATATGGATGGAATACTGAAGATATTTCAATGTATAAATTTGAGATGCCTGTGATTTACTTCTCCTTTACCAAAAAAAGCCATGCCCAAACCAATGAGCTATCCTGGGAAAGCATGAAGACAGCAAGTACCATAGAATGCATGTGCAATCTGAAAGTAACACAGAAAAAGACAGCAACACAAAACTGGTTAAAGTATATCCAATGTCTCACAAACGTTGAAAAAGAATGTAAATATCAGATAAAAAAATACTCAGTAAATAGACATACATTTCAGGGTTCAGAAAAAAACATATTTATAGC
Source organism: Toxostoma redivivum (assembly GCA_013397375.1). Lineage (NCBI taxonomy): Eukaryota > Metazoa > Chordata > Aves > Passeriformes > Mimidae > Toxostoma > Toxostoma redivivum. Next base: position 60,582 of record VXBI01005120.1, on the reverse strand, counting down.
TTGAGGATGGAAATATTTCAAATACCAAGCATGTTTGTTGCTGTCCCACAATCCAATCCCACAGCTAGCAAATATACTTTGCAGAAGGCAGCTGCCACCCAGTTAGCAGCTGTATCTACAACCAAGCTACAACTTACAAACAACAGATCAGTGATCTGCTTGATTTCAGCTCTTCTTCAAACCCAGCTATAAGTAATCCTAACACTGATTTATAAAAATATTAGATAACCTGGTTCTAAAGTAACTTCAAGAAAGCAAAAAAAAAAAACCCCAAACCCCATTCTACTAAGAAAATTGCAGAATCCTGGGTGTTTCCAGCAGCTGACAGAAAGATACACCACACTCTGCTGCTTGCCAGAGCTTTGTAGTCTACAGAGTTGATTGAAGCAGAAGATTCACGTGGACATGAAAGTAAGTGACAGTTACCATGACTTCTTACTGACAGTACGGAACGTGGGACTTACTTCAAGGAGATGGATACTACATAGCAAATGGAAGTTAGAAATAAACTATAAATATCTTAAATCATGCAGCTTAAAAGAAAGTGAGCTCTGCCTGGTGTTGACCATGGCCTGTGGGCTGACATCCTTGCATGGCTTTGTCCTGTCCTATTCCCCATGGCCTTGCCCAGACATGGTGGGACTGTGTCTAGCTTTGGGTCCGCTCACTGGCCATGATCCCAAACCCCACCTGTGGGCTCACATCCTGGCCCATCCTTGAGCCGTTCCTGTCCCCAGGTATGCACATGAGGATGGGGATGGGAGAAAGCCAGTGCTATCTGGTTACCCTCTCCTGGCTGGAGGGATAGAATGAGTCCTGGCTGCCTGACTGCCCAGACAGACCCCTGGGGAGCCCCCAGCACTCCCAGGTCTCAACCTCATGGAATCATCAGTCTCAGATGTACCCTGACAATATCTACTGAAGACAGGTGAATTCTACAGGGTGACATAAACTATATTTTCTCCTGGAGGATTCACATAAAATTGTAGATTGCCATGACAATCAATTTGTACTCAAATTTGTGGAAAAGGTAGGTGAATGTTACCACCTTATCTCCAAGCCCCAAATACCATGTAATCTTAGGAACAGAGGTTTATGGGTTATACTGACATAAATACAACTCTTTAGAACATTTATTGTTCAGAAATTTTCCATACACAAGGGACTGAAAGAGAGAGGTGAAAAAGATGTTAATTGTGCTTTTACTGTGCAATAGTGATCTCTAGCCATATCTGGGCCTACAAGAAAGGTATAGATAAATTAGAAGCCAACAGTAACTATGGAGAGACACAGAAAACTTCCCCTAAGTACAATAGGTAGCACTGAGAAAGACATAAGCACAGCGATATGAGGATACAAGATCAAGAAGTAGTTTCTAGTTAAGTAAACTTGAAAATACCACAGCCAGTTCAAAATGCATATGCATCAGCGTTGTCCACTTTTACCAAGCAAGACCCTCTGGAAGATCTCCTGTCTTCACAGAAATTGCCACTGTAAGTGGTGCCCAGGTGTCCAGTTTCATTACTGCCTCCACTGAGAGCAAAACTGCTTTGTATGTATCATCAGGAGTGCTCCCAACTGTGTTCTTCAGGACACTGATTACAGATTGAGTGTGAATTTGCACTGAAAAATAATATTTGTATACTGAACTACTGATGCAGACACATTAACATACTTGATACCAGACAATGGGGAAATCTGGGAAGTGTATTTTCAGCTGTGAATGTGAGTTATTACTTGGTGATAGGTACACATATAACAGAGTTTATTGCAATAAATTTCAAATAAATTGTTTTACCAGTTAAAGTTGATTCAATAAAATTGAGTGGGTTTTTTTCCTCTGTAAAATCATGCACTTGTTCAAAAAGTTATTATGAAATATATTGAAAACTTCTGAGTTTAAAGCACTTTTAGTTTTATTTTGAAAATTAAAAATGTTATTTCAAATGTTATTTTATTCTTCTTGTTGATAATCTTTTAGTGGTGTGGATTGATAATATGGCACAGAACATCTGAAAAGATAGGGCGGGAGAGAGCAGTACAGATGGGATTCTTCCTTCATTTCTGCTCATAAATGAGAGGAACTAAGTATCTTCTTAACTGCTTCTCAGAGTACCTGACAGGGATAAAGTTTAAAATTAATCATAAAGAATATGACTGAGTCCTTTGATGTCCAAACCATACATTTGCAGTAAAATCAAATCTAAATGAATGGGGGGTTTTTTGGTAGTTGTTCTTTTAATTTTTCCAATGGCATGGGTCAGATAAAAGTTAACTATGTCCTTTAATTTGAATGTCAAGCAGTAATTCAATTAACTGCACAACACACTGATCCTTTTTGTACTTCTCTAATTTGTAGAATCTCTTACTATTTGTTCCATAGTTCAACTGATCACATTGTTATCTGTGACAGATGCACTCAACTCCTTGACCAAACCAGCAATAATTTGGTAAAGGCTCCAAAGGAGGTAAAGGCCTGAGCTATAGCCAGACCAAAAAACTCTTCCAGTTTCAACCCCTCCTCTGAAAAGCCACAAGAGACCTGAGAGATGTGGATGAACTTAAAAACTGATCATGTCATTAGCACATGAATATCATGTGGCTTTTCTATGACTCCTTTATTTAGGAATAAAGAAAGTTGTACATACAAAGTGTCACAAGCCTACTTTTTCTATCACATGCAGTTTGACTATGAGTCAACCACTTTATCCCATAAATATGACAGCATGACTGAGCCTTTTTTAAGTTTTTGCTGTGAGACAATGTTGGGTGCATGGCTGTGATCTCCTCTTGAGCTGGGATACCAATGTCAGATGTTTGGTAAAACAACAAACATCACAGATAACTCTGGAGTGTGGTAACTTCAACTGGTGCCTTGATAACTTTAAATTATTGTTCAAATGATTGTGCTGTAATAGAGTGAGCCTCGCCATCCAACTTTCCTAAAATGCACTTTTACAACATCATCATAGTACAACTTTTGCTAATATCTTTGACAGTGGCTCTTCAAGCAATCTAAATCACCCATTCATGACATTATACTGAGAATGGTTGAATAATTAAATCCTTTCTTGGGTGAAATTTGCTCCAGGGCTCTCAGCTATTCTGTAACACAGGTACAGTGTTGAATTTCTAATGTGCTTATCCTTATTTTCATAGCATATGTGTGTGTGTGTGTGTGTGTGTGTCTGTCTATGTGTGTAAAGTTTGGAAAGAGGAGGTGCAGTTACTGTCATTATGCCTTTAGCAGGGTAAATCAGACATTCCCATCAGGCTTGTTCCTGGGCAGTTCACAACTTCAGAGCTAGGCATGAGGCTTCTGATTATCTTCTGACAGATTTAGTTTGTGCCTAAATCTCTAATTAGCTGCATAAGTTAGTTATTGTATCTAGCCCAATGAAACAATTATAACCCTTCTTCTTGATTGATATTCCAAATTCTCTAAATAAAACCAACAAATCCACTGTAATTTTAGGAATTGTCTTTGCTACCACACACATAGTTGACCAGTGATGGAAAAATTGCACCCCTTGTCACTTTGGTCAATTAAAGACAAGCCAAATTTCTAGCACAGATTCCTGAGTTAAAAAAAAGACAGTGCTTTCCAAATCAGCAACCAAATAATCCACAGGACTAGAACGTAGACTTTATCATGTTTTTTATCCTTGCTATGTACACATGGTCTGAGTTTTCTCAGGAGATCACCAGATGGCTGGGACTCAGACCAGACAAAATAAATCTGAATGTAACAAAAGATACTATGGAATCTAAATTATTCTGTATCATCCAGAAGGGAAACAGAATTTCAAGGGTAGTTGAGAGAGTGAACTTGGTTTCTATAGCTGTAGGAGAATACTCAGGTCATCTGCTGAGGATATTGAATCCAGGTATTTCAGGTCCTTTACACAGAGATGTGGGGAGTGGATTCAGTGTTGAAAATGTCCAGAGTAATTAAAAGATCATTTCTATACATTGGAATGAATCAGTAATTCTAATTATATCCCTCTTTGGTTTACTTTGGCCTCTCTGCAGTAAATTACTATAAAAGTACAGCAGTTCTGAAAGCACAGTACTCACCAATGAGCTGAAAATTACAGCTATTATTTGAAACTGGGTTCTTTGACACAGTTTGGTTAAACTAAGATATCTCTAAATTCTAATATGTAATTTGATATCTGTATGCAAGAACATTTAAGAAATTAAACTGTAATGGAGAAAGCACTTATTAGCCAGCCACAACTGAATTTCCATTATTCTCTGTAGATTTATTCTCAATTGTGCTTGCTTTTTGTGCTGAAATTTTTTGAGGCAGAGAACTTTTCATTATATCATGTCTTATTGTACAGCTCATTCACAATTTTTCAATACATAACTCTTAAAATCCATTGAAAAATCCAGATGTTATAAACAAAACCAGGTGCCTTGAAGTTATGAGTGAAGTTACTGAACCCAGAATCGTGATCTGGAACATGTGATTCAAGGACTGGAATCAATTTACTATGTCCTGGAAGAAATAGCTGCCTTGAAAAAAATGATATATAAAATTCACCATCTCTAACTACTTGATAGGCAAAAAGCTGGGCATTAAACTCCAATATTGGTCTTCCCATGGCCTCAGTGCCTGAATCAGTACTTCAAGTATCTTGTTCTTAGAAGGTCCAGGTATAAGTAAATATTTTTTGCAAATCACTACTTTTGCAAAATTGCAGAGCTATGTTGCTAAGTACACCCTGTAGTTAGAACCTCACAGGGACGCAAAGGTTAATTTAAGTAAAATTTAACCTCTACAAGAACACAAACTAAATTCCTAACTGCCTTGTGAGAAAGACTCAAGTGAAAGAGCTAATATTCAGCTGAAATTTTAAAAATAAGTAGAAGTCTGTGAAACTGAAGTAATACACACAAAAGAAATATACTTTTTTGAAAGAGTGGTTTACTTTTCTTTTAAAATCTAAGGATTTAAACATGAATAGTATGAAAAAAACCCAACCAAACAAAAACAAACAAACCAACGCCCCCCCCCCAAAAAAAAAAAAAAAAAAAAAAAAAAAAAAGCCAGCCCATACCACNAAAAAAAAAAAAAAATCAAAGGCCAGCCCAGTCCTCCCTTTTCCTAAGCAACTAGCTGATAAGTAATTTGGTATTTTTGATCCTCAGTACAGCCAGTATTCATTCTCTTTTGGCATACTGAAACCTATGTTACATTACGTAGAGTAGCCCTGCTTGAAAAAGAAGGAGCAGTATTATTCTAAATGCATTTAACTATAATTTCTTCCTGTAAATGGGTGTTTGGGTACTGCCTTACATCCTAGAAAATGGGTTTGAATCACCTTTATCTGCAAAGAGTTGTGGTAGGAGCCCTGGTTTTGTGGTGGTACTGTCTAACCATGAAGTGCATAAAGAAAGGCAAAACTGCTACCAAAATAGACACAAGAATCTTTGAGATGTATGTTTCATATAACAATTTTTTTTAGGCATACTAGGGATATTTTAACCTGATGACACTTTAAGAGTAATTAGAAGACTCTGTGCCTTCAGCAAATGGTTGGATATCTGTGGATGTGTTCTCTGCAAAAGACTACTGTTTCCTTTGATTTTTACTTTCTAACGTTGCAAAAGCTGACAATAGCCTTGCTGGTCCCATCACCCCAGAAAAATATCTTTGATTTACCCAATATCAAAAGTAAATTGTTACACAAGTCGTTATTAACTTCTGTCCCCTACCCCAAGTATGGTATACAGATGTGGAGTTGTTAAGAATTCATCTGTAGTTTTATTTTTGAGNTATATTATCAATATATACTATATATTAAGCATAAATATTATTTTTATATATACTATATATAAAAAACATTAGAACAGGAAAGACATAATCTACAGCTTTTGGGAAAGCCCCACCTCAATTAAGTTACTGTTATTTTCCTTGATACCAGCATCATCTATTGCTGTAGCAGTGCTTTCAGGCAAGCTTCACCCCACTGCAGGTTGTATTAATGATATCAACTTGATAGGATTCAGCTGTAAAGTTTCAGAGTTCAAGTAAAAATTTTGCAAAGGGATATACAATCTACTTTTCCCTGGACCACAAACATTCTGAAAAGTGGAGCTAGCAACTTGAGTAAAGACATTTTGAAATGAAAGTTTCTGATTTTTTCCAAGTCTGACAAGCATTCAAAGTTTGAAACCCCTGTATAAAATTAGGTTTTAAACTCCTTATTTTTATTCAGCATAAAGATAAATTTTTATATGTAGAATTTGGGAAATAGTTGTTCAATGTTCCCTTCATTCCTCATGCTGCTTGAGTGCATATCATGAATAGGTATTCCAAGTGACCTAGTTTTTAGCACTTATAACATGAAAATGAAAAAATTCCCAGATGTTCAACCTAGTACTTGTAGCTAAGACACAAAAAGCCAGGACAGATGTCTGAAAGTTTAATTTCAAATGAAATTAAGATATATCAGAATTTGAGTAGTTGTAACTTATCTCAAAAATAAGAAGCTTTTTGAGCTGCTAATAGTGTATATCTGTAGGCAACTTAGATACTTGCCTATTTATTTATTTACTGGATAAAAGAAATTTAAAATTTCCCAGAAGAGAAAGACCAACTAGCTGATAAGTTTTAACATTGGTTTTTGTTCTCATCTTGAGCTGACTTGTTAAAGATCATTTAAAACCTTTGCAAGTCTAAGTACATATTTCCCAGTGTAAGAAACCCTTTAAAATATGGGACAACATATTTAACTAAAAATATAAATGCCTTTATAAATTCCTTTTTAAGTAATTTTCTATGGATTTTCAAAATCAGTTCCTTTTAATACCCTAAACATTCATATACTGTGGTTTTTTACATTCTGAATTTTCTGATGGTAAAATAGGATAATAATTAGTGATAATATCCTAGGACATTTATTCTAACATCTTATCATTTATAGGACAAATCAGTAAAGGCTGATTCTTTTTCTTCAAGAAGCACATAAAATTTACTTAATTAAACTGGTAGTTAGGTAAGCTGTAGTAATATTAGGAAGGCAAAAAAACTCAAACATTCATGGAGACCCTGAATAATACTTGGAGAAAGAAACAGCAATAACTAAACAAAGCATAAGAAGTGGCAGGGTAAGGAAACTGATAAGAATAAAACATTCCTGGAGCACTGGAGGGAAGTCCTAAATAGCATGGTGATGCCTAAAAGAGGCCTGAAGCAAAGGAAAAGTTTCTAAAATCAAAAGACTAAAGCAGGAAACCTTTAGCCAAACTGTTTATCTAAATAATTTAATATTTCTAGGAAAAGCCTTGTGACTCATCTGAAATTTTAAAGCCTTACATGTTAACATGTATCTTTTTTATGCTGTCACCTCTAACAGGTAGTTTAAATGGTAACAAGAGATTGATTCTCTGGACTTGCTAATATCTGACCCCACAGAGAAACGAGTTCAGGCAAAACCAAAGCTGGAATTAATAGAAGTACTCACTTCTGTTCGCAAAATACAGTGTCAGGAAAAAAAAAAGTAGGCAGTGAGGAAAAAGGCAACTGAAGTTAGAGAATAATGCAATAATATGAGTTTTAATATTACATAACATAAAATACTTGGTTGGGTAATGAAATGTGAGGTTTCTAGATCTTTGTCACATTCCAATAGCCTCTGATTGGAGTCTTTTAGATATTCCATGGAGGGTGCAATGCATAGCACAAAATTTACTTAGCTGAAGGTAGTTGATCTTATACAGTATTTCTGATTTATCAGAATGATTCAAAATAATTTGAAACACAGCAAAAAAGTGTATCTTAAGATACACTTAAGAAAACATAGTGATGGCAATAGAGATTCAATCACAGAACCTATGTGATCCCCACTACCAGTCTCTATAATATAGTTACCATTACAACACTGTGCGTCCTATGAGCTATGAAGATAAACATTAGTTGACATCATACCAAACTCCTTGCTCTCTTCAAAACTCTTATATCAGTTTTTCAGGTTTTATACTCAGTATTAGGCTGAACCATGTGTATTCTCTTCACATTGCTGGTCAACTAACTCAGGATACATTCCCATTCTTAACATAAAAAGAAACATGTGACCCACAGGCTGATCTACTCAAATGACGTAGCTTTTTATCTAAAACAAAACTCACCTGCTGATGCCTTCTGTGTTGGGATAAAATCAGCCTTTATTTCAACAGCTCTGGTCAGTCGCACACTGCGTATTCCCTGACCTTCATGGACACATTTCCCTGCCCGGTCTCCACTGAGTTTTCTTCCATTGTAGAGGTTTGCTGCTCAGTCATGGTTTCTTAGTCTAAAAGACCTAATGCATAAATATACACAGATTGCAACAAATTGTCAGCAAATTGTCTAAGCATTATGTTAAAGGATGTTTAGCCGTAGACAGTGGGTGTCTGTAAAGATTAGATAATGCAGTGAAAACATAGACAAAAATGTGCAACAGCTGTCTGACACATTTAGTTGGACATTAGGCACTTGAGGATATTAATTGCATCAGAACATTATTGCTTCAACACGTTATTGCTTTTTAAGTGTAATACTATTAAAAGTTGTAAAAAAAATCCCTGAAATCCCCAAATTAAGCATAACAACACATCTGTCAACATGAACCTTAGTTAAATTTACTGATATAAACACACAAAAAATGTAATTTAAATTATTAAAACATATAGATGAGCAAACTTCCAAAATAAAAGGTAAGCTTTACCGGTATCGCATAATATGTCACCCAAAATCCAGTGTTTTATTTTCCTGGTGTGTCTTTCACTGTGTCACCTTGCATGTGAATCTTTTAAACTGTGCTGTTTTGGCAGAGACTGAGTTGATTTTCTTTACTGCAGCCAGTATCGGGCACAGTGCTGGAAACTGTTGATAACATATGGATATTTTAGTTATTGCTGGACAGCCCTTACACAGTATTAAGGCCTTTTCTGCTTCTATCCCCATCCCAGCAGAGAGCAGGCTAGGGGTGTGCAAAGAGTTGAAAGGGGACACAGATGGAACAAATGAGCAAAGGAATATTCCATACTATATGACAACTTGGTCAGCATATACATTTGCGAGAAAAGTTGTCCAGAGGCTTGCTGCACATGAACTGATTGAGTATTAGTCAGCTAGTGGTGAACAGATATTTTCATTTGCATTGCTGCTCTTTCCAGAGCTTTATTTGCCTCTCTTTGTTATTTATAATTTAAATTATTATTATTACTAGCATTAGTAGTATTAAATTTTCCTTATTCCAGTTTCCATATTTTCTTGATTTTGCTCTTCCAATTATTTTCCACCTATCCTGCTGAGGGAAGGGTGTGAGGAAGCAGCTGTGTGATGCTTAGTTGCCAGCTGGTATTAAACAACACTATAAACAAAGGTACGTTCAATGTGTTTTTAATTAGGATACCTAAAAATCCTGGAGAGATGGTGATAAACCAGTCAGGAGTCAGTCCTGATTGTGATCCACCTCAGAAATTTAGATGTCTGGCAACCCAGAATAAGGGTTTAACAACCTGAATGGAGTAGAATTTTAACAATACAGCACTTTAGGGCTCCTGAATCATGAGCTGCAAGAGGCCTGAGTTGATCTCCTGGAGGACTTAAGGTCAAAACTTTGAATAGCTCTAGATTCTTCACACAATCTCTTACAGAGAACCTGAGACTTTGGTTTTAGGTATAATCCTTCAGGTACAATCTGAAGAAGTATACAGAATAAACCAGGAAGGGATTTGTTCAGGGTGTTTAGTTCTCTATATATATTAAATAGACTTCTATTTGACTTTATTTATTAAGTTCCCAAAAGAGCCTTGTGCTTGCAATATTGGGCTGTTATTTTACTTTGATTCTTGACAGTTCTTTCAATCAGAACCTACCTGCATCTTTACTTCATCTATCTAATAGGCTGAAATCAATTTTCCATTTATATGACTACCTTTGCATCTAGTATTTGGGCATTCCTGGTTAGAGATGAGCTTAATTTGAACAAGAATGGAAGCACTCAGATCCTGCATATAACTTAGCCTCATGGTTAGGCAAACACTCCTGGAATGAGTGTCGGACTGAGGAAAAAGCTCAGATTGGAAGCATCTTATTTATTGGGAAAACAATTGAATAATGAATTTTATTATGTATATGCTTTTATTATTTTTTTACTGTCATTATTAATAATCTTAGTGCAATTAATCAAAATATATCTTTAATTGATTATTGTAGATTCCCCTGGAGAGGAAGTAAATCTTCATAGAAACAGAACTGTGTTTAGAATATCACAGCTTTGATTCAATTATATTCTTGTGGTCAAAATGAAGAGAATTGAAAATACTGCATTTTTAAATATTTTCTAGTGTATCTTTTTAACTCTATCATAGCTGTGGTAAAGTCTACCTCCCTTCTCTCTATCTACAACTCTAACAACAGTAAATGCTAAGCCAATTTATGATAAACATCCATTTTACTGCTAAGCAGTAGTGAAGTGATTTAGAAAGAGGTGTGGGAAGGATGAGGTGTAGGATGAAGACCATAAAGCTGAAAATATATGGGCCTAATCTTAGAAAAAGATGCATATAACAGTGAAGCTAAAATCAATAAAAAGGTGCTATGGTGGAAACAGAAAGTCAGCTTTAAGTACAGCATAGAAACTCTGCTGGGTGCTGCCATACAGGATGATTATAATAAATCCCAAAGAGTGAAAGGAGAAAAGATCCTGAGTAGAGCCATTTCTATCCTGAGGATAACCTTACTTTGATTTGTGCCTTTATGCATGCTCACCCTTTTTTTATTGCAGATATTTTACAATGCATTGACTGCACCATACTTTCAGTTTCAAAGAGAAAAACAATGAATTTGGGTATGAGTGGCTAGGTATAGTTTATTTTACCACATATATTAAATTGGTAAGTAGATGTACCAAGAGGTAAATTGCTATATCCATGCCTAAATACGTCCTAATAGACAGATATGTTATGAAATATTCTCAGCATATTTTCTTAGATTGTGTATAGAGTTCTTACCTGCAGTTTGCCATCTAGCTTTTCCTTTCTTTTTTTCCCCTCAGAAATGCTTAGCAATGCGTGACTAAAATTCGTTGTAAGTATGATGGTCCATTTTAAGCAATACCGATTAAACGTCTATATATTTATTTTTCCTTCCAAATAGTTTTAAGGCTAAGTATATTCTTAATATTGGGCTAACATGATCATACTTACTGAGAACACAGTCTTCTATTTCATAAACAAAGTGCAACCTATTTTCCCATCACTGCATTCATACACTAGCAGAATGTTTTATACAAAATTGTTTGCTTCATTTTTTAAAATCAAGTTATTAATGTAGGGGTCAGTTTATTGCTTACCCAATGCATGTTAATACTTTTCTCATTATATATAACAAGCTATGCTTCCATGTGCTTAGTTACATTGGTGTCCAACTACGACTAATACTCTTCCTGAAAACCTTTAGTTATTTCTGATTATCTTTCATCTTACTCCATTCTTTCTGATAAGCTATTGCTATCCTCTTTTCATTTATACATCTAGAAACTATTTAACTGCATCATATATTCTTTGTAAGGTATTTAAGCTTGATATTTTCCAGATTTCTCTGTACCTTTCCTGAATTTCTTGACCTCTGAAAACATGTATGCAACTGTTTGTCATGTTTGAGGTTTTTGTCTAGTTTCAACTTTTTGTTTATTTGGTTTTTTTCCCGAATTCTTTTTTAAGTAGAGAATTTTTTCCTAAGTTTATTTATGATTTCAGCTCGGGACTCCTTTTCTGGGATTACTTTCCCCTACTAGATTGGTGGGTAGAATGGGTAGATTGTGAGTTCAAGAAAAAACAAGCATCAAGGTAAAATGACAACCCATATACTATATAATGTAACAAATATTCCCAAAAATACTTAAAAATAAAGTGCAAGATGAATCCTATTTAATACTGTCCATCTGGAGAACTAAACTGATCCCATCTCTTTGTGTTTTTCTTTGGAAATTTCTTGAGCTGCATGCTGGGCAAGAAAAGCCCTGGCAGAACAGCCTAAGGCCTCACAAGTGCAGCACAAGACTTATGACAATACAATTGCATGATTACGAAGAACACAAGTCTCAAGATTCTCAAATGTAGAGAAATAACTATTTTGGCAGAGGAGAGGGAGCTCTTTTAATTGTCCCAGTGGTAGTGTAGGTTTAATGTGAAACCTATGCTTAGTCACTCAGGTTAGTCAACCAAAGACAAAACTGTAAGAAACCAGTCCTGATGTTCTAATCCATATGAATCTTCTAGTTTTAAGTGGTTTTTGTTCGTTTTTGTTTTGTTTTGTTTTTGTCTTACTGTCTGCCTACTATGTTTTTATTTTTCACCTCATCCCTGTCAGTCAATGGCTGAATTTGGTGCTTTTTAATGATTTAAAAAAAAAAATCATAATAAAATCTGAATCTCTTATGCTGAGAAGGAGAAATTCATTGAAGGATTGCAATAATTTTTCATTTCTTTTAAAGCTACAACTGTGGTCTCTCCAGATGATAGTATAAAATAAATATACATTTTCAGTATTTGCTGTGGCATATTTTATTCCTTTGTTCATCCTTTACATATGCCTTTTATACTTTCAGAAGAGAACATGCATTTATACACTACATGTCACTTTTTAAGCTGTACTTTAGAATTTACTTAATACCTTAATAAAAAAACAGGAAAGAATGAAAGACTTTAATAGATGCCAAGTTAAATAAATTTAAAGAAGGGCCTAGGGTTTGTTTGGGTTTTTTTGGTTTTTTTTTGCTTGTTCGTTTTAAGCATTTCAATCATGCAAGAGTAATCACTGTTTCATTTTATTTTGATTGAAGTAAGTTAGATTCAGCATTCCTGTTGGTCTCACAGAACAGAACAGAAACACTATCTGAAGTGAAAATTGGGCCTGTTTTTAGAATGGTAAAAATGCTTTTAAAGTAAATTATTTTAAAGGGGGAATAGTATGAATCCAAATGCAATTAGACTTTTATAAGTATAGTGACAATATTGACGACTGAATAAAGACAAGACACGACCTGCTCTAGCTATCTACATGACATGAACAAATAATCTATAAATACTGACTTAGCTTTATCCTTTGTCTTTACCATCATTCAACAGAAAGGAAGAATAAGTATTTTTCTATAGCTAAAGGCAAAATACCTTCCGAATAAAGAACTACTTCCAAATTAGTTTTTCAGTGTACTCTGTAACTCGTGGTAGTTACAATGTGCTATACACATAGTATGTAACCATGTTAAAGGTACTAAATCCATTAAAAGACATTAAGGATGAATTAAGGAGGGAATAAAAGGAATAGTTTTATGATTTTCCAAGAGACTACCATCTTGTTTACACTTGAGCTTCATTTGCTACTTTTATTGTGATCTCCTTCTGTGATTATGTCCAGAGTTATAAATATTAACAGTTACAGACAGTAATACAATTCCCACTTCTACACTGCTAATACTTGTAGTGAACATAAGAAAGATATACCTCACTTTAGTTCCACTTACCTTTACACCCTTTGTGGATGAAATACTAGAATTATGAATGTTTCAGTGCACAAGAAATAACTTTGACTTTTGATGCCTTCACAATAATATTTGCATATTACTCTACAACAGTATTCTTTCTGCTTTAATTTGATTCAACTGAAGAGATTTTCTACGTATTTGAGAATAAACTATTTGCATCATGTTTGTGCTGCTGCATGCTTTTGATATTACATACTCCTATCTACTGTGAGAAGGATGAATGAAATCTAGTCCCAGATGCACATGGGAAGAGGATCCCCAGGGTAGTGGTCACAACACCAGCCTCTGAAGCATTAGGGAAATGCTCTCACACACAGGGTGTGCCTCCTGGGGATGGTCGTGTGCAGGGCCAGGAGCTGGACTCAGTGACCCTTGTGGGTCCCTTCCAACTTAGCATATATTATGATTCTGTAATTTTTTGATTGTAGTGGGAACTTTAACACCTAGCTCACATACAAGCATTTTGAACTACAGTGCAATCCCATGCTGAATGTTGAAAATATAATTTCCATATGCAGACAGCTGCATTTGAATTATCCTTGTGTACCTGGTTGAGCTCCAGCTGTCATTCAGACATACCTTGGGAGGGTTACCTACATGTCATATCTGCCAATCCTCTTCAGAAATTTTGGATGCCCCAAAATATTAGAGAAGCTGTTAGATATCCATATGTGGCATCTAAATTAAACTCAAATATGGAATTAGCATGCTATATTTCTAAAACATTCACATAGTTACACCCCTGCTCCCCATATACCTGACATTATGTATTATGGGACGACATGAAAGAAGATAATCATAGCTAAAACAAGCTGGGTAATATAACTAGCCTGGCAGATTTATTTAGGTTTTGAGTGTTGTAAAACTACAGCCCAGGATAGTTTAAAATAGGCAAGTCAAAGTTCTTGGATAGATCATGCATCTGAGGTAGGGTAGACTGCAGGAGGAATAAGTTTTGGCAACTCACAGCTATTCTGAGCTATGCCCCACTTATCACCCCAGCCACTCAGAAAATGTACAAATGCCATAATTTTAATATTCAGCTGTCCTACTCCTTGGCAATTTTTATTCCCACTATATATACCAACTTAAGCAGAAGAGGCACCCTTCCATTCCAGTTTATAAGTGAATATATTAAAGCTGGCACCAATTTTGTGACATCTGATAGGATGAATTCAAACTGCTGCAGTTCAGAAGTTGTTAGATGAATTCCTGAAGGAATTTTAAACTATGCAAGAAGAAACTACTAAATAAATGGGATAACAAGTGGGAAAAGAGTAACCATAAACATTCTACAGAAAGTCATGCTCACTCCTCGGTCGGAGCCCAAAGCTTAATTGCCTTGATCTGGCTGTAGACTTTTGCTCTCTAAAGCAACTAAATGCCAGCAGAATAAAGAGTTCATTGGTTATAGCTCTTGATGTTTGGCCCACAAAAATTGGCAGCTACATGGTCTTTAGAAAGGAAATATCTGTAGTGCAATGTGGCACATCAATACTACTGTGAAATTATCAGCTAAACCCCACAAGCAGCCCCCACATACAAAAGCCAATTACTAATAAAATACATAATGGGAGAGGGGAGGTTGCAAGAGCAACCTAAGAGAACCCTTAAAATTTTTTTTTCAATAAAACCATGCATGAATAAACAACTCAGAGGGGATTATTTTGCAGAAGGGAAGATGACAATCGTAACTGGGGATATAATTAGTTCAGTAGATAAAACATTCCTAGTTGCTAATGAATGTAAGTCAGTACTTTGTGCATTTGTATGTAAAATGATGTGGTACCCAAAAATCTTATTTATAGAAGAAAGGCATTCCTATAATTATATTTAAAAGTTATGATTCCTTCACTGTTCATGTTGTTGCTAAAGGCTGAATCGTCAAGAATCTAAGTTATCACAGGGGCATTGAGACTTTCAGGATGCAATTCTAAACCAAATGTCTTCATTCCTGCCATGGAAAAAAAATTAAATGGTAATAATTCAGGTTATTTCTTTGCCCAGTAAGAATGCATATTATTTCACAACAGTGTTTGCAAATTGCTGTGCAGGTCCATGACAATTCCCCTTAAATGAACTAAGAATATTGTTCTCACCTAAAAGAAAGAGTTTTTCCAAAGCAAAAATGAGATTTATGAGTCTGCCTTAGGATGCACTCTGAGTTTCTTCAATTAAACAGAAGAACTCAGGTTTTTTATTATTGTGCTTTACATGCATATCAAGGACTTTTTAAAAAAGAAGAAATGATCTGTGAAAGTAGGAGTAATAATCAAAATAATTTTTGAGGTTTTTATTTTTTATTATTTTTTTCTCTTTTAAATATTTATTTCATCGATTTTAAATTGTAATTGTTTAATATTTTCAGGCCATATGTTGGTGCAACATCATCCCTGTCCTTCCTTCGCTCCTATACTTCATTATTTAAGTACTGTAAATCACATAATTAAACTTGGCATTATCGAAAAAGTAGTTAGTAGGAAGTAATTAATATTCATTTAGAGAGTAATCACATAATTTTAAAATTACTATTAAACAGACTTTATTTGGAAAAAGTGTGCTACTTCATTTCTTCCATTCATATTTCACATATTTTAATGGGAAGAGAAAGTAAACCTTTCATTATTTCCTCATGACAACATCACAGAACATTTTTTTTTTTGAGCTGGAAATATTAGTATATTTGCATATTGACACAAAGCTTGGCTCTTTGAGGAGAGAACTGTAAGGGTGTTCACTGTTGTATGAGACTACATCCAGTAGTTTTGTAAAAGCTATGAAAGTCAGTTATACTGGGAACATGTGACAAATAAATTCCATTTTTAAACACAGATGACAGGTTCTTTCCTTCCACAGTGAGAAGGGGTAGAGAAATTAAAAAGTAAAGGAAAAAAAGTCATGGGCTGAGAAAATCTGCATACACAAGCAAAGCAAAACCTCCCAGGAGCAGTCAGGTTTTTAGCCATCCCCAGGAAGGGGCTCCATCACATCCTAGCAGTTGCTGGGGAAAACCAACACTACCACAGTGAGCACCCTTCCATTCCTTCCTTCTTCTTTACCTAGTTTTATATTCTGAGCATGCTACCGTATGGTCTGGGATATCCCTTTTTTCGGCTGGGGATCAGCTTTCCTGGCTGTGTCCCCTGCAAGGTCCCTGTGCACCTCCAGCCTTGTCACTTGTGGGTTGGCGTGAGGAGCAGAAAGGCCTTGGCTCTGTGCAAGGGCTGCTTAGCAATAACTAAAACAACCCTGTGTTATCACACTCTTTTCAGCACAAATCCAAAACCTAGCCCATACTGGCTCCTGTGAAGAAAATTATCTCTATCAGCACATAAATGGTGAGCAAGAGCTTCTAGTTTAGCTAAGTGCATGACCTTCAATACACTCGTGTTGTGTATTTATCTCTAAATACTCTCGATATTGTACATGATAAGGTGAGACAGAATAGGCCCACAATCAATGTATGATGAAAGTGTTATCTTTGAGCTGTTGATGTGCCTGTGATCAGATGGAGTCCATTAGAATATTCAAACATGTCTCTCAGGGGAATTACAAGGTTACTGATATAACAACGTTGAAACCCAGGCATATTCCCTTGATCTTTTTAGATCTTTTGTTAATAAACTGAAAACTTGAAAACATTATTGTTAATTAAGATCTGAGGAAAGACTCATGACAGCAAGATAAAGGATACCTTTTTTGATGCTTTCTTTTACGAAATGACTGTGCTGATTGGCAAGACAAGATGCTGTATATTAAGCAGGGACCACACTAAATCAACAATTCTCTTTGTTTTGCAACCATTTCTTCCCTTAGCTCTTTTGATGCTACTTGTCAAAAACTTCCTTACATGAATATTTTTCAAATAAATACACCTTTTGAGCCTTCTTTTCTGTCAAGCTCCTTAGGATAATTTTTTCACATAGCGAATATCTTCAGACTAATTCTCTGCTATCCATCTCCTCTTGATATGAGATCAATGTTTTACTTATTTACTTCTTTTATTTGGACAACTCTTACTGTCCCCAGCAATGTGTGAGGACTGCAGATAATAGGAATTTGGATTCTGAACACATATTTCCCTGTGTTTGTTTGATTTAATATCATGAATTCCCTCTTTATTTGCCAAGCAGGAATATCTTCTTTATTTTGGCCCACTAATTACCAGGTCTTCCTAGACTTACAGTCTATTTTTAACTGAAAGATAGTAGTCAGTGAAAAGAAAGAAAAAAGACAAGAGAAAAATGGACCTTGCTGCAAGAGGCATTGTTTAATTTGGCTCTCTGGGGCTGCCTACAAATTCTCCTTATTCTTAGTTGTAGAAATTGCTAGCCTGGAAACAAGCTAGTGAAGAAAGGAAATCTAATTTCTTTCCATTTAGCTATTTACACAAAATATGGGAGTAATGTTTCTAAGCATCTGCCTTTACTTGATTAAGTTGCCGTTAAGTTGGTGGCTCTATCTAAGCCTCTTTGAACTGATGACTTCATGATTTTGATAATACTAAGGACTTACCTTTAAGGACTATATACATAGTTTTTCAACTGAATGGCAACTGAGAACAAACCTGAAGATGAGCACAATAATTGGAGTAATAAAGCAAAATGATCAATTGATCATTTTTTATAAGCAAATTGCAGTGTTGTACCAAAGAGAGTGAAAAAAAATGCCCTGAGAGCCCAAGCATGTAGTCAAGAGTTTGTCAGCCCTTTTTGGCTAAAGTCAGTATTGGTTAGACCTAAGCCCAAAAGAATTTAACTCAGCTTAATGTGAAACATACTTTAAGACACATTATGCTTCTTCAAAATTGTTGTGCTTCTGAATGTGAGTGCTCCAGCAGATTTACTGATGATCTGTGGTATAAAGACTTGGCTTTAGAATCCAGATTCTTGTTCAACTTACTAGTGTATAAGAAATAAAAACTTAGTCAGAAAGACTATTTTTTTTAATGCCCGCCAGGACAAAACATTGCAAAAGAACATTGCAAACAATTTGGAATACCTCAGAAATGTTACTCAAATCTGTGAGTACCAGAATATTCTTAAATTTTGAACCTGAAGCTGCTGAAATAAAGTCCTGTTATTAATAGAGAAGATTCATTTTCTTAGTGATTGATCCACCTCTAATTTGCTACAAAATAACTCCACATTTTAATACAACAGTTCAGAACAAAACTTCAGATGGATGAATAAAATTAAGTTAAATGATCCTTTTATTTTCTTAGTCTGATAATATTAATAATTTTATAATGATATTTTTTCCAACAAATTATATAATTCTATTTTGATGGTTTTGCTTCGGACAAAGTGAAATACAAAGACAGAAAACATCTTTTAACATCAGCAAATAAAACCAAACACTGAAAGTCCTGTTGATAAAATGTTTACTGCAGGCTTTAATGTTAAAACCTAAATTTCCTAATGGTAAAACTGATTAACAGGAACAACAGAGGAAGGATAGAAAAGAGTGAGAAACATTCAAAGGAGCATCAAGGATAGAGCAGGAGGAGGACAAGCTCTCCATGTCAGAGTAGATATTCACACCACAGGACATGGAGAATCCTGTTCCAGATCAGGTTTGCATTTTCTAAAACAATTGCAACCCATGAAGTGCCCACACTGGAGTAGAGTTTTTCCCCTGAAGGAACTGCATCTAGTGTAGGGGGACAACATTGGAGCAGGTGATAGGTGTGAGAGAAAAGCAGCAAAAGAGAAGGAGAAAGAGCTCTGTACTATCCATGCCCCTAACCACACTGGTCAGTTAGGAATTGGGGAGTCAGGAGCTAAGGAATGAAGTTGAGTTCTGCATAGCCTATAGGGAAAATATTGTTTTAATGTCTTTGCTTTTCACTACCTGAATTTATTTTAATTGTTGGCAAATTAGATTATCTTCCCCAAGTTTGGTCTCTTTTGACCACAGCAGTAAAATACGAGAGGTCATGCTGTCTTTACTTAGAGACATGAGTTTTCACATCCTGTTTTCTCCCACTGAGGAGGAAAAAAAGATGGCAGGAGGGTGCAAGCTTGGCCCTTAACCAACACTACCTACTATGGATGCCTAAGTCAGATGATGAACTATACATATTCTCTATAATGTATCCAGCCAACTCAATATTGGTGATTTTATTTCAGTCTTTTAAAAATTAAGTAATAGATTTACTTTCAATCTCTTCAAATCAGTTTTCAAGACCAGATCTTATTATATTCACTACTAAAACTAGCAATCAGAAAAATTAAAAGTGTCTTAAAAATTCTGCTAACTGTATTTATAGAATCACTGAGTTTCAGAACCACAGAATGGTTGAAAGTGTCCACTGGATGTTGCTTGGTGCAACCTTCCTGCTCAAACACAGTTGTCTACAGCCTGTAAACAGTTATCCAGAATCTTGTACAGATCGATTTTGAGTAATCCTATGGAAGGAGACCTCACAACCTCTCTGAACAAGCTCTGTCAGTGCTTAGTCACCCTCACACTGAAAAAGGGCTTCCTGCTGTCCAGATAGAACCTCCTGTGATTCACTGTGTGTCTGTGTCCCCTACTCCTGTCACCATAGGAAAGAGCCTGGCCACATCTTTGTACCCTTATTTCAGGTATATTTTGGTGAGATCCCCCCCGAGACCTCTTGTCTCTAGGCCAAGCAGCCTCAGCCTTTTGTCATAGGAGATCTGCTCCAGACCCTTAATCATTTTCATGGTTCTTTCCTGGAATGTCTTCTGTATGTCCATGTCTCCCTTGTACTAGAGAGCCCAAAGGTGGACATGATCTGTCAGGTGCTGTATCACTCATGCTAAGTAGAAGAATCACCTCCCTCAATCTGATGGCAATATTCCTAATGCATCCCAGGATACCATTATTCTTCTTTGCCACAGGGCACATTATTGGTTCATGTTCAAGTCAGGGTCTGCCAGGACCCCTGAGTAATTTTCTGGAGGCTGCTTTCCAGCCATATATTGGCATACCAGAGAATATATGGATTTGCAATAGATCAAGGAAATTACCTAATGGAGGAAAATCCATCTTTTCAAGTAGTTAAAACATTTTAACTAGTTCAGTTATAAGAAAAAAGAAAATCAAAAGATCCTTTACCTAGGTAGAAAATATCTCAACATTTTTACCTCCAGAAAGTGACAGCAGAAACTAGATTCCTTTGAAGACTGTGATAAAACTTCCATTCTATTAAGCTTCTGAATATTCTTACACATATATATTTATATAAAGTGTATGATGATCTCTATGTTTCAGTAACATAAGCTACAGGATAGATTGCGCCAACATCCAGCTGTCTTGACACATTTTTGTCTTATAAAGTCAAATCCATCCAGGAGTATAAATATAGTATCATACAAACACTATATATATGATGGCAAATTTAAAGATCAGCACTTGAGTATTAACCCTTTTTAATGCGTGTGTATATTAATCATACACACACATTTTAGTTTGGGTTGGAAGGGAACTTCCAAGAGATCACCTAGTTGCAACAGCCCAGACATGGATAGGGAACCTTCTACTAAACTGGGTTGTTCAGGGCTCCATCCACCCAGGCCTTGAGCACCTCCAGGGATGGAACATTATTCAAAATACAGCATAAGCTCTTACTATTCAAACATTGTTTGAGCAAAAATCAGTTTGTTTTTTCCATGACCTATTTTATAGACATTTAGTCTGTACTTCATAAGTATCAGTATTAAAACATTCACCACTTCTCAGTTTACAGTACTTGCTGATTCATATTTATTTTCTGTGAATTAGTTAATCTTAGTCTTAAAAGTTAGTAAAGCTGCACTCTACTGACAGGAAAGAAAGCTCATATTTTTCATAAATTACGACTCTGAGATCAAAGATTAACCATCCCAAGAGACAATATGTTATTCTCAGCACTTTGTTAAAATGATCGTGAGAGACTGGGGAAGAAAGAATTTTCTTCCTCTTGAAACTAGCAGAATTGTTAGGATTTTTGTGCCTTTATCTATAGTTTGAAGAATTATTTCTTCCAAGGATCGTCTGGGCATGTTTCACTCTTTTTTGAGGAGTTTAAAGCACTGCTTGAGCTTTTGATCTCTTCAGAAAGCTTTTGTGCTGGTTTGTAGGTCTGTCCTGTGAACTACAAGATACACATAGGATTCAGGGGATGACTAGTTCAATGTTTAATGTCTGTGTGCTCACAATTGCAGGAGACATATTCAGTGACCAAATCACAATTCTTATTTTCTTATTTTCTTCAGTATGAAAGATGATACAACTCTATTGAACATGCATAATTTAATTATGTTAAAGCAGCAGAATTTTTGGCACTAAAAAGTGTTCAATTTTCACAGTCTAGGGACCCTTTTTGGGGGAGGAGGGGATGTATTCATGCAAATCTAAGGTTTGTTTTATTGATTTATAGTTGAGTACAGATTTAAAAAATACATTAGGACAAAATTCCACAAATCAAGCACACTGAAAACAAGAAAACTGGGAAATTTGGCAGTAGTTCAGAATTACATGGGTATTATAACTCATGATGTTACGTCAAAGACAGTCTTAAGAATCTGGTCCTTGTACTAGAGTTTGTTATAATATTTAAATGCATGCTTTCTATCTAAACTACTTGGAAAGATATGTATTTCAAAATATAATTCACAAAAAACACTCTATGAATAAGATTTAAGAAAAAGTGTATTTCATAATATTTTTTTAGCTATACGGAAGAATAATTTCTTATTATCTTAGCACTTCTGGAGACACAAATTTCTTCCAAACAGATCCTTTTTTGTTTGTTTGTTTTTTTGGAAGATCATTAACTGTTTTATTTAAACATAGAGCAAGTAAAGCAGTGGTTCTATGACTTGCCCCAAAAGTAGGACATAAGAACTAATTTTTTTAATATAGTTTTCTTATCTGCTTAAGAATATTTGAAATCTTGATGTGTCTTGATTCAATCTAGGGTATCTTATTTTTCAACTTGCAGAACAGGTCATGTGGATGAAGTAATCAGTCTGAATCATTCTGTTGACTTATTTTTATCCTAGACTAATCAATTAGTAGATTTGAGAATAGTTTCAGCTTGCACTGAGACAAAACTGAGCTCTGGATCCATGTCTTTTTAGTTTGAACATGAGTAAAAAAACTTTCACTGAAATAAGGAATACGTGGTAAAGTTCCATGTGGCAGAGGAATGCTTCTTGATATTTACTCAGGATGCACAGTGGTATTGAAACATGCACCTGTATGGGCTGCTGCGATTAAAGAAGCACACTTTGTAAAAAAGAAGCTATGTATCATTTACTTTTTTCATAAAATACATCATAATTATTAATTATTCCTTATTTCTAATCTTTTAGCATTTACATATATGACATTTCAATTAATAATGTCAGAAGAGTTCTTGGGCTCTTGAATTCTCACACTGGCCATAAAATTATAGCAAAAACAAGCAAACAAAACAAACAAAAAACCTCAAACCAACCAACCAACCAAACCAAACCAAAAAAAACAAACAAAAAAAACCCCACCACCAACAACTGTCCCCAAAAAAAGCAGAAACAAAAAAAGCAACAAAAAAGCTAAAAGGATGAAATAATAAACACAATAATACTTTGTACTCAGTAAAATGAGTATCAGTTAAGAAATAACACGTTTTTTTTCTGATATAATACTTTTTCTCTCACTGAACCTAGCCTTCATTGCAATTTCATTCTTTAGATGCTGTCTTCTGTTGATTTTTCAACAGAAAAATGTTGATGTATACGAACAAGCAACATTTAGCAGGTAATTTCCCCAAATTTTCCCATATATTGTTTACCAATAATTAGAGATACAGCAGTATTTTCAGAAACACACTGAAGGTAAGTAAATGTTCCCATTCCAAAACTCAAATGCTTAGAAGAACTTTTTTGTCATTGTATCATTTTCATGCTTGATTACAGAGAAATTTATAATGATTCTTTGGAAAACAAGCATAAACATAATTTTACTAATTAAACAGCATGTTCAAAGTATTCAAACATTTCTTTCTTGTCCAAATGCAATTGAAAATATGTTTTCTGAATTTCTTTTAAAATTAACTACTCAGTAGAGAGGAAGTAATTAAATTTACACTAAAAACTCCTTTTGGGGGAGAAGAATTGAGAGAAGACATGGCAACTGCAGCTCCTCAGTATCTTCTACTTGTGCATCAAAACTAGATTCCATGTTTTCAGAAATGAAATAAATGCATTAACCTTCTTTCATCTTAAAATGACAAAAAAACCACGTGCCCTATTCCTAGGTAAATGCATGTTCTCCAAATAAATATGACATTTTTCCATTGTTTTGCTAAATAATTAATTCAACCATAGTCTATGAAACCTAAGTGACTTTGGAAAAAAATTGGAATAAATCTAATATTTTCCTGCTAAATTATTATCCCCTTGGGATGGGTATGTAACAGGGCATACAAGTTACATAACATCTACACCACTTAAGGCTTTACAGAGTTGGGTCATCTTTTCTGGAGTGCTTTGCAGCTATCCTCTTACTGTGAAACGAATAAATGGGAAAATGCTTATAAAAAACCTGCAACTTTTCAAAGACGAAAAGGTGGGTAGAACTTGAAAAAAAAATTCTCATTTTATTACTTTTATTTCTCTGTTATTGTCGTTTTCTACCTCAAGAACCAACTTCTGCAAATGAGCAAACAAAAATTCAAAACAAGTTGGATTTCTTTTTAATATTAATTTATCTGCAAAACAAGCAAGTTATTTTATATATCCTTATTAATAGTCAGATAAAATTTATCACTCGAAAATCTAAAGATAAAAAAGACGATTGCCTTTGATTATTTTATCTGTCATGTTTATATATCCCAAATCTTTACATGAAATTTGATGTCAATGAACTCTTCCTGCCCTGCCTCTTCTACCTGTTGCTGGTAATATTTGCACTAATTAGTCCTGGTTTATAGAGCACATTTTATCCTTTATCCTTTCTATCCTTCTATCCTTCCATCCTTTGCTTGTATTAGTTACGGAAAGGAAGCTTTCTTACAATTTATACTATTCTAATTTTTTTTGTTTGTTAGTTTATTTTTTTGTGTGTGAAATTATTCAGTCATAGATTTTAGATGAAGAAATACATTGAAGCTAGTTACTCCTGTACAATTGATTGTTAATCTGGATAGTATGACGCTCTTGATGGAATTCCTCTATTACAGAGGAGATACAGAGAAATTTCATATATTGATCTCACAAGTCCAATAAACCTTTTAAATTTTGCTTACACAACCTTTGTACAATACTTCATGTTGTTTAAAAATGAGAAAAGCTTATTTTATGGGCTATCTCAAGATAAGGTATACATTGTTTTAATCTCTAAAAAGTTTATGGAAGAAAAAAGGATTCCACCAGGAGAAAAATATTGTTTGAGGTTCCAATTTTAGTATCAATTTCAGAAAATTACTGCCTTGAAACAAAGATAAACAGAGGTATAAATCACTGTGTGAATAGAAGTTGATGGCTTATAGTCATTTCTACAGAACTGAAGCTGTGGACTCTGTCATAAAGAAATATGTCTGTAATAAATTTAGAATCTTTGTTTCATTCCCTGTCTTATATTTCTGAAAATATGAAGCAAACACTTTACGTGGGCAAGGCTTTATACAATTACCCTTATTTTACAGAATTAGCTGAGAAAGATAGTATAAGCCATTCAAATAAAACAGACAGCAGAACAGACAGAAGGTGTGAACTCCTGAGTTCAGTTCAGATTGCTGTTTTACTGGAGGGATAGAGAAGCTGACTGGATATTCATTCAAGTCGGTGCTACATCCTCCATGCACTAGCAGATATTTTAAGATAAGTAACAGAGTGAGTGATTTATCTGATAGGTGTTTAAAAAAGAAAAATGCAATAAGTGAAGAGCTTTCATCAACATCTAAGTTTGGGGGGAAAATTCCAACTCAAGACCAAAAAGAGAAGAGGTAAAAGTTCAGCTATCATATTAAAGGACAAACAAAGATACTAGAAGCAGAAAAATAACAAAATAATAGCTAATTTTCAAATAAATTTAAATATTTCGATTCTGTTAATATTAACGGTCAATAAAATTTAACACTGGGAGTACAGAACAATCCATTTCTTTGTCCTGTTCAGGTGAAAGCACCAAAGGTTTGCCAAAAAGAATAGATGCCTTTGTGATGTTTTCAGGACTGCTAAATCATTAGGTTGATCTGTGCAATTTCAAGAATGAAAATGAAGACATATATTTTGCAACCATTTTATATTATATTCTTTCTTTTGCAGAATTTCAAAAGAAAGAGAATGTAACTGTATGCCACAATGCACAATGTATATAGATTACTGAATGTTTAATTTTGGGTTTATGTTAGAATATGCTGAGTTAAATTTGTTATTTATGGTTATAGAAATGAAGTAATGCTGCAGTGGCCAACATTCTTGGCAGCTGTGCTCTGGCTTGATTTGAAGAAAGGTACATAAAAAGCTATAGCCACTAGATATTATCTCCAATGCTGTAGCTGGTGTGTTTTCAGATAATACTACGTTGCAGTAAAATATTTTCCTGTGAGAATACTGCTAATTAAACACTACCACCTCTTGGGAACAAGGAATAAAATAATAATACTGTCACTTGCAGGTTACCAAAGTCAGAAATTTGCTGATGATTGTCATTCATGACAAATACAAATTTAATTTTTTGTTTGCCTAAATTGGAGTTAAAATGTGGGCATAATGAAATGCATGAGCATTCTAACACAGGGAAGTTGCTCCAGAAAATTTTAAAAGAGAACTGTCCTATTCTCAAGCTAATGTTGTACAGGGTCTCAGGATCAGAGCCTTGGTGTGAGCATCCCAATTGGAATGAAAATGATAACATTGGATCACTTTTCTCTCAAACCCTGGTGATAAGCATACAACTGAGATATTTTTAGTTTATGATTTTCAGTTTTTAAGTAACTTCTAAGTTGTGTTACAGCTTCCTCCTGTATTTTTGCAATATTTTGCTAGGGATATATGTCACATGTTATGGAGCAGTGACACAAGGAAATATTTGGAGGAGAAAATACTTTTGATACAGCTTTGATAGACTATGAAGCTCAAGTAGCCAAGACTGGCACAGCTGATTCATTGATATAAACAGAGTAGCCACTAAGGAAAGCAATTATCTGGGAACCGTGTCTGTATGTACTGGTTCATCTTCTTGGATGGACCTTTGGCTGACCACAAAAGAGAGCTAGGAGTGAAATAACATATGTGCTGCATGGATTAAATACTTGTGTGTGGGGAATCAGAACATGAAAGTGAACTGGGAGCAAAAATTTTTGCCAAGGTGAAGTGGTTCAAATTCTGTTGACTGAAGGGTGACAGACTATTACCTGTGCTGATGACCTCTGTAACCAGTCTATATAGAATATGCAGTTGTCTTTAAATCTATAAGTGATAGATGCTATTATGTATATTATAGAGCTTGTAGTGAGACTGAGAATACTTTGGGAATGTACAACTTTGGTGGCTCTTGTGGTATACATAAGAGTAATTTTAACCTAATTTATTTTTTCTCTACCCCAGTATTTTAGAAAACACAATAAGATATTGTTATTTGGGGAGCTGGGTAAAAAAGGGATGTAGGCATTTTAAACAGAAAAAATGAAAAAGTATAGAATACGGGCAAAATATACCATGTACAATAAAACTGAAAAATAGCTGAAAATACAATTTGTTCTATGAATGAGGGTTGATAAGGTGGACTGTAAGAATAAATGCATAAATATGCAAGAATGAGGAAACCATCGCATCCTCTCACTGAAGAATTTGGGATACTGACAAGTTACTGCAGCCTTCTTCCAGCCTCATCTTATTTAAAAAAAAAAAAGGAACTAAATGATCTTGAAGGTCCCTTCCAACCCAAGCCATTTTATGATTCTATGATCCTTGTTCTATGGGACTATTTATTGCTGCACAGACTTTTCTTCTCATTCTACGAGCAACAGTTAAAAACAGCCAGTGAGGACTGGAAAAGGGTACTGTTCAACTAAGTGCTTTTCTGGCACCCTACATTTGTTTTCAATTTTAGTCAAGTTATTCCTTTGTGTAAAGCCAGATATCAAGAAGGCCTCTCTTTCTCCTCTCTGTTTGCATTCAGTTCCTATTAGTTTTAATAAAACTTATCTGAAGACTCCTAAAATCAATAAGCCAACGCTTCTTTTCATTTTGGATTGGCTTAAAATTGTCAAACCAGAAGCAGATCAAAGTTTACCATTCTATTGAAGAAGATATTTTGAAATAACTTAAAAATACTATTAATATTTTGAAAGTTTCTGAACTGTGAAGTGAATCCCAAAGTGAATAAGACATTCATGCAGATTTCGTAAAAATTACTTACTATGCACGTGATGCCCTATTTATGAATTGAAATGAAAATTGACTGCAGCACCATCTTCCCCTCACTATAAGGGGCTTAACTGATACATTAGCTTACATAAAGCCAATTGTTATTAGCAACTTAGACCAAATAATGGGGCTACATAGGATTTTTTTCCCAACTAGTCAGTGAAACTCATATCTCACTTCTAGAATCGAACCAAATCTCATTTTCACAGATGCTTCTGTAGAGGTACTAGTAGCATATATATCTAATGAATCTCCTAAAGGGTAGTATTTTGAAGAGGGTAATGAAGATTTGGTCTAGATGGACATTTGACAGTCTTTCTGAACATTCTATCCAGTGCTTAACCAACCTGACTGTAAAATATTGTTTATTCATGCTGAGTTGGTGTTTTTCTTGTTACAGTTTATGCTCACTCTCTCTTAACCTTTTCTGAACAGCACTGAGAAAAGCTTAACTCTTTCTCCTCTGTGTCCTCTCGCAACATACTTCAAGACATATTACAGTGCCTCACCCTTCTGTTCTTCATTTTGAACAATCCCACCTTTCTCAGTGTGTCTTGACACATCATGGGCTTCAGATGCCTAACCATTATGGTGGTTTCTCAGAGGGTCGGCTTCCATTTGACAACCTTTCTTTTACTGGGGAGCTCAGCACTCCACATGTCTCACCAGCATCAAACAGTGGAAAGACCTACCTCAACATGCTGGCAAAGTTCTTTCCAGTGCAAAAGAAGATGTGCTTGTCTTTGATGCTGGAGCAGAATGCTGGCATATGCTGAAGTGTTTGACCTGCAGGGTGCTCTCTGCAACCCCACCTACACTGGTACATAGACTTATTCTGGTCTCATTGTTTAGACATTGGTTTTGCCTTTGCTGAATTTCATTAAATTCCTAGTATCTCACAAGCAATGAAGATTCCACTGGAATGGGTTGCCAGCATTCTCTTTTACATAACCAGTTAAAAGTTTCTACACACTGGGAAGAGAAAATGCAACGAGAAATTACTCAAAAATCCAAGCAGATGAGATGGCTAGATCAAGTCGAAACATCAAAGAAGTAATTTGGTACTGCATTTTAAGAACTATTGAACTCACAGGTTTGAAAATTTGTCTCAATTTCACAAGACCTCTCTATAAACCCACAGCAAAAGAAGGAGCTACATTCTATGAAGATGAATGCTTAATTTTAAATTGATATAATCTTTTTAACTTCAGTGAGGCTAATGCAAGCTTGAAATTAGGTAATATATTAAATGTCTTGAAGAATTAGAAATGTGAACAATGATGGAAGTTCAGACAAGATTATTTATGGAAATATTATTCCAAAACCTTTGGAGGTTGAGATCATAATCATTGATACCTAAATTTTTTCTTATGCTTATAATCCTAGTTTTAGTATGGTAATATTAAATATCTGTATTGGCAACAAATATATGAAAGAAAACAACATTTGAATGTTTAAAAGATCTTAGAACACATAATTTCTCCAGCAACACATTTCAAACTAATGAGGTATGCATGAGTCACTTATGGTTTCACTTTGTAACTTAAATGAAAATAGAACAGATGAAAATATGAGTTGTAGTGTAGTTTAGTATTTTGTATCCGATAAATCTAAAGTACTTTTCTAATGACTAGATATGACTAGTGTAATATATCTCAGCTGCACTTCAGATGCAGTATGGATCAGAAAATACAGTTCCCTAGAGAAGCAAGGATAAGTATAATTAACAGAAACCAAGAGATGACAATAATTTACAAATGCTTGTTCTCTTAGGAAAGAGAGTGTTCTTTCCCTAAGGACTGGCTCTTTAACTTAATATTTTCATTGATTCATTTTGCAAAACATCTGCAATTGCGTAACAAAGTTCAAGAATTGCAGAAAACTAGGGACTAATATTACTTTCAGGAAGGAAACTGTATCCTGCTTGGGCTGAATGAGGCTTAAAAAAACCCCAGTAACGTGTGGCTCCAAGCACTGTGGTTTGAATGAGTGGAGGAGTCACACATTGAGCTACTGTGGTGGGTTTCCTTGGCTGGATGCCAGGGACCCACCACGCTGCTCTATCACTCCCCATTATCAACTGGACAGGAGAGGGAAAATAAGATGGAAAACAACTCATAGGTTAAGATAAAGCAGTTTATTAAAGCAAAGGCGAAAGGTTGCGTGCAAAGGTTGAAGCAAATTTAAAACCCAAAGATTTTATTCTCTACTCCTCCTATCAGCAAGTGATGTCTGATCACTTCCTGGGAAGCAGGGCTTTGGCATATGTAGCAGCTGCTCTGGAAGACAAATCTAAATGATGAATGTCCTCTCTTACTCCTCCTTCTCTTAGCTTTTATATCTAAGCCAATATCATATAGTATGGAATTACCCTTCAGTCAATTTGGGTCAGCAGTCTTAATTGTGTCACATCCTAAGATCTTGCCCACGCACAGCCTACTGCAAAATGTTGGACAGTGCTGATGCTGAGCCAGCTCTGCTCAGCAGTGCCCAAAGCACTGGTGTGTTACCAACGCCTTTCTAGCCACCAGTGCAGAGCACTGCACTGTGAAGGCTGCTGTGGGAAACATTGACTCCTTCTCAGCAGACCCAATTCAACCACACACACACACACACACACACACA
>VXBI01005120.1:0-29470 GCA_013397375.1 Toxostoma redivivum | reverse complement strand
CCCTGGAACAACAAAAGGACTCCCTCTCGTCCTTTGCCTCTCCCGGACGTGGACGCTACCAGAAGGGCCTCGCAGCCCTGGCTGTATCTCCGGGACAGCTGTGTCCTGGGAACAGCCCACTCTTGGCGCTGGTACCTGCCTGCAGGAGCTAGCTGGGCGGGCCAGAGGGCCAGGTGGTGGACGCAGGTGGGCTGTGTCAATATGTCTATAGGGATGCTACTAAATGCAAGAAAAGCAGAAGTGCCATGCCATTTTACAAGGCTGGGATAACACTGAAACGCAGAAAAGTTTTTTAAAAATATTCAATTATAGCAAATAATCAGATAAAGTTGAGTTCTAAACAGGTCTGAAGACTATTAGGAGAGCAGTCTAAAATAAACCTGGACTGTTTAGCTCAGAAAAGAAAAATAATCAGACACGTATGATGACTGTCTCTAAATAATCAAGGAAACAAATATCAGAGAAGTAAAGATATTTAAGCTCATGGACAAATTATATCATGAGGGAAATGCCTATAACATAAGCATGAATTAATTCAGTCTGAAAAACAGAGCTCATTAGGGTAAGACTTTTTATAATGATAAGAATGATCTGGGAACAATCTTCTACAAAGCTAGTGTGTCTTTGTTTTCAATAGATTTGCCACAGCCAGGAACTAGTATATGTGAGCTCAAAGACCACTTTAATTTTCATGTTCCTATGAAAGATGTCACAATTTATTTGATGTATTGCTACTGTATCTATTGTTTTCTAGCTTTTTGCCAAGCACAGTTCAATTTCAGCACATCCCACTGTGATGCTGAAAAGTCAATTGTTACGATTTTCTTCTGTTTTTTGAAGATATTCCTTACTGTAATATTGCTTTGTTACATATTATTGTGCCAGTAATATTTGAAAATTTTTATATTGTTTAAAAACAACTTAATTATTGCTTGTGTTTATTGATTTTTTTTAATGGCTGATTGCCCATCGTGATTTGGTAAACAAAATGTTTAAAAAATTATTTTAAGTGAAAATAGAAAATTGAGAAGAGCCTAATTAACCTACCAGGTAGTGACAAAATTATACAGAGAAAAATAATCAAACACAAAGTATACAGTACAAAAACTAGTGACTTTCTTTCTTCTGAAATAATTAAAAAATTATTGTCTGAACATAGGTAATTTTGCTGAGTCTTACTTTCTTAAGAGTAAATTATTTTTGTATATTAGATGTTACTTCATAGTTTAATATTGTTTCACAAAAGTAAATGTGTCCTGAACCTGATAATTCTTAAGTGTTTTCTTTCCTGAAAACATGACTAAATCTACTGTCTGTAGGAGTATAATCTGTGATTGTAATTAATTTTGCTTTCTGAAAAGCACCATAGTTCATTTCAATACTTCAGTCTTTCTCAAGATAATTAAAGTAATGTATTTGTTGTAGTTATACATAAATACAAGTAACTTAGTAACATTGAGAGTGGGACTGGCTTTAACATTATGTAGAATTTACTTCTGATGTTTTGATTCCTTCACCAAACATTCCACATGTTCAGTGAAAGATTTGCCAGCAGACTGAAAAATTTTTTTAGTCAGATCCAAAATGCCTTCTTTTATACACAGTCACATCTGACCTCATAACCATATTACACACATTTTTTTTTTAATAACAGGTCTTTTTATTATACAAGTAAGATTTATTTTCGTTTTTTGTTTCCCCAAGTTCCATCTCTATAGTAGTTTAGCACTTACTTGGATTCAAAACTGAAGCTGTTATCTAGCCCACAACAGTGCAACAGTGAGTTTAGAGTACTAGAATATTTTTCTTAGGCTTTGACTAACTTTGTATTTGTATTTCAGTTCATACTGAATTGCAAATATAAATACAGCTAGAAAACAGATAATCTCTAAAGAATAATAGTTATAAGGTACCTGATGCTTCACTGTTAAGATAAAACAGGTTTAAAGTGTTTCTAGTGTTAATGCATGCTGCTCTCTGCAACAAACATTTGTAACAGTGAATGAATCACTTGTTTTCAATGTCCAGTGAAATCAAGAACAAGGTGATGCCTTCAGAAAGGTTTGGGATTATGGCCCGATGCATTTGCTGCATTTAATGATAGTTTTCCAAATCTAGGCAGGTTGCAATTTAATCTGATTGATCTTCATCTGTGATCCAGGGATTCCATCATAAAGAACATTTGAGTAATTTCACAGTGGGGTGAAGACAAACTCTTGTAGGGCTTACGTTCATAGCCATGGTCTTAAAATGTTTTTAGCTGGACCTAGAAAGTTCAGAATAGGTTGTGACGGGCTGACCCTGACTGGCTGCCTGATCCCTGCTCAGCTGTTCTCTCCGTCTCTGCAACTGGACAGGAGAAAAGAGAATGAAAAGCCTCCTGGGATGAGGTAAAGACAGGGAGATAGATCACTTACCAATTTTCATCATGGGCAAAATAGGCTTTACTGTGGAAGCATAAATTTAATGTATTGCTAATTAAAATAGAGTAAGGTGGTGATAAATTAAGACAAAATCACCTTTTTCCGTCCTCCCCTCTTCCCAATCTCAGCTTCAGTACTTCATTCCACAAACCTCTGCCTCCTCACTCTAAGCAGTCCAGGAGTTGTGGTCAGTCCATAACATTCCAT
Organism: Toxostoma redivivum; assembly: GCA_013397375.1. NCBI lineage: Eukaryota > Metazoa > Chordata > Aves > Passeriformes > Mimidae > Toxostoma > Toxostoma redivivum. Next base: position 26,840 of record VXBI01005120.1, on the reverse strand, counting down.
CTTTACTGCTCTGTCCTCCTCACATGTTTCCCTATGCCTGCAAGGGAGCTCTCCCCAGACTTTAGTCCTCCAGCCCTGCTCCTTCAAGCACCCTTCCTGAGCCAGAGTTTCTTCAGCCAGCAGCCATCCATTCCACCAAGTGGATCCATGGCCCTCCATGGGCTGCAGCAAAATCTGCTTTGGTGCCTGGAACATCTCCTTTCCTCCTTCTGTGGCCTTGATGTTCTCAGCATTGTTTCTCTTTCTCCCACCTTCACTCTTCACACTGCTTGTGTGGCATTTCCCCTTTCTTTAAAACATTTTTCAGAGGTTCCCTCACCTCAGCTGGTGGGGCTCAGCTTTGTCCTGTGGCAGGCAGGTTGGAGCCAGCTGGAAATGGCCATGTCCAGAATAATGCAGTTCCAGCCACTGCTCACAGACCTTCATTGCTGCTGCTGCCAGCCCTTGTCCATCAGCACCCTATACAGAGAGCTGGAGGTATTTTTCTTGAGTTTGTTTTAGTCTACACTGGAAAATAGGAATATCCAGATTCTATATTGGATTACAGCCTGAGGGAACTCAACTGTCTGCTTCACTGCATGAACTGAAAAATGGAAAGAGTGTAATGGATGGCTTAAAAAAGAAAAAAGAATGTGAATATTTAATCAGAGATATTTGAATCATATGAGTCATTATAGTCCATCTGAGTATGACTTCTAAGTGGTGAGAGTTTCAGTATGTTTTGGACTTATTGCTCAGTTTCAATAAGAAAGACATGGCCTTGCTGGATAACTTTCTTTGCATATAGCACTGGATTTGACCTTTGTAAGTAAAGAATTTCAATAGCAGGAAATGTTTTAAGGTCGTTCTGTGATTTGTACAAATGTTTCCTAGAGACTAAGCAAAGATTATCAAACTCATTTCTCTTTTGACCCAAAGTAGATCTCTTAACCTAGTTCTTTGGTGTCCAAAGACTTTTGTATTAATCCACTAATCCTCCTAGTCTCACAAATTATTGAAAGTATATTATCTACAAGCTCAGGCTGAAGATCTGTTGGAAAGACTGTGACCTCAGAGAAGCCCAAATAGTGACATATTGTGGGGGGGGGGAAATAGTGACTAAGGATGAGGAAAAGGCTGAGGAAGTTAATGCCTTCTTTGTCCCAGTCTTTAATAGTAAGACCTGTTTCCTGAGCTGGAAGACAAGTACAGAGAGAAGAATGAAGACCTCATTATCCAAGGGGTAACAGTGACCTGCTACATCACTTCGAAGGTTCTGCATCAGGATTGGGACAAATTGGATAAATGGGCCAAGGGCAATGTTAAGAGGTTCAACAAGTCCATGCCAGGTCTTGAACTTGTGTCACAACAACCCTGTGCAGAGCTACAAGCTGGGGGAGAGGGGCTGGAAACCTGCCTGGTGGAAAAGGACCTAGTGGTGCTAGTCAACAGCTGCTGAAATATCAGCCAGTGTTTGCCCAGGTGGCCAATGTCTGCAGTAGTGATAAATTTGTTCCAATTACCAGTCTGAATGTCCCAAACTTGCATTTATTTCAGCTTCTTTTTAAGTTTTCATTCTAAATGGATAAGTATCTGTCACCTTCTCAGTAGCTTGTGGTAAGAACTGGAATTATGTGTGGAATTGCCTATATATGTAACATGTTTTGTGTGTACTTAAAAGGTGTATTTACTGACATAACACATATTTACTGGCCCAGATACTTTGCTGAATTATTGGTCATCTAGGGAAAAAGACCCAAACCTTCACTTTTAAATGCTGTAACATGTATTGAAGCCATGTATTGAATTCATTCTGCATTCACACCTAAAGAGATAAAAAAAAAACTGTGTTGGCAATTATGATGTCAAAATCTATTTTTCGTTATTGCTTCAAAGAAGAAACAACTGCAACTATTCAAGGCTGTAATCAAAAAGAAACATGAGGGTCTGCCTGTGACACCACCACTGGACAGACTGACCAGATTTCCCTCTGTCCACATTAATTGTGATAATGAAATGCTGAGAAAGGATAACACAAATTTGAGCTACCACATATGAATCAAGTTAACTATGTTTATTCAATAGAGGTAGGAGGGCTTGTCAGCTCTTGTTTTCTATCTCTGACAATGCACCATTCAAACGCAATTATTTCACTGTGAAAGTAAATTGCAACTTAGTGTATCTCTCACTAGTAATATTCCTTTCATTCACAACAATGTTCAGACACTTGCCCAATTACCCATCAATGTCACAGGTTTGGATCCTTTCTACTAACTTAATCTTGACTTTGTAATGAATTTTGAGAATGAAATTTTAGCATGTGTCATCCTTATACTATAGCTAACATCCTTATACTAAAGCTAACCTAGATATCTTTGACTTCTTGCCTAATGCCAACAACACATTTAATGTCACAGGAAGCCTGGAAAGAAGACAGAGTTCATGAGAAAAATTTCTGGATTTGTCCTAATATATTACCTGGTATATCTTACTCCATTTCATTAATAGATTATTTTAAATTAAAATTCTCCAAGTCAAGTTTACTTTGCTGTAATAGGAATTCTTAAGTGATCTCCCAATCTTTATCTTGACCCATAAGCTTTGTCATCCTACTTTCTCCCCACATTCTTTTTAGGAAGAAGAGTTTTGTGAGAATCTGGCAGCTAAATGAGGTCAACCCAACACAAAGTCATATCATCTTTTGTAGGATGTAAAACTTTAAAGAATTTCACTGCTTTGGTCTCAGACACAAGATGTTAGCATGGTACTAAAATAACACAATGAAACTTCACATGCACCTCAATTACAGGAAAATGTGTTGTGTAAGTGAAATGCATATCTATCTGTAGCCCGATGTTGTGGGACCAAATAAGAGTAATTGCCACACTCAGAAGTCTCCACTATTTTTTCCTAAACTACAAAATTTCCCTATCCCTCATGTAAAACCATGGGGATTTTAGCTCCAAAGCTTTATTCCATGTATTTTACCTGTGAAGCCAGGCCCTGGTGTAATGGATGTGTGCTGGCTAACACTCCTACATGGCACATCTCCCAAACAGAAGTCACGCAGGATTACCTCCCAAGGCCATTTGCTCACAGACTCCAGTTTGCATCCCAAATTTTCATTTAAAGAACAATTCCCTGCACAAGAGCTCTGATGAGATGCATCTTCTTTCTGAAGACAGAGTTCTGTTTTTCATTGGTTTGATTTTCTTTTTTTCTGTAATATTTTACAATTCTTGATTCAGATTTCTCTAATAAAATTGTTTACTCTCATCCCTGTTTTCACATGACACAATGTCATTGACTTAGTTCTACCACATGAGAATCTTCACTTGGAAGTTCTTAAAACCCAGGTGCAGATCTGCAGAATAGAAAAACAGCAGAGAAATTTTTCAGCTTTCTTTTTGGCACTCTCATCTCTTCACTCTTCATTTCTCAGCAGGGTAATTAGCCTTCATTTATAGGAGACCATTTATCTTCCTGTGAGACCTTCTGTCTTCTTGAGTTCCCTGACTACAAAGATGATCACCAAAGCAGGAACATTCCTACCCCTTCTTTGCTCTCTGACTCCTGGGGCATGGGTAGTAAGGATAAACTCTCTGATCCCCTGTGGGAAGCTGTTTCCATAGCCCCGAGTCCTGGCAGGAGTTATTTAGCTATATGAAATCCCTCTGCTATCCAGATACAATGATGAGGATGAGAATTCAGAAACCTCCAAATTATATGGAAAAAACTCTCCTATGGATTAAGTATACTGTCAGCTTGTTTCAAGAATAGAGGAATCCTGGTGCCAGAGGACACCTAAGGCCAAAATGCAAGTTACAGGAGGTATAGCTTTTTTTGTGCCCTTCCTTACTTGGATTTGTCCTCCAGCACTTGCAGTGCTGTAGCTGTAGAAGTCAGGATTTTCTGTTCCTTAGCAAAAGAGCAACAAGCAATGAAACTTCTCTATCCCAGTTGCAGTAATATCCCAATAAAAATGTTCATACTATGCATTAGTACTCTAGAACCAAGGTCTGGAATCTGAGATTATTGCTTTCCCAAATGCACACTGCTCAACGCTAAGCAATAGAAATACGTTTCTTCTTTTTTTTTAGACACAGGTCACAAAGTTTTAATTCTCTGCTGAATCTTGACAGAATTTCAACAGAGAAGTAAACCAGCATTTTCATGATTTGTATTGTTGGTTAATGTATTCTTCTTAGAGTAGTAGGCTTCAAGACATCAATTTGAGCCTTGTATTCCTGAAGTGGATCTATTACTATTTAGAAGCATTGATAGGTGCCTGTTCTGAGGAAAAGATCTGGCATAAATTTTGCCAGTCGTGTTATTTTCATAAATGACAAAAATTAACCAGGTATTTCATATTTCTTCAGTACAGGCTGCATTAGGAATGGATTGAGAGCAACCTTACAGAAAAGGACTTGGGGTATACCAGTGGGTGAAAAATTAGACATGAGCTGAAAATGTGCATCAACAGTCCTGAAAGCCAAATGTATCCAGGACTGCATAAAAAGACACACGACCAGCAGAATAAGGGACGTGATTCTTCCCAGTGCCACACTTGTGAGACCCTGCATTGCACACCACATACAGCCTTGTATGTGGTGCCCCTAGCATGACATGAACCTGTTAGAGTGGGTCCAAAGGAGGACCACAAAAATGGTCAGAGAGACCATTTCCATAAAGAGAGGCTGAGAGAGCTGAGATTGTTTAGCCTGGGCAAGTGAAGGCTCTGGAGAGACCTTACTGAGATTTAAAGAGAACATATAAGAAAAATTGGGAGAAACTTTTAACCAGGACTTGTAGGGATACAACAAGAAGTAATGGTTTTGAACTGAATGAAGGTATATTTTGACCACATACTAGATTAGATATTAAGAAGAAAGTATTTAATGTGAGGGTGATGAGACACTAGAACAGGTTGCCCAGCAAAGTGATGTGCCCCATCACTGGAAATATTCAAGGTTAGGTTGAATGGGGCTTTGAGCCATGTGATATGGTGGAAATAGTCCCCGCCCACAACAAGGCGGCTGAACTAGATGATCTTTAAAGATCACATCTGGACAATGTACAATACATTTTTCCAGAAAGAACTAACATATTTTACTGCTTTAAATGCCAATTTGGAAGTCATGCCACACTTTTATGTTGAAAGGGGACTACAATATTCTAATGAAGAAACAGTGTAAGGTGATGCTATCTTTAAAATTTGTGAGATTTTTTTCTCAGCTGCAAATTTTAGCTGGTCATCATCACCAATATTTTCAGCATATTAAAGACTATATTTGCACCAGGAAAACAAATCTTCACTCTATGTTTCTGTTCTTCCTACCCAGGAATTTAATAAAGCCCATTCCAGCCTTTGAAGATCGACCATCAATCAAGTTTTAAATAGTGTGATATCATAGTGAGAAGTGAAAGTTTACTGTATTGATATGGAGCTTTAGTATACTCTGGAGTTGCCTGAGATTCACAAAGCAATTAGCCAATAATGTTAAGAAGTAATGGCTAATTTAACTAATCCTTAATGAAGCCTACTAACGCTGTCAGAATTGATGAGTCCAGTGAGGTTTTGTGCAAGAACACATTAAAGTAAGAGTCCTCATCTCATTTTGTCAGATTAATTGTTATCTTAGATGATAGTGTTTCTTTCTGCTGATATGAAAAAAAAGAAGAAAAAAGAAAAAAAAAAAGTATTTTCTTCTTTGTAAAATTTCTTAAAGGTATGTGTAGCAGGACATGGATTTTGTGTCTAAGGAGACAGTTTCTGGAGGTCTTATATTATAAAGTAGGTAAAGTAGATATATATATATTTGAATGCTGTAATTTCTGGGACAAGTAACAGTTACGTGCATTGGTGTCTTGATATTTTCTTAAATGAATCATTAAGTTTCAATGGAAATATGAAATATTAAAATAATACTAAAAGAAAAATGTATTCTAGAGGAGAATTAGCACCACAAAATGTTAAAAGGCAAGAAAAATTACATCATATAGACAGAAGCCTGAAAGTTGCAGTCTAAGGGATGAACACCCTTTGAAATTTCTTTTATTAATGAAGTAATGTGTGCTTTTACAAGCTGTTTGGTTTTCCCACACAGCTCATGTGACAGCATAGATATCCTTCCTCCAGAAAGCTCTGTACCCACTGTATGTATTTCACTTGCTTCCAAAATGAATTTCCAAGTTCACAAATTCAAATAACGCATCAGACACTGGATTAACAGGTAAAAAAAGCTTCAGTAAAGATCTGTATTCTACCCTGCATATATACATGCATATTAAGATACAAAGGAGATCATCCCTAAAATGAAGACTTCCATCTCGCATATTTAATAGAATAATGAAACATTTATTTTTGAACTGTGGTGAAAATATAAAAAAACATTGCTCCTATGAAGAAAAAAAACATTTTGAAAAAAAAACAACCAAATATTTCTTTTAAATTAATTATTAATATTGGTGATTTGTTTTTGGGACTCAGGCTTATAGTGCTATGAATAATCAACTTTATTGAGGGCAAAAATGCAAAAGTGAATCTGTCATTGACCGTGTCACTACTAAAAAAAAAAAAATGTGTTTATCGAAAAAAAAAAAAAAAAACAAAAAACCCCAAANNNTTTTATCAAAAAAAAAAAAAAAAAACAAAAAACCAAAAAACCCCAACAACAACAACAAAAAAAGAAAACTATCACAGAGGCTTTAAAACGTGTGGAAGAGCCAATTATGCTTAATTATTTTTTAAATTTATTTTATTTTTAATATATTAACATATTGGAAAAAAACCCCATATGGGTTGTGGGAAGCTTCTTGTTCTTATTATACAGAAGCAAATAATCTGCCCATAGTGGGGAGGTCAGAAGTAGATGAGCTTAAAGGTTCCTGCCAGTCCCGACCCTATGATTCTATGACGATGCTGTGATTCTATGATGATTCTGTATTTCTGTGAACTTGGATTTTTGCAGATATGAGGGAGGTAATTGGAAGGATAAAGGTGAGAAAATGTGTGGGTTTACATAAAGATAGTTTAATATGTAAATTTAAAGCTGTACATGCAAGCAAAACAAAACAACAAAGTCACCCACTGCTTCCCATTAGCAGGCAAATGTTCAGCCATCCCCAGAAAGAAGAGTTCCAGCATGCATAAAGGCTACTTGGGAAGACAAATGCCCTCACTCTGAATGTCCTCCATTTCTCCTAAGATGTCAACCTTGTAACCTTCATTATTATCTATACATACAATGTTACTGATAATTTATTTTTATGTATTTAAGCTATATAAGAGAACTACATACTGTCTTAGAAATTTTACGTTGCCACCTGGGATGATCAAACCCTTAACTGTACAACACTAGTTGCAGGTANAGGAGAATTAGCACCACAAAATGTTAAAAGGCAAGAAAAATTACATCATATAGACAGAAGCCTGAAAGTTGCAGTCTAAGGGATGAACACCCTTTGAAATTTCTTTTATTAATGAAGTAATGTGTGCTTTTACAAGCTGTTTGGTTTTCCCACACAGCTCATGTGACAGCATAGATATCCTTCCTCCAGAAAGCTCTGTACCCACTGTATGTATTTCACTTGCTTCCAAAATGAATTTCCAAGTTCACAAATTCAAATAACGCATCAGACACTGGATTAACAGGTAAAAAAAGCTTCAGTAAAGATCTGTATTCTACCCTGCATATATACATGCATATTAAGATACAAAGGAGATCATCCCTAAAATGAAGACTTCCATCTCGCATATTTAATAGAATAATGAAACATTTATTTTTGAACTGTGGTGAAAATATAAAAAAACATTGCTCCTATGAAGAAAAAAAACATTTTGAAAAAAAAACAACCAAATATTTCTTTTAAATTAATTATTAATATTGGTGATTTGTTTTTGGGACTCAGGCTTATAGTGCTATGAANCTGTATTTCTGTGAACTTGGATTTTTGCAGATATGAGGGAGGTAATTGGAAGGATAAAGGTGAGAAAATGTGTGGGTTTACATAAAGATAGTTTAATATGTAAATTTAAAGCTGTACATGCAAGCAAAACAAAACAACAAAGTCACCCACTGCTTCCCATTAGCAGGCAAATGTTCAGCCATCCCCAGAAAGAAGAGTTCCAGCATGCATAAAGGCTACTTGGGAAGACAAATGCCCTCACTCTGAATGTCCTCCATTTCTCCTAAGATGTCAACCTTGTAACCTTCATTATTATCTATACATACAATGTTACTGATAATTTATTTTTATGTATTTAAGCTATATAAGAGAACTACATACTGTCTTAGAAATTTTACTTTGCCACCTGGGATGATCAAACCCTTAACTGTACAACACTAGTTGCAGGTAAAAAAAAAAAATAGAGAAAAACACTAAGCTTTTGGTATTACATTTCAATAAGTGTTTAAACTTGAAAATCTTGGGTTTTACCTAGAAAGATTGTGATACAAGTAATGTTATAGATATTATGTGGTGTAAAGAGTGTAATCTTATGGGAAAATATAGGTAGGAAGGAAATAGTAAGAAAATAAAAGAAGCACATATAGATAGAAAGGGAATAGCAAGAAACTAATAAGAAGCACAGCTGATAATTTTTCCAGTGATTTAGGGACAGTTTCTAAGACCTTTATTTTCTGAAAGGTGGAGAATATTGGTTAGAAAACAGGAAATGTTTTAAAATGTGTTTCTGAGAAACAGATAAAAATATTTGAGTTTTCTTCACTGTAAAAGTAAAAAGACTGGACCATAACATCCATAAAAAGATATTAATTTCAACAACATATTTATCTTCTTACATATATTTTCTTTTACTCCTTTAGCCTGGAAACTGAAACCACCTCTATCTTAAAGGGAAAATGAAAAAAAAAAATCAGAAAAACTCTTTCTTTTCTGCAGCTGTATGAATAAAAAATTTTTTCAAGACCATTAATTATATTTTTGAGCTAAACCACTAAGAAAAGATTGTTTTCATATGCCTATTCATTGAAGGTTTGGGGGTTTTTTTTGTGTGTTTTTGGGTTTACTTTTGTGTTTTGGTTTGCTTTTTTACCTCTAGCTTTCAAAATACTGGTACTTAGATAACTGGAATTGTTTTGGTATAAAATATTTAGGTCATATTCTAGATGTGCTCTACAATTCTGATAAGACTCAAAGAAATAGCATATTAAAAATTCCTGTGTTTTTCTACAAGGCAATCTTTTACACTGATGGCTGGTGACTTTAAAGAAGGATCAAGAGTACACAGTGTGTTCTTTTCATTTCTTCATATAAGAAATTCCCAGATTCAGACAAGTACAACTCCTTTATTTACTGCTGTGAGCAGTTCATGTTTGTTTTTTCTCTAATGGAAACTAAATTAATATATCTCATATCTTTTCTTCTGATAATTATGCATATGTTCAGAATGTTACCCTTGAATAACTTCCATATTGCACATACCAGTTGCAATCTGACAGCTTGTCTAACAAACACAATTGCTTTTCGGCTGGAAAACTCATTTCTAAATGGCACTGTAATGAGAAACTTGCAGGGCAGTTTCTGGGTTACTTTGCTTTAGGTTTAATTTTGAAATGACTTATTAAATATCAGGATTTTAATCACAACTAAGGAGCTGAATAAAGACTTCTATTTTCTCCTACTTTATGCTTGGTATTGGAAGTACTTTTCTTATGTCCATTTAGAGTAAAATTTGAATAAATAACTATTTCTGAGTTATAAGATTCATAGTTTTACTTGTCTGATAGATTGTTTTCCAAAAATAGCCTCATTGCCTGCATGAGAACAGAAAGGATATAATTTATCTTTTAAATATATTATTTTTAGGATCAAGTTCAGAATAGTTAAATTATTTGAAGTTACTGGTTGGTTCCTCTTTTTATAGGAAAAAAAGGTCACCTTTTGATCCCTTCTTTCTGTGTAGGAAACTCATTCATTGCCCCCACTTTTATGTCTTCCACTAAGCTGAGTTCCCTTTCACAAGACATTCCTACCAAGGTCAATGGATTTTTGCAAGACGGTATTACAATCTGTTCCCTTTATGACTCAGTCATGATAAACTGTTCCAGGAAAGTGCAAAGAGAAAAGACAGTACAAGAAGTCTTTCTGATCTCTGCTTCCTACTACACTGTTCAAAGACACTAGAGCAGTAACACAGACTTAAGAAGTAACAGGATTCCTGCATTTGGGCTACATCCACATATGTACAGGACCAAGAATGTAATATCTTATCACCACTGGAAATTATTTTTGATAGTTCAGTTACATTAATGTTGCACTCATCCCTTGTCTATGGCAATTTAGTACATGTGTGGCTTGTGGTTGGTTTGGGTTGTTTTTCTTTTTGCCCATCATATACTGCAGATCTTTGCTGCTACCTCCGCAAATGAGTCAGAAATGTTTTTTTCTACATCACTTTAAACACAGGGTACCACACAAAGTAAAAGCTTTCAGTAATTTTGTCTGCAATCATGTATGACTTCAGAAAGGTAGATTGATTTATTACAAAATACGTTTGCAATATTTATAAATACTATTTTCTTTCTACCTTTTAATTTCTTTTTCTTTTATATATTATGGACCCATGGCCTATTAGAGAAAGATCAAAAGAGAAAAAAAAGCAAACTTTGATCTTGTTGGATTAATAAATGCAGAAAGAATCCTAAAGAATGTTTGATGAAAACACAGATTTTTTTATGTGTCTGTCACTCAGAAAATAAATTCTTTAGTTTAATTTTGGGTAGTTTATTTCCAGGTGAAATAGGTAAAATCAAATTTTTACTTAAATATGATTTCTCCTTCTTTTGTATTTTCATCTTTTTCTTATGCTATGATCTAATGAAGATAATGGGCCTTCAAAAAGACCTTAAACAAAATTCAGGCATACTAATGGAATTGCCATTATCCCGTTTAATGAAACAAATTTCCCTTCCATGAGGAGAGTAGGAAGAAACCCCACTGTGGAACACCCAGCTGGCGCTGTGCACCATGGTAGTGCCTGACACCGCACCAAATTCTGCTGCGCATTGCTTCAGAGCCCCTGAAATTAATTCCATCATAGATTACAGGAAAGATGAGGCCCTAAGAAACAGATTTCTGGAAACTGGGGAAGACTAGTTAATACCGAAAAAATAAAATATTTTACAGATTGTCCTGGATCACATTAAAGGCATATATAGATCTAGGTGAAAAATACCAAATAGCTTATATATGATTTAGTCTCTAATCAGTACCTGAAGAGTGTTGCAGAACCCAAAATGTTGTTACATTGCTGCAATCATTGCCTGTTATTATCACACAGTTTTCTAGGGAGTTTGTAGCCATTTCTGACCTGTGATACCGACAAACTTCCTACTAATTATTCATTCCATTATCATAAGCTACATAAAACATATATAATGTAGAGGGTATAAGTGAAATTTAGAAAGAAGAAAATCAATAAACAATGTAGCCATATAAAAAAAAAATTAGAAAGTGAAACAGAAAAGACACTGCAAGTTTAACTATAAACCTGGTGACCAGAAATTCATTGTTGTTATATATCAAGAAATGTTTTATTTTTAGTCTGAATAGTAAAATATACTATATCTCTATTGTGTGCAGGAGAGCAAACATTCAACAATCTAACTGTTTTTTGAAAAACATTATTGAAAAGTAAAATAAAAATGATACCATACTGTTTTCCTCTAGTCAGGAAAGGATTAAATACATTAAATTGATTTCAACTCACTTCTAGTGAATGACTCCGTGAATGTAATACATTTTCATACATCCAAAGTATACTATCAGCAGTTAGGAAGCCTTTATTCAATAAAGATTCTTTCATTTCATATCTATGTAAAATATGAGCTAAATTCCTTACACAATTTCCATAAACAATGAAGTTTTTAAAAAAGGGTTAAGATTTTGATGTACACTTCCATTGAAAATTCTGCTAGATGGAATCTTAAAGAGTACCTAAAGTCACAAGTTAAAGATTCAGGTTAAAAGTTACACTTAACAGAAAAAAACTACGGAGGAGAGTGCTAAGTGCATTTAGAAAGGGAAAAGATTTTATCTTACTTTGTCTTCTGATCTGGAACACGTAACCTGTGAGATCTGGTTCTCCCCTCAAGGAAAGTAAAGATTTGCATTATGGTTTTTTTTGTGGTCCTCATCATCATATTTTTTAAGTACTTCAACTGAGAAAAGGTCAGGGCTCTCCTTTGCCTAGACAAGTTAAAGTTCCTAGTGTATTTCTCAAGTACAGAAATAATGTCACAATCTCAGAGGCCAAATGTGGCAATTTTCCATCCACAAGAAAAATGTATTGAAAAGGTATGCCTTCTTGAAGAAGAATTTAACAACAACCCATTGTAGCTTTCTGTTATAGTGGTAAGATTTTAAATTTCCTTTATCTAACAGAATGCAGAAAGATAGCGTTATCATTCATTTCTGAATACTTTGGTTTATATTTCACTTATCTTTGGCTAAATGTGCTATGCACTGCTATCCCTATAAGTGGTTCAATTGGCTACAGCAGGGTTCTAATACACCTTATGATTGTGGGTTCAAGCCCTTTTAGGTCATTTACTTAAGAGCTGGACTTGATCATCCTTATGGATCCCTTCCAACTCAGAATATTCTGTGAAATACCACCATTTCAAGAGAAAGATATTATCCCATTTTACTACAACCTACAGAGAAATTAATTTCACACAGAAAAAGCAGAGGTTCTGAATCAAAAAACTTATTATTCCATGTTCTATTTTAAAAACGGATTTTTCACTATTGCAAAATTATTGGCAAATGCATTTTTCCTAATTTAGAAAGTTTAATTTTTGAACCGAGGGTCTTTGAATGAGTTTTATCTCAGGTATGTATATTTTTATCTTCCAGCCCCCAGGTTGTGCAATTTGTAGTGTCTTTTCCACTCTAAGAAACCCAGTCAATTAAATCATCCATTTTGATTCTTATCCATTTCGTTCAATCCCAAAGATAACAGCATTGTAAATCTTCACATTCTTTAAAATAATTTTTATCAATCACATTCATTTTCAACCCCCTTATCTTGGTGCCTCCTATTAGTTAGCATTGTAATAGGCAAGAAGCATCCATATTTAGCATGTTTGTAATAAAAATAGTCAAAACCAAATGGCTTACAAAATATTCATCTGCTTGAATGATTTTTGATGGATCAACATGTCCTTATAAATGTCTAGTGAGGAAAAATCCATAATGCATATAGGCAATCTATCACAGGTTTTAAAAATAGCTTATGTTTTTCCTAATCTCTAATGTCTCATTTGATGCAATTTAAATCCATTGCTTCCAGTTCACTTGACTGTGGGTATGCAAAACACTTTACATTTTATCTTTAGTGTTTGCAACCATATTTTTGTGTATTTGAAATAGGTTATAACCTCCTCCCTACCTCTCTACCCATGCAAGTCCAAATGCTTCCAGACTGTTCTTGTAAATTACATTTTTATAGCCCTGGCTTTCCCCAACTGATCCATACATTAGAGACAGAGTACACACTATAATTTAACAAGTTCAGGTACAGAAGAGCCATTACCCTTACAGACACCACATAATTGTACACCTCAACCTAATATTTATCTTTTTTTCAGAATAACAAACTAGTTCAATAGTAGTTCACCACAGTTTACTTTGTATCTTAATCCCCAAATCTTGCTCTGGAGATTGCAAGCTACCCTCACACTGCTTTTCCAGTTTCTAAAATAATTTGTTCCCTAAGTGCAGAATTATGCCTTTGACTTCATTAAACCTTTTGTTTCATAACAGTTTTCCAGTGTTTCAAAATGATTAAAATTCTAATCCAGTCCTCCTATGACTGAGGCTTCCTCCAATGTGGTAATGTATACAGAAGTAATAAATATTAATAGAGTACTGAATAGCATTGAATCGTACTAGATAGAACTCAGGGGAAGAGGATCCCAATAGGTATTTCCAGTTTGAAGTGAACCATTAGTAACAGTTTTTAAATACAGTTTTGCACCTATCATTTCTAGATTAGTTATACTATTTATCAAGGATTAACTTTTGAAAATTCAAAAGTGCTATGGTATAAATCAAATGGACAAAAGGTTTATTGCTCCACAGGTAATATAAACTATATTTTTGATGTGTGTATTTTCTCTTCCTGTCTGATGGCTTGTGGTTTAGATTTTGGAACTATGTAGGTCTCAACTGAAGCAATTTCATATTTATATGCAGTATAACAGTACAAATGTATTCATTTGGTCAAAGAGACTATTGTTTTTTCATTACTTATCTATATTTCTATAGGTAAAATATAATTTCTTTTATAAAAATTTTGACAAAAATGCAAAAATTCTGATAACTTTTAAAAAAACATTTTGCTACACTGGAATTACTGGAATTACTACTTTCTGTATTTGAAATAGCAAAAACCAAAGCATTTCCATTTACAGGAAAATAGGTAAATAGCACAGTAACTGCATTACATTAAAAACCCAGCTAGTAATAAAAGAAGAACTTTTGGTACCATTTTAGCAAGTAAAGGTTTTAGGAAAAAAGATATAGCATAAAGTGAATTATAAAGTGGCATTCTGTAATAGAAATATCATGTCAGAGTTCTTAGTGTATATGAGCATTACTTACAAAATACTCATTATGGCAAAAGAAACCCTAAAACAAATTAAAAAACCTTATGACACTGTTTATTTCACATAATACAGTACTGGATTAAAATTACAGAAACTTCAACTCTTATCAAATTTAAATTAAAAATTGTATTAGTTCAAGAATGTGTATTACCATATACTTGTATTTCCCTTTCTTTTCTTCTCTTTTCTTATAATTTGAAATACAATTTCCACAGTATTTTACCCAAAGAAGAAAATAATCACAGTTTGTGTGAGAAACAGAATGTGTTTGTTTTTTGACAAAAAGAATACTTGAAAATACCTTGAAGCTTAAACTAAGAAAACAGCAAAATTAATTTACTGTGTAAATGACAGTATATTCTCACTGCACACATCCAAAATGTCAGGAAAAAAGGATCCAAAGAAAATGTCCTCTGACAATAGATACAAGAGAACTGAGAGAAAATATGAGGAAGGATAGTCAGCAGCAGTAAGATCTCTTCTTGGTGACCACAGGTTGACAGCCCTGATTCAGCCCAGCTGCTTTGCCAAGAGCACTTCACTCTATGCTATTATATCCTACACTCAGTGCAGCCATCAGGCAGTTTAGTGATTGGCAGAGCTCAGTTCATGAACTGAAATGGGCAGATGTTCTCTATTTATTTTCTGTCTATTTTTATGGATTTGTAATTTTACATATTTTTCATTTTCAATAAATGGTGTTGATTACGAAGTGTCTTACCCTGTGAAATAAAAAAGCAGAAAAGCAGAGTTAAAAAATATTTCTACAGCTTTAGACAGTTTTAAGCAAATTTTCAGTCACATATACCACTATTGAATTCAGAGACATGTCAATTGCAACACTATTTAGCAGCATGTCTACTATTACTGGAAATATTCAGGGGCAGATTGAATGAGGACTTTGAGTAATCTTGACACCTTGGCAAAGATGTCCTACGTTGGTGGCTGGGGGTATGGGGTTAGACTAGATGAAGTTTAAAAAGATCCCTTCTGATCCAAATCGTTTTATGATTCTATCACTCTTATGACTGTAATATAACATACCTTAGTGTTAATCGTGATATAGTTTTGGAGAGTGCTTTCATGCATACTTTGGTCTAACATTTCAGTACTTATCAAATTTCTTGAGGTTGCCCATGCAGAAACCCCTCATAACAGCTATTGTATATTCCCTCATATGATGCACAATTATATAATCTGAAATCCATGTTTAACTTTCTGAACATTTATTTGGAAGTAAGCACATCTTACCATAGCAGTGGAAAGTATTGCGGCATTTAAAATATTTTGGAGGCAGCATCCACAAAATTGCCTCCACAGACTGTTATGACTCAATATCTTCAATGTTACTTGCTTGAAAATAATCTTCTGGAAATATCTGTGTGGTCAGAGCATGGTTTCCTCTACTTTGAAGAACCCTTAGAACCCTAAAGAAACTTTGTGACTGGAAAAGTGGAACTCAACCAGCTTACATTTGGTACAATCTTCCGAATGTACACGTGCAAGAACCAGCATTTTGCCCCTAATATTTTAGCCCAGGAGGACTGCAGTCAGCATTTAGAAATTCAATTACCAACTGTATCCAGTGAAAAATGTGTTTTCAGTAATGTATATCATAGTATAGTATACTTCAACTACTTTTACCTCAACCACCAAAATGCTATTTTTTCTTTTGAATTCTTATTTGTTTTTTCTTGTGTAACCAGCTTTTTCTTAAAATGAACATAATAATTTCCATAGGAATTGCAAGCCTGTAGGTGTGAAAGCTAGAGTTCACAAGGTGCATGAAAATTTTAGTAAAACTAACTTATTTTGCAATTACTTCCCATATCAAGCCCCCTCTCCTGGAAAGCATGGGGGTGCTTCACATTCAGCTTGATGAATTCTACACTCTCAAATTTTGGAGTCATACAAAGGAGAGAAGAAGCTGTTGGCAGTTTTAAATAAAGCATAAGAATAACATTATATAATTGTACAATTTATTAATTTATTTATTTATTTATTTATTTATTTATTCATGTTTATTTTAATCATTAAAGAATGTAACTTTATGTATCCTGAAACCACCTGTAATCTAAGATCTATTGAAACTAATGGTTACTTTTTTGTTGTTTATGGGGATTTGAACTTTTATATCCCAGGAGATTTCCAAGTTGTAAAGTCTTGGGTAGAAATATTATTTATTCTCCTTACAGTTGTCATATTTCCTTTTCCTGCCTATAATACTAAATGATTGTTAGCGTTAAAAGAAAAACAAAATCAAAGACCAAACCAAACAAACACAGATGTAGCACCTATCAGATGGCTGTTACATTTACAATGTTTGATATTTTATCTGAACACAATTTAAGTCATAACTTTGAACAAGTATTTCTACAGTTAGCATACCCATTACCCATATTATACCTTTTTCACACCCAGCATTTATCAAATTATTACATATTCTAAAGAGGAAAACCTCAATGCCTGAAAATATAGAACCTGGCTGAAAACATAGGAGTGTATGTGCAACCTCTAGGAGAAGCATTATTCTCCAGTGTATTGGCTGAGATATTAGGTCTCTAATCTCCTGATCCAAAGGACAGGTCTTGACTACCTATTTGATGTGACTCACCAGTAGAGCTATTACCCTACAGTACCTCATATTTAGGCAATTGAAGCAGACCAGGAAAGTTTCACATTCAAAGATAATTTTATACATGAGGGAATAAATAAATTTACAAATGAATTATTTGTTTATGAAACTTTTTTTCAGGGATAACAGGAAATCTAGGACAAATAAATAACTCTTCTAGAAAAGTAGATTTTGGAGTTATACCACTTCACAGAATAATGGAAAGATTGTGATTTATGTTCAATTTTTTTTTTTTTGTTATTAAGCATATCTATACATGTTTCTGTTAAAAGTGTAAGTCTTTAAATCCTCAGACAATGCATTACTTCAACTATCTTAATTCTGGTTCTGAACAGGAAGAATAATTTTTGCAGACATGGATCTCAAAGTAAAAATTGTATAAGTGTGATATGACAAGAAAGTAACTTCCTGTCTCTATATAATTTAGCTGCATAACAGTATTTTTTCTCTCCTTTTTTTTTCTTCCCTCCACCCCTTTTTGAGGATGTTATAGGAATCTTTCTTTGTACTGAATAGTCTGAGTTGGAAGGGATCCAGAAGGATCAAGTCCAACCCCTAAATGAATGGCCCAAATGGGGATCAAATCCATGACTACTACTTCTTTAGCATCATGCTCTAACCAAATGAGCTAAACTCAGAGTCATGTTCTTCAAGCATGAATAATTGTAAGTGTAATGTAAATTTTTCACTCAGATTAATGACATAACAGGGAATCAGGTCACCTAAACCTGTGTTATCTCACTCTCACACTGAGTAGAGTCTTACTGAAACTCCAATTGGCCATGTGCAATTCCTGCCTTCTGAAACAGAAACAAATTTTTGTGATAATGGGAGACGGTTGAAAATCAAAGACATGCTTCTCAATGTATTCTAAATCCATGGCTGCTCCTGTTGAAATAAGATTCATCTACTCATTTGGCAAACCTGAACATTTTCCTAATGTGATGGTTAGTTTTCTGTTTTAACCATTAAGTGTTCTGTTGCAACTTTTATACTTACTGAGCTTTTGGGATTATCTGCCTTTCTGGCTTTTTTGTGGTGTGTTTTAGAGCTTCTTTTGTACAATTTAAGTAGACTTTTTACATACTTATCTGTCTTTCAAGATTCTTTCAAACCTTCCCCAAACCAATGTTATTCTGACTTTTTTCTTTTCTTTTTTTTTCTTTCTTTTTCTCTTTCTTTCTTTTTGGTTTTTTTTTCCCCTTTTTTTTCTTTTTTTGGGGGGTTGGTTTTTTTTTTTTTTGGTTGGTTGGTTGGTTTGTTTTTTTTTTGTAATTTCTCTGTACAAAGACATATTTCTGTCTTAACTGTGATTCTCTCAAACAACAGAACCTTTTGGCACAAGTTTTTCTGTTGATAAACTGTACCACAAAATACATCTTCTTTTTTCCTTTTTTGTGAATATTATTTTCTGTGAGGATCTTGATGTCCATAGGTAACTCTTTGACTTGTTACTATTGCTACCAGTGGAAGAGGAATTTATATTTTACTGTATCAGTAACTCAGAAGTATTTCTTCAGTGTCTTCAGTGTAAAGAATGCAGGTTAATTCTCATCTGTATTGCCAAAACCACGAGTATTTCCTGAACTAAATGGCTATTTTATTTCAAGATCAAAGGGATCTGAAGCAATCTAAGTCTGGCCTGGAACATTAATAGAGTCCTGGAGTCCTACCAGTGGCCATCTGACATTGCTATTTAGAATCAATTACCTTGTAGATTTAGCTCCTGTAGGAAGAGAGAAATTCTGAAGTCACACAGCAAAAATCCTAGTCTATTTTTGTGATACTCAATAGAATTTAAAACAGGAGTAGAAAGATTGCTAATTGGATTAATGCCCAGAGACATTACCTGTTTAATGGATGGATGATTGTAGAAAGCAGAATTTCTGTGTTGTAGAACTATTGGGTTTTATCCTTTAGATTCTTTTCTTGTAAAAATGTGTGTACAATTACTTGTAAATGTACCAGTTTAAATATTTTATATTCACTAATATGGCAAATACAAATCTCCTGAAACAAATATATACTTTTATGTTTATCAAATACTTTAATTTTTTCCTTAGAAATGATATATAGCAAATTCAGTCTGTAATTTCTGCTTTTGATTGATATTTCCAGTAGTAATAATCAAATTAAGAGATTGAACAATAGCCTGTAAAATTCCAAACATTTAAAAACATGACAGCTTATGTATATGGATGTGTGGCTAACCTAGATAAAATATTAGAAGGAGAAAGATTAAAAATAATCATATGAATGGGGAAGTTACATTGTCTAATTGAAGCTTTATGTGAAAAGACAACATTTTAGGCTGGACAGAAGTGGAAATAAAGTAATGTAAAGAAAGTGTACTTTTGACCACTTCTTCCTTCCCTCTTTGATCGCATTTTCTTTACCTGTGCAGAAAACACTGGCTGATACTCCAGCCTAAATTCATCCTTGAATAAAGAGCAATAACAAGGTGAACTACAACTTCATGATAAAAACGCTGTCTTCTACCTTAGAAGAGAAGTTGTAATTTTTTCAGATTTGTCTTGCAAATGTTAAACTCATAGAAAAATTAATCTGAAAAAGAAAAGAAACAGAAAGAAAATAAAAAAAATTATCAGGATAAAGCTGAAAAAAAAATCAACACTTCCCTCTCCCCCCCCCGGCCCCTCCGCCCCCATATTTTAATCAAGCAGCTCGGGAATTAAAACCTTCACACTGAAGGTAAAGACCCTAGCTTTAATTCTCTCTCCTTATTGAGAAGAATTGATCCACTTGCACTTAGCTTCTATTCTAATAGACAGAAATCCTTACTCCCATGCAAACGTGGCTTCTCTCTGTATTTGGATGTTAGTGATCTGAGGCAGCCAAAAGTAAACAGAGGTAACTACCCTCTAGAGAAGTTCAATGTTTCAGCATAAAATTGTATCCAAAACGTACAGCATTTAGAATTTAATCACTTTAATTTTGCTAATGCTAATTTTTGTACTTCCATATATCTGAAGCTCATAGTAAATTAGTAAATGCATGTAGAATATCCCTACCATTATTTGTGTTCTGACAATTCCTAAGCAAGATACAGGAAAATTCAGTAGAGAGAGTTAATGCAAACTTTGACGTTGTAAAGCAAAGAATACAGTGAAAATTTTTCAGAATATTATGACACTGGAATAACAGTTTTCAGGATGTAGCAAGTAAAACCTAAATCCCCTTTTGGAATTTGAACAGAATAATTTCTATGAATTTTCAATGATTCAATTACCCAGGTCTCTTTTTAAAGGCACTTTCCTGAAACCAACACCATCAGCTTAGGATTTAGAGTCTAAGGACCTGTGAGTGAGAAGGATTTATATAAGTATATATTATATTTAGATACAGAATTTGTTTAACTCTTTCCATCATACATGTGTATTGCATATGCAGATCTGGTTTATGCAATGGATTATGTGAGGAACCCTCTGCCCTCTGTGCATCTTTTACATTCCCAAGGTGCTGCAGCACTACAGCCTTGGGCTTGACACTGATGTGGTTCACTTAGTCATCTCACATCCCTAAACATGAACTTTGAAAACTTCTGTTAAGTATACAAGCAAAAGAATAATCCTGCTGCTCTTGCACATTGTTACAAAACACCTTATATCATTTCCTTATGAAGACCTTCCTAAAGTCTCTTTGTTCTTTCATGCTACTTCCTCAAAGATTTAATATACTTCAACTAAATGTGTTTTCCACTTAATGATAAGCAATTATTATTCTTTATATTCACTAGGTTTTCTAACAGTTTGTTTTGCTGTAGGATTTACCAACAAATTCCAAACAATTAAAGATTAATTACTATGTCCTTGCAGGGGAAACTTCATATATAGGTTTCTAATTTAAACACACATAATCAATTTTCTGTGATCCTTTGACTTTCCCTTCTAAACACCTTCTACTTATCAGTGGAGGAATTTGTAATGGATGATAGAAAAGTTGCCTGGAATTTAGAAAATATGCACTTAACCGCAGCACCACATCTTCATAATGATGACCTACATCTAAATTCTGGTATTTGTGCTGAAAAAAATGCAATTGTAGCTGCAGGAATCTGTCTAAAACAATCGTCTTTTCAAAAATAAAATTTTAAAAGGGTGTTTTAATTAGAAAATAAAATTAAATAGTAGAACCTCTTTATGACCCAGTCTTTTGTAACAGGTGCCTCTTCTTGAGAGTCATAGTTCAGAAACAATTTCCCCTTTATCTTCACCAATCCCCTGGTCTGCCATGCAGTCTGCTTCCAGACTGCTGAAGCTGGATGTCTTTTAGATAAAAACAACATGGAAGAGTGATTCCAGGGAGTTATATCTAATGGACACCAACTGCCAACAACCACTAATTTCATAGGACCAAACCAGAGACAGTTTAAGCTAAGTCTCTAATGTGGATAGTGTAGATACTAGTTTCACCAGTAAAGTTGTCTATTTTGCCCTAAAATTATAAAATAAAAAAACCAAAATAATATATTTAACATATTCTGTGACAGTGTTCAGTAATAATTAATGAGAAGTATTTTCTATATGATGGGGATATCTTTACAAAATATGTCTACATTTCGGTTTAGAAGAGGAACTACAAATGTTGGAGCTCCCTCTGGCATGAATATTCTGAAAGAAAATGCTAACTGGGAAAAAAAAAGCAAATAATCAAGCATTCTGTTCAAATACTAAGCTTATCCATTTTTATATAGGATTTCACTGTAAGTATGATTTTAACATTCTGACATGAATACCAATTAAACTATATATATGCACAGTTTCTATAAGAGAAGTGTATTGAAGTGCCATTACCATCCTATTAACATATAATATTAAAAAATAAACTAAACAGTAGATATTATTACATAATGTAGTAGTTACTTTTTCCATAGGCAATGACACTACTTTTGTGGTAGGTGTTATAGATGTGAATAATGAGGTACCCCTTACTGTTCAGAATTCCCAAGCACAGCACAAGAGAAAAAAGTACTTTGATAAAAACTGGAGTGAGCCCAGGAAACAACAGGACTGGCTGATCTGATTGGCAGACAATTATGGGTCATTTATTACCCCTCTGGTCCTGATCTGATTTGAGCTGTGTGAATTGAACTATTTTCTCTATGGCAACAACGAGGTAGCTTAGTTATAGGAGCTTAGAGAGGGAGAAACTGTGGAAGAGTTTGTTTATAAATTTAACCAGTGAGTGATAAATGTTGAAATCATAACCATACAGATGTAGAAGTTGATCTTTCATCATTTTGTGATAGCTTATGGGTAAGAAGAGAAACAAAAATAACTCATGGTCTATATGATAGGAGAATAAAAGCCAGTTGAGAGATGTAAAGAAGCTAAAGATTTCAAGCTTATGAAGGCTAATCTTTCTAACATTATAGCAGATAAATGGAAAACTGAAACCTTTATAATTAGCATTATTCACTTTGCCTTAATTTCTTCATTCTTTAAAAGCTATGTTTTTCTGACAAGAAAGGATTTAGTTGAAAAATATCTATCTGGATCTATCATTGTAAGAAGAATGGATTTGCTGTGGTTTTACAATTTTCATGGAAATGTTGGATTTTTTTTTTCCCCTTTCAGTTTTTGTAGCCCACTCTAAAGAATTTTAAAATTCTTGTTCCAGTAAGGCTTCTTTGCTTTAAATCACAGAATTATATTCCTAAATCTAGATTTACTTGAAGTCCCCAAAGGTTGCTTTCAACTTAATGAATACCCTGCTGTTATCCCCATATTTTGTCTCTCAATCACAATGTTAATAAGAAGCCAAGGCAAATTATTTCACATTATTCTTCTGTTTGCTTCAGACAGACACGAATGTTTAAGGCTCTGTTTTATGAGGGATACATTTTCCTTCGGATCCATTTATCTGTTCATTTATAAAGTACTAAAATGTTTTAAACCTCATTTCAAGTTTAGACTATAACCAAGATCTTGATTTTTATGAATCACCATCTGGATATCAAATTTGTACATAATACTTCAATTTTCTCATAAAAAAAGTGAAATTGTGGAAGCTTTCTTGTCTTGTGGGTTTTTTTGTTGACTTTTTAAGCTGATCACTAGCTTACTTCTTCATTTCAGAGCTGTGCCATACACAACAGAGAACTATCCCTAGCAGGACTAGAAAGAAATCTTCCAGAGTCTCAAAACCAAAATCCAATGAACCAACCAACCGACCAACCAACCAAAAAAAAGCCAAAAATAAAACAAAATAACAACAAAACAAGACAAACAACAACAACAAAACAACCAAGCAAGCAAAAACCCCCAAAAGTAAAAAAAAACAAACCCATTTAATATCACAGATGTAGTCAAAACTTCCCATTTTTGTTGTTTAAAAAATAATCCCCAGGGAATCCTAGTATTTGAGTGTGCCATGTCCTTCTCTATTGTTATGAACATTATTTAAAAACTGTATTTTATTTCCTGATGATTATCAGACACACAATGTTCTTTCCCTGATTTCCTTAATAACAAGAGTTTGTCCACAAGGAGCAAGGGCTGTAAGGGTGCATCCTACAATCTTTCCTTTATTCTGGGGTATATAAATTTGGAATGAGACATTACCAATGCTCTAGCATTATGAATTTAAGTCTTGGTTTGAGTTCTAACTTTATTTTTTTGAAATGTGTGCAACAAAATCATAAAGCCCTGTTTCAGTGTGATTCTGGAAAAATGTTGTAAAACCTGCTTTACGTGTAAAAATTCTAGTTCTTTCTTTATCACAACTGAACAATATTGCACTTCATGGGACCTCTAGGAAGGAAATAATATTTTTCTCTCCTGCTTCTTGTTATGACTCTCTGATCAATCACTCTAACAAACTCTTGCTGAAAACTCAAGATAAATATTTATATATGATATATTGAAAAACAGTGTAACTTTGTAACTTTATTAAAGACATGTAAACCCTCTTCCATGGAACTTCATTTAACAGTGTTTATCAGTATGTTTACTTGTGAAACCAAGAACAAGGATTTTTAAATTAAATTGCACCTCATTTTATCTTCTTTGGTTAATTTCTTTGTCTTTGGGATATCTTTTCTCAAATTCTTAAATAAAATTATGATACTTTCTAACCAGTCAGTGTTTATTTTTTTTTTTTTCTTTCATGAAAATACATTTTTTCCTATATATCTGTGCTATGCTGCTTAGGTGTTCTGTTTATATGTTGAAATGGTTAACTACTCTGGCAAAAATGCTGGAATAAATACCTTTGTAACAACTAACAAGAAAATAAGGTAAATATTATTTGGAGAAACTGTGAGAAAGGACTTATTTCATAAGTTATTTTTGCATTGTCTTATTTTCAATGTAGTTTGACAAAACTTCATATCCATTTGCTCATCTGAATATATATAATTACCCTCACTTAAAGAAAGTACAGATTACTGAAGCCTAGATTTCTCTCAAGTTTTTGATGTACAATTTAATTGCATATTTTCTAGTAATTCCTTGAAAAGTTTTAGCTGTTAGGAATGATGTCTCTTTTTATTTGAGTAATTGGGTATTTTAGTTTCCAGAGGCAATTAATAGATGAATAGATATGGATTTCATTCTATATTTTTTCTTTATTGCACTGACATTATAAAGGATATAAAATGTAGTTGAAATATTTTCTATGGAAAATAGCCCATGGGACCATATATTTCCATGGTGGGTGATAATTTCATAGCTTTTTAAAAACCTGACATACTACAGCTATTGGAAAGTATTTATCAATTCTTTTAGACCTTGTTTTTTTTTGGTCAGTTTCATTCTTTTTTTGCATTCCAAGTCTCCCACCTCTCATCCTTGAATAAGTCTAATGTCTCCCTTCCCAAATATCTACAGTCTGCTGCTTCACTTCTAGACTGTGAACATCAAATGTTCTTATTTATTTGTCTCATCAAATTTTTCAATGTTGTAAATACAATCTATTCCACAACCTCAGGTTTACATACACTGTCTCAGAAAATTCTGGCTAATGATGTTACACTTTTGCAGTACTGTCTGTATTCCAGGTTCCCTAAGGTGGCTGTTACTCATTAAACCTACCATACAAATTGTCTTTTTCCCTTTTTCTTTGCTTCTTAAGTAACTTGCATAGTTGTCTTCCCCAGTTCTAGTCACCAGCTATAGTTAAGGTCAAGCAGAAGGTGATGTTTCATCAATATTAATATATTTCATGGTGACTTACTTTTAAAACCTCAGTCTAAATTTCAGTTAAGTTATATTATTGAGACCTATGCTAGCAGTAGGTTCATTTATTGTAATTTTCAAGTCAATTCTTAGACATATTGCACCTGTTTATTTCTGTCTAGACTTTTGCCCTCTCTACCCTCCCTATGAAAACTGAAATATGTGTTTTTTCTGTTCAAGAATTATCCTATTTTTGCTGTAAGGGAAAGAGATATGAAAGACATGAGTGATTTTTCCTAGGTCACATAAGATAAATATTATCCCCAAGAAGTTTGTCAGATGTAAGGACCTCTTGTTTATTTGTTTTCTTTCTTCTCAAGGGGCTATATTTAATCTGAACTATACATACATGAATGACAGAGTAGCCGCTTCTGGCAAAGATCAGTCTGCTTCATTTTAAGCATCAAATTATTGTATTTTTTTTCTTAATAGGGACGAATACTAGGATTACATAGGAAATTCAAAAAGAGGGTAATGCTTGTGTCTACTGTATTTGTCTACAATCACAGTTAAAAATATAGGGACAGTGTGAGAGATAATTTTAATGCCTAGAGGAATATTAGAAATTTTTTATTACATGGTTTTGAAAATAGTTTTGTTTGATGATTTTTTTTTTCAAATTTGAAAAATCATTCAGGTATGAGAATAGTATGTTTTAATATTGGATTTTAAAATTCTGGAAGGTTTATGTTTTCTGACTTCAGGAAAAAAAGGATTGCAAAAATCCCCAAACCACAGAGCTACAAGAAAATAGATAAGGGTGTATTGAAAAGCATTAACTTGAATCAATATTATGTAACATAGAAAAACTAAGTAAAACACAAGAAATAATGTAGTTGGGAAGGGATAATAAGTCTTTCTGAAGGAACAGTGCATGAGTAGAGAAAAGATGTAACTGGGAATTGCTTCAGCTATGTGGTGAAGTTAGTTCTTTCCCTTCCTGAATTCAGAGTTTAACTGTGTCCTAAATTACCAAAGTCATTAGGTTACACAGAAGGAGTGAAATTTTCTAGTACTTGCTAAGGAAAATCAATAACCTGTGTCAGGTATGAAGCTGCACTTAGTTGCACTAAGCAACTGCCATTTTCTGATCATTTGCTTTAGTAAATATTTTTTCATGGCATATTGAAATGACCCTAAAGTTTCCACTTTGAGAATTTAGTCTATTCTTCTGGAGTTGCTTAAAAATATCAGTTATTGATGTTTGTGGCACATTATCCACTCAGAAAAGTTCCTATCTAAATAATTGAGCATAAAACAAATTAATTAATTTTATTTTCTAGTATCAACTCTGTTTTTTTAAGATGTCAGAGGAGTGGAGTGAACCACAGCCATCTTATCACTTATGCCCAAAATTACTGCATGAAGTTAACATGGTGTTGGGGGTTGAAT